>BMAO01005195.1:0-119383 GCA_019973975.1 Trichonephila clavata | reverse complement strand
TCTATTTAAATATTCTAAAGAACAATTTGAAATTTCCGACCAAAATTTGGATATTGTAAACTCATTTTTTAACACGATAATGACACCAAGCGCATTGCTTTCAATGTACGCCACTGGTGTCTCTATAACTGTCCCAAATTCTGAAAAAGTCTCCTAAATCATTTGATTTAAGCCTAGTAAAACACATCTCGCGAGAATTTGATTTTAATAAAAGAAAACATGGCATGTAAAAAATAAAATGTGAAGTAAAAACAATCACAGATGAGTGGAAGAGCATCGATGCAGAAATTACAAAAAACTGATGAAATCTATACAAAGACGTGCTTGAAAGTTATTGTGAACGCTAAAACATATCCTACTTTGCAATAAATGAAGAAAAAAAATACGATATTTAAAGCTATGTTGAGATTTTTTTTAAGTGTTTGTAGACTAGTGGCGCAATTTTTTAGCAGTTTTTTGTAATTAGTAATTTTTTTAAAAATAAGTTTTATTATGCTTTAATAATTGGTTATGATATTCCATTAAGAATAAGTTGCAGATATCATAAGAAATTACTATTACGATATATTAATTTTTATTAGTCGAAAACATTAAATTTTATAGAAACTTGCAAGTGTACGAACACTTATGTGATCCACTGTATATATTATATCTAATATGCTGAAATTGAATCGCGTACTACGAATAATAAGGAATAAATAAGGTTTTGAAGATATCAGATATAATAAAGAAATGAAATATAAAGTTTAATATGTGAAATAATAAGTAAATAAATATTGTGTTATAAAAAATACTGTCATTTCAATGCATAAAATAAATGCTAATCCATAAAAATTCACCAGAATACCAATGCTTTCCTTCGTTATTATTTTTAAATGTTTTGTTTAAGCAAACGATTCTTTTTTTCATAAAATTCTGATTGTGCACGTGACAATTACAATTATTTTTACGATACGATTCAGTTAAGAATATTTTTCTAGTATGCGTAATTCATTTGGCTAAATAAATTGTCCCTTTTTCACGGATTGAATGGCAATATTTTCTATAGATGAAAATTCGTTTTATTCATTATTCGATCTTACGCGTTTTTTTAAAGTTAGTATAATCATAGTTTAAAAAGCTTTATTTCGTGTGAATCAGTTCTTTAACGCTTTCATTAATCGGTGACAAGGTATGTGCTTCATATTTTTTCCTTAAACATTTGCAAGTTTCTTACTTGTTTAATGAATTTTTTAAATTAAATTTCTATTTAATATTTACTTTTACACCACAGTTTTTCATATTCTTAGAATTATTCAGATTCGATTTTTGGCTAACTCTAATTTTAGGTGGTGAAAAGCAGTTCCTTTTCCTATTGTATTTTTCAACTGGTTTGTGTTTTAAAGCTATAATTAGTCACTGAGATATCTTTTTCACCAAATTATTATTTTTCAAAATCTTAGTTAAAGAAGTAATATATTGTACAAGGTAAATAATACACATTTTTTTAGCCGAAAAGAATTATGCTATTTGCATAAAATGTCAAAAATGAATTTGATTAATTTAAAACTTATGTATAATTCTCTTCATAGTAAATAACAAATGCATAAAAAAAGTTTATTTTCTGTAAGCTTCAACTAACGTGTATATTGTAAATAAATTGTATTGTGAATGGTTTTCTTCTATTTACTTCGTAACTATGTCTGGGTCAAAATTTTGAAAGCTTTTTTCTCACGTTTTAAAGTGCGCAGTTGAACTGAAATTTTCTATACACGATTGTTTTGGATGACAATACGATAATGTGAAATTAATAAAAATTAACCGATTTAAACTAATTATTTAAAGAATTACAAATACAGCTACGTTGACAACATTTTTGGTGACCAAATTTGGCACCTTGGCGATTATGTTGGCTACTTGGGTGAAAACATTAAAAGCTTTTTTCTCACATTTTTAAAGCTCTCAATTGAGCTGAAATTTTCTACACACGATTGTTTTGGATAAAAATACGATAATTTAATTATAATTAATAAAAATCAATTGATTTTAACCATTTATTTAAAGAATTAAATTCCAATCAAAATTCAAATTGCTTAGAAACTGAAACTGTTGAATACTGAAACCAACAAGTTAAACTATCCTCTCTTAAAATTAAATTATTAAAACTAATTCTTGAATAAATTAAATCAGATTCAACGTTCCTTTTCATTCTTAAAATTTAAGATATATATAAAAAAAATACGTTACGCAACGTGTGGTTTGAAAGAAGGTTAAAAAACTTGTTTTTTAGCGGTGTTATTTTAACAAATTTAGGTAAACACAGATATTGTGTTACTTTTGTGTATTTTTATACCCACCCTCCAACAATTTCGTTGTTCATTTCATTCGTACTATGATTTTGGTAATTTTCATAGGTGCGTATTCTGTATAGTTTTTAATAGAAGGGGTTAGGGGAGTTAAATTTGTCTCGAGGGGTGAAAATATAAACAATTTTCAAACAGGTATACTTCTTTTAAACTTAAATTAAATAATTCGAATCTTTTACACATTATTTACTATAAGGATTATGGTTTCAAAAAAGTACAAAATGTTTGAAATATAATCATAATTTTTAAAATCATAAGCCTATGCAAATAAGAAATAATTTTGTAATAAATATTAAGTAATTTTTGCGTCGCGCACGCTATTTTCTAAAATAATAGCCTTTGATGTATAAAACTTTATAGATTTATAAAATGTATCCTATTCTTTAAGCCCTAGTAATTTAAGAATAATATATATCTTTTGTATTTCAAAATATTTGAGAAATATTGAAATTTTTAAAAAAATTTTTGAAAATATAATTTTTTAAATTTTTTTAAAAAAATATTATTATTCTATTTATTTAAAAATACTACGGTGTAATAAGGATACATTTAACTTTATAAATCAACTTATTTTTTGTAATTAAAGCCCTACTTTTGAAAATAGCATGTGCAACGTAAAAACTAATTAATATTTCTTATAGAAATTTCTTTTTTTCATATACTTATAATTTTTTAAATTATGATTATATTTTAAACATTTTACATTTTTCTGAAGCCTCATTCCTTTTATAAATAATGTGTAAAAGATTCGAGTTTAGTTTTAATTTCAAAGAGTTATATGTATTTGAATATCGTTTATATTTTCAGCCCTCTAGTGAAAGTTAACACCCCTGAGACCCCTTAAAGATCATTATATTATGAATGGATTTCATTAAAAGCTATAAATAAAAAGCAGAAGGTTAACTAGACACTAAAAGCAGTAACGGGTTAAATTCATGAAGGACACGTGATAAAGACATTTACGTGTTTTCATTGAAGACAAAATTGATATTAAACGTGTACTTGTTGTTCTATTTGCAAAATTTATTTTACATTTTTTTAACTGGATAAAAATGTTTCAAAAAGTATAAAAAGTCATCAAAAAGTTTCTGAAATTAAAAAAACATTCTTGTAGCATGTGTGAACTTTTAAATCAAGTGTATTTTGCTTACCAATGTGTGTTATTGTAGATAAATACGTATATCTTAAGAGAAAAGTTTTGCAAAAAGCAAAAGTTGGCAACAGAAAAGCGCATGCACTGATTGGTTGGAAACACAATTTCATTTATCATATGACTATGACGTCACATCAATCTCTGAGTTAATTGACTGTGTGATTGTAGTATTCCTGTGACTATAATGTCACAGGAATTTACCCCATTGGTCTATTATGTTTATTATTTATTGATATTCATAATGAATTTTGTGTTTGTTTCTACTTTGATATTTTATGATTTTCCTTATGTTATAGGAAATCTTTCCTTCCTTCCTCAGTGGCTCGACAATCCAGGGGAGGCCTTGGCCTTCTCAAAAAGCCTTTTCCAGGTCAGCCTTCTTCCTGCTAGTGTTATCCAATTTCCAGTTCTCAAAACTAGGATATCTTATTCCAGGCCATTAATTCCTCTTATATTTGGCCTGCCTTTTCTCCGTGGGACAATTGGTTGGACATTGAAGACTATTTTAGTGATGCTGTTTTCATCCATTCTGAGAACTTGACCTGCCCATTTAATTAGTAGTATTTTTATGAAATTAACGATGTCAGATTCTTTATACGAGTGATAGAGCTCATAATTTGATCTTCGCCACGTTCCATTTTCTTGAATTACTCCAAAAATATATCTTAAGAGAATCTTTCTTTAGTAGATATTTATCATGTTCTCATCTATTCGAGACATGAACCAAGTTTCACATGCATAAGTTATTACTGATTGTAAAAGACTTCTATGCAATAGAACCTTTGTTTTTCTTTGGATTAAATTCGATTTTCTATATTTTCGTATTCCATTAACATATCTGTAGGTCCTAGTAATTTTCTTTTGGATTTTAACTGTACAATCATTCCTATTGTTAGTTTCAGCGCCTAAATAAGTGAAACTGTCAACAACTTCAAAATTATACTTATAGGAGAAATATATTAATAAATTACTTCCATTAATCCCGTTATTATCAACTATTATTAACCCTGTCGCTGCTCATCCCATGACTTCCGCGGGTATGCACTTTTTCTGACTGTTTAGATGTGCAGCCCGTGCTGTTTCTGTTTATGTTTTCATTTATGTTTTTATGTTCATATTCTTATGATCTAATTCTATATTTTAAGATAAAAACGCCTTTAAAATTTTTTTTTTTATATTTTAACTCTAAAATGTAGATTTAATATGTAGGTTTGAAATACGTAATTTTTGAACCTACTTTGGTAAAATAACTAAGCAGTGAGAGGGGAAATTATTAATCTCTTCCTACATATATACTTAACTGTGTATACTGCCTTCGGCATAAAGAAAAAGTTCGAAACTTGTACGTGAAGGTACATATTCCATGACAAATATCCTTCTTAAGTGTCTTTCAATTCTTCTTTGTTAAATATTCTTTCGTAATAAAAGTTAAATTGCTTTAGATATGTACAAAGTAATAAGTTTCACCCAGGTTCAAGGATTATGCAAGGGAATATATCAAAAAAGTAACTTTTGTTCCACACGTTTTCTTGACAAAGTATCCTACCTTTGTCAGAATATGTGTCCGAAACGCATTTTTTTCTTTTTTCGAACTTTTCTTTCGGAAAGAAAAGGTAAGATGAAAAAGAAAAAAAAAAAAAAAAAAAAAAAAAAAAAAAAAAAAAAAAGAAACAAAAAAGTCACTAAATTTCTTCGTAGGAAATAAGTTTTCATAACTTCTTCCGTCTGTGATGATAATCGCAGGCATGTTTTCTTCAATATTCTCTAAAACTTTTGATTTCATTCCAGTTCTGATTTTTTTTCTCTCTCTCTTCCAGAAAACCGTTACAGTTTGAGTGTTTCGTGAAAAAATAAAAAAGATGACAGGAAATTGGGTTCGAGATCCTTTTTCCCCGAAAAGAGAAACCGAAAGGGGGAGGGAAAGCATAGAGAAAGAGAAAAGGAAGAGAAATAGAGAGACTTTTACTTTTCTTTCATTTCTTAGAGTTGAAAACATTGTTCCCGCTTGAGTAAGTCACCACCTTTGAAAAATGAATTTAATCTCATATCTATTTCTTTTTGGAAAGCTTCCGGTTTGCTCTTACAGAATGACTGGTTGCCTTGAGTTCGTTAGGTAAGGAACCACTTACCCGAAGAACAAAAATCGTTACACTCAACTCTGCTGCCTTCAATTTTCGGAAATGATGTTTGATAACGAACATCTTAAAAGAATAGGTTAAAAATTCTACTATGATAGAGAGAACTCCGAGAAATGTGTTCGGATTCACGCTTCAAAAGTTTGAAATCTTTTTAGTAATGAAGAATATTCAGGTCATCAATAGGATGAGATAAAGTTTGAGTCATTTACGTTGCAAAATCATTTATCCTAGTAAGTTAGCGTGTATGAGTATGAGTATAGATTTATTTTTAGATTTTAAATAGAAACAATTTAAAAGAAAAATAGTATTTCTTATCAATGTTATCAAATAAGAAAAAAAAGTCTGAATGATACTGGTCCTGAATATTTTTCAATGAAAGTCATCAAAATTCTCAACTTCAAACAGAGAAAATTTTTGATGTAAGTGAATCTACAAACTAAAATCCAAATGAAATAGTGCTTACCGTAAAATCTGGTGTATAAAGTGCACTTTTAACACAAACAAGTAATTTAAAAAAAAAAAAGTCAATTCCTACATAAATCAGCAAGAAAAAAAATTATTTTAGTTATTTTTTATGAAATAGTTACAATTAATATAAATATGTATATACATATGACAGAATCACAACGTTAAGAGGCAATTAATTTTTATTAATTATCATTAAAGTATCGTATTGTCATCCAAAACAATCGTGTGTAAAAAAATTCAGTTCAACTGAATGCTTTGAAATGTGAGAAAAAAATCTTTTAAAGTTTTGACCCAAGTCACTAAAAATGAAGCCAACGTGACTGTATCTGTAATTCTTTAAATAATTATTTTCAGCCAATTAATTTTAATTAATTATAATTGAATTATCGTATTGTTACCCAAAACAATAAGTTATAGAAAATTCCAGCTCAAATGAGCGCTTTAAAATGCGAGAAAAACAAACCCTTTTAAGACTGGAAACAAGTCGCCAAAATGGTCGCTAAGTCACCAAAAATGTTGCCAATGCGGATATATTTGTCATTCTTAAAATTAGTTTTAATCAATGAATTTTAATTAATTATAATTAAATTATCGCATTATTACCAAAACAATAGCGTATAGAAAACTCCAGCTCAAATGAGAGCTTTAAAATGTGAGAAAGAAAATCTTTTAAGGCTGGACACAAGCCGCCAAAATGGTCACGAAGTCGCCAAAAATAATGCCAACGTGGATGTATTTGTAATTCTTTGAATAATTAGTTTTAAATCAATAATTTCAATCAATTTTTTAAATTATAATAAAAAAAAAACTGCATTGCTATCCAAAATAATCGTGTATATAAAATTTCAGCTAAATTGAGTGCTTTAAAATGCATTTTATTAATGATTGAAAATTTGAAAAAGATAAATGTAGAGAGAGTGTGAGCTAATAGTAGGAATTGAAAAATAAGATAAAAATTTACAGGTGCGAGTTATACGCCGAGTATAAAAATGATAGTTTTAAAAATAGAGATGAGCATAAAAATTAAGAATTCAACCCAGATCGAAATACTGTTTATTTAAAAGAAAATATATAAATAATGCATTTAAAGGGTCTTTGTTCTAGAAGTATACTATTTTTCAAAAGCTCGGGATAATAACTCGAATAAATAACTTCAAAACAAACACATTGCATACGTAAAGTTTAGGCTTATTCGTAAAAAGGGGTGCGCGTTATACGGCAAATGTACCTAAAAATTAAAAAAAATGCTGCTTGAAAGTATAAATGTGCATATGCCAGATTTCACAATTATTAAAAACTCTAAAAATAATTTAAATAAAAAATTATAACTACAAAAGAGCTTATTTACTAAAAAGCTAGCTTTATATTTTAAGTTCAGAAAAAGTTACACGATTTGCGATTGTTTCTAAAATATCTAGGAAATGGAAAAAAAGGGAAATTAAAATTATATGTGTGATACCTGTTTTAAATATTTTTTTTTAATGTGAACCTTGATATTTTCCTGTGTTCCAGAGAAAAAAGTCAATAGCGTGCCTAATTTTTTGATTTATTCAATTAGATAGGTGTGTCCACTCCTTGCATTCGGTGTATTCGTGCACGTTCTTCATGCGTATGCAGATTTGGGTATTAACACTGTCAAGTTGAAATATCTCACGTCTCTTGGATGTAAATTGATGTATTGCCTTCCTTTCTCACTTCCAGATTATTTAATAAATGTTTTGAATTAATATCGAGCACAATGAACTAACTAGTTTCGACAAAACTCGATGAATAATGTATTTTGTCTTTGAAAATAGGATTACAACGATATCTAGCTTTGATACAGTTTCCAATGAATATCACGACCTACTGGAAGGATTCTCCATCCATGTCAAAAAAATGTTCATTGTATTTGAAAATTATCGTGTTTTCAAAAGATAAAATAATAATTGAGAAGAAATGTAACAAGAGATGATTTTAAAGAAGGAGGGAAAACTAAGAAAAAGAAGCGAATCTAATAGGCCTAAAGAGTACTTACATTAGATCCCAAAATGAAAAGCTTAAAGAAGAACAATCAGTATGAGAGAGATATATTTATATATCATTTGCTACAAACATCTCCGTAATAAACATTTAAGCAATTGGAAAAGAAATTAACAATCAATTATAAGGCTAAAGAAATGCTATTGGATATAGAAAAGTTGATTCTTACTATCTTTTGCATAGAAATAAATAACATTAGGAGCATTTAAAAAGGATCTAAACAATACCTACTAATAATTTAAAATGAAATGAAATAAATTTTATAAAATTATCGCGTTTAAGAATTATTTATTCAAAATCTATACAGTTTGTAAAATATTAGTATACTCCAATTGCTTTAAAATCATCTTAAGTTTGTAACACAGTTTGTGTAATCATTTTCCCATCAGTAAACTAATTTGTTGGGAATGAATACCTAAGTCTAAAATTAAAACCTAAATCAAATTTTACAAGTTGAAATACCTTTCTTTCTCTTAGAGGTAAAATATAATATAAGTGATTTTAAGGTAATTAAATGTTTTTTTTAAATAATTCATATCAGTTCAACATCTATATACAACATATATATCGAACATATATATACAATTGTTTCAATAATATTAAAACAAAAATTATTCAAATGCAATTTTTTTAGAAAAAAATGAAGAAAGAATGATATAGTTTCAAAGTATCCTTTTTCGTTTTATGAAAAATTCTTCTATAATAATAATATTTTGCCTAATTGTAGCTAAGAACTTTTTACAGACCAAACAAAAAGTTTCGAAAATTTCGCATTCTTTTCAGATTTACGATTTATTGAAATAATAAAACCGGTGTGTTTTTTGTTAAAAATTCTCTACTCTGATACAATAAAATATGAATTTATAAAAAAAATCCCCTTCTAAATTATATCTCTCTAAAACCCTCGTTCAATTTCTGTGTCAAAAGATCTTATACTAGGTAAAATATTATCATCATAGAAACATTTGCATTAAAGTAGAATGTTTTCAAAATGTCATTTCATTTTAATTTTTTTTTTTTTTTGCCAAAAAATTGCATAAATAGTTTTTTGTGTACATTTATGTTATTTCTTATATGAATATTTGCTTAGCTTGATATGTAATTGTTTATATGTATATTCTAATTCAATTAGCACTAAATATAAAAAAAAATATTCATTTCTACACGATTTCAAAATCTCACACCCATCTCATCCACCTTAATTTTTCAACTATCTATATTTGCAAATTTAAAAAAAAGAAACTAGAACTATTCATATAAATCCTTTTATCTCTAGGAATTTCTTATACATCATAATACCTAAGAATTAACACATTCTATAATATAATATTTCGCAAAACGTATTTTAAAATTAACAAATAATAAAAAGTACTAGAAATATATGCAAAAATATCCCGGATGGATTATTGTAAAAGGGCAGGTTACCTTATCACACACAGATTTTGTAATTCCCATTTAAGACTTTCCGAAAGAAGAATTTCAAGTAAATTGGATTGGTATACAGATACACCAAAATATATAAGGGCTTATCATTTCGCAATTTATTACATTGCATTTTTAAAACTAGATAGACAAAATTATAATGAGAAAATAATGGATGATATTAAAGAACATAGAGATGCCTATTAATTTTGTATTTTACTGAGGCAAGAAAAAGTTATACAGAAATATGTTTATTTGAGACCAGAATCCTATTGATAGCTATTAAGCATTGAAAAAATATTCTTACTGGTTATAAACTCTAAAGAATTATGTTTATACGAGCCATGTCATTACTACTCAAACAAAACGATTTGGGGAAACCAGTTTTGTAAATGATTTTTAAGATATTTGTCAAATGAATTGCCCAAAAATACGACTTTTTAATATATTACTTAAAAAATCACGATAAGTGTTTTTGTTCATAAACTCTGAAGAATGATATGATATCGGTAACAAGAAAATTCTTTTTAAAAATATTTTGTTGACGTGAGGGAAACTTAGATACTTCAAATAATTTAAAAGACTCGGTTCACTTATCAACGGGATGTTCTAGTTTAAGTGATGGTGCTTAAATTTCAAATAGTTTGCACTGAACTAAATTTAAAATATTATAACGTTAAAAGTTCGATAAATTATCCGGTTTTTGAGAAACTGTTTGGGTAAACACTTTTCTAACAATTATTGGAATATTGATAAATAATTTTAAATAGTTAAATTAAGTTAAGCTTATCGAAAACGCGACTTTAGAGTGGAAATCAATTCAATAAAAGCTACTCATTCGTTCCTTATTACATTTTATTATTATTTCTTTTGATGATTTTTTTTTCATGAGATCTTATTCTCCCCCCCCCCCCTCCTAGATTTTAAAATAGTCAACAACTATAAAAATAAATTACTCTTGACCACTTTTCGTATTCCTGCTTTTATAAATAATGATTTTAATTCTGAAAAAATGTCGTAACATATATAAATTTCTCTAACAATTAGCACTGAATTAAAATAAAACGTTTAAAAAATTAGCAATATTTTATAGAGCAATTGATATATTATATTAATTTATACGTGATTAAGAATTCAAGAAAGATTTCAAATGAAATAAAATTGTTAAAATTTTTTCGATAATTATGAGGCTGCTATGCTTATCTTTTGAACCATTTCTTGGCTGTTTAGCTATCTTTTTAGCGATTTTCACGGATCAAACGATTTTTGCTTAATGATTTTTGTTTAAAATAGTATATTTGGTAAAAATTATTTGCTTAAGTCGTCAATAGAGTAAGTTTTTAACGGAAATATAATCATAATAGGTTTCCATCTGAAATCACACTAAGATTTAGAGAATTTTTTTGATGATAAAAGTGAGAAATAAAAGCTATTTATTAAAAATTCATAAACAAGAAAAAATAATTATGTGACGACATTTAAATTCATGTATTTACAATTCATTAAAAATATTAGTGTATGACAGTATCCGACTGGTTGCAACAGATTTTTTTTTTAAAAAAAAGGAGATATGGGGATATTTTTTGTTATTTTTCGATTTGTTTAGTGCATTTAAGAAAAATGTGCTAAAATTAAAAAGAGAAAAAGAAATTATTATTACTAAAATGGGAAAAATAGGTAAAAATTGACAAAAAAAAAAATAGCATAAACGCGGTCCATTCTGTACCAAACTTTTATGATCAAATTTTCAATTTTTTCAATCTAATGTGTTGTTATATTATTCATTTTTGAAATGACCTTCAGGATAAGAGATATTATCTTTTTTACAAAAACTAAAGCACTTTATCTCAGTTATTATATGAAATTGCTTAAAAAAACAGTGATTATATTCACATAAGGGACTGTAAATTTTGTAATAAAACAGTGATTGATAAATTTGAAGGTTAAAACAATTCTACTCTTATACAGAACTTATAGAAAAAATATCACAGTTATTTATGTTCAAAACTTTTTTAGCATTCGCTTTTCCCGTTTTAGCATTTTTCAAAAAATCACATTTCGAGTAAAACGCGTTTTAAAGTATGACCTTTTGGTTAAAGTAATGGCATCTGCTTTTACTAAAACACTTGTAGTTTTTGTTCTAGTGAACGGAAAATAATAAACTTGGTATTTTTATAAAGTTAATAAAAAATGTGGCCCATAAAATAAGATAATAAAAAATTCGTCAATTTTTGGCAAAATTCACAATTTTAGGGTAGTGGAATACCTTAAGAGCACAATAGAGTACGATACAATATAACCACAGCCTTAAATACATAAAGGAAAAAGTCTTAACATATTTTTAAAGTATTTATCCTATTGACAAACGTTAATATCTATAACGAACTTTTTGTATTTGAAGATTATCCTCGGAATTGTTTCACGTGCCATAAATTTTGAAAATTTTACACAACTGATGAATATTAATCCTTTTAATTTTTATTCGGTACTTTTAATCTCGGGTAATCTTACGCTATATATCTCTCCATTTTTGATAATCCAAATTTATGGGCAAGAAATAAGGAAATTTATGATTTTTTAAAAATCAATAACTACGAGTCATTAAAAAATTCAAAAGAAGCTTTTTTAAATAATTATGTACATTCCACTTCCCTTTGTTTTTTAAAGTCATAAAAGTTTTATGAAGCAATAAATGTAATTTTTAAAAAAAAAATGTTCTTTGTATTTTAACAAATTACGCTTATGTCTAAGCTATAATAATACTTTTTCCAAAAACTTTAATGTCCTACGCAACGATTTCCTTTAAAATTTAAATGCGGAATTTTCTACCATAACTGTTATTTCATCAGCATATAAACCAAACTAATTTTTTGTTTTGAGCAAAAACAAAGGAATAGCTAAAATACTAAACAACAGATTACAATATAATATGCCATTACATGTTTAGAAAAACTTTTAACGTATATAAAAGTTGATGTTATCGTAAAACCGTTCACAAAAAGAAATAATGCTGCTTATACATATTGAAATTTTACATTATTTAATAAAGGGAATATAATTAAAAGTTAAACTATCGTTAAAATTTAACTCTAAAAGACAAGCTTTAATTTTATTATTAATAAAGAAAAAGATATAAGAAAATAGTTATATTTTTTTTCTAAAAAAATATTCAGAGGAAATTTTACATTTGTGAAAGTGGGTGATAACTCAAATTGCTTTCTTCGCATTATATCTATGATAAGCGCTGCAGAATCCAAAATTAAGCTACAAAGGCATTTCTAATGCAACTTGGGAAAAGTTGAGGGGAGATAAATGTGTTTTTAGTTTGACTCTCCGCTAGGAAAACTTAAACTGCGTCGCAAATTGAACGAAACTTCAACATTAAATGGGTTTATTTTTGCTCTCATTATACGCATGTTGCTCCGCATTGGCGTCAAGTGACGTAAGTTGAAAACTCTTGGGGTGATTTCTTTAAATTTTCAGAGCCATTGGTGGAAAAACAGTTTAGCTTTGCAGAATGCTTGATGTACATTAAAGCATTTTATATTTGATGAATGTATGGGGAAAATAGTTAAATAGTCAATTTTGTGAATAAATTTTTTCAATCATTAATGGAATAATTTTTCTATAAATTGTGGGCGCAAGAGAACATAAATAAAATATCTAAGAAATAAAATGAAGTAAACCTTTTTTTTGCTTTTTTTGAAACTATCAGTGAACATGGATGCATTGAAAAACAATTAAGCTTTGTAGAATGTTTGATGTATATGAGAAAATTTCCCTTTTTTTTGACGAATGTAAGAAAAATAGTTAAATGGTCATTTTTGAAATTATTTATTCAATTATTATTGGAATACAATTTTTCTGTAAATTGTGAGTGCAAAAGAAAAATAAATAAAATGTCTAAGTAATAAAATAAACCTCATTTGCTCATTTAAACCATCTTTGTACACGAATGCTTTGAAAAACAGCCAAGCCTTGCAGAATGCTTAGTGCGTATTAAAATTTTTTTACTTATAATGAATGTAAGAAAAAAAATAATTTAATGGTCGATATTGTATTAAAAGTTTCCATTTTTATGGAATGTTATTTTTTAATAAATTTTAGATCCTAAAATAAAAAACAGACTGAGGAGATTTTTTTTGTTTTTATAAGCCATTAATGCATTGGAAAACAGTTAAGCTATATATAATGCTCTCAATACTTATTACAATATTGTATTTTTGTTTAATGTAAGAGAAAAAGAAGAGTCCAATAATTGATATTGTATTAAATTTTGTAATTATAAACAGAATTTATAATTTTCTGTATATTAGATGTGAAGGAAAAAAATAAAATAAATTGGGGCCTTTTTTTTTGCTTTTATATGTTATTGATGTACATAGTAAAACTGAAAAAAAAATTGTCTTTTGATAAAAGTAAAAGGAAAAAAATAGATGGTATTGTATTAAATTTTTAAATAATTAATAAAATGGAATTTTTTTATAGATTGGATTGGATTGATATGGAATGAAATACATTGCGCATAAATGCGATTAATCAATAGAATTATATTCAATTGTGAGAATTGGAAAGAAACTAAGATTATGAATCAAAGTTGCATTTGAAATATAGTAAATAATACAAATAATTAAAAAATTAAGTACAAAAGCTTTCGCGATTAGTTGATGCAAATACATGCGATAAATGTACTATTATCTTGCTTCAAATAAAAATAAATTTCATTCGTCATCTGCATTAATATATGCTTGCAGGTTAGTAGGTATGGAATGGATTTAATTAGTTACACTCTAAAAGTATTTAAGAAGAGATAGAACGATTATAATTTTATGAAAAATGGTCAACAAATTAGCCAAGACTATTTTTAATATATTTTTCTACTGTCTCGAGAAATATAAAAGCTCTAACTTAAAAAAAACAGAGTTCTAATAACTTGTGTTTGTTTTTTATTCACATCCCAATGGCGAATGAAAACTTTAAGCTGATCTACCTCAGACAGAAAAAAAATCAATATAGTTTCTTCATTTAAAATGCCAAGACTTTTTTTTCCAATTTTTTGTGCTAAATGTTTTCAAATTTTTTCCATTGCTATTGATAAACGTAAGAAAGCTTGGTATGCATTTTTTAATAAAAGAAATACTTAATTTTTTTTGAAAAATTGTTGGAAATTTAGAATTTATAAGTCCTTAATAAATTTTTCATAAGTAATTATGAAAATAATCATTTTATGAATTTCATTCGCGTTGTCAGAAAAGTCATACTAACTTTTGTAGTACATACTTGGACATGCTTGTAAATTGAATTTCCTTGTGTTGGTCAGTTATTGAAAAGTAGTAGCATTTTAAAATTATTTCATGATACTTATATTTTTAAAAAAATATTAAATGGTTAAGTTTTTATGATATTTTGAGTAAAAAATTCTGTTTTGCGTACTGCGTATACATAGGACACACGCAGAAAAGTTTTTAAAAGGTTATATCCAGATTTGAACTCCTGACTCGACATAAGCAACTCAGCCTTGACGTGTAGTTGTATGAAAACCTTAAATTTATTATCTTCATCCAAAGTAAATTTTTTTAACTTCCAAGCAAATTTTATTTAGTCCTATCAGGTCCAAAAGATACGAAAGTAATTATTAATCCGAATCATTAATGGAGTGATACGGAAAAAAAATGGAACAATACACAGATTCTATAAAAATAAAATAATTAAAGGTTTTAAATGTTATAAGGTAGTATAAAAAAAGAGAAAAAGTACATCATATTTATTTTACTGGACGCACTGCATCAGTTACGGAAACCTTTTGATACTAGCAATATAGATAAATATACATAGTTCTTCAATTAACCATTCTTACATAATTTATTTTTAGAAGTTCTCGGTGCCAGTGCTAATAAATTGAATCTAAGGGTTTATTATAAGTGCTTAGATGACGAAATAAATTTTTTTGGTGAATATGACTCAACTTTTCGTATTTATTTATTTCTTCGTCATGCTTACAATTTATTAAGTTTTCGAAACGCCTAAAGAAATGTTGTAGAAAGATAGGCAGTACAGTGGCATAAGTATTTTAGCTTATTTTGCACTGAATGAAATATATTTAGATTTGAATATCTACAAGCAGTTATCATCAAAGTCTGTTCGCTCGAGTTAGGATAAAATTGTCTCTTAATAAACGATTTATCTTACCCTACCACAAAAAAAAAGGAAAAAAAAAAACCAATAAAAAATTCAATGTGCATGCATACAAGAATTATGTAAGTTTTGCTATTTTAAAGAAATGAATCAACTTTTTTTAAGGTTGATAGACTGATAAATTATAATTGTCGTACATTAAAGCGACAAGAGGAGGATTGGGGACGAAGCTCGTTAATTCTGAGCCATGGTTTAGGGACGAGGATGACACCTGAACTAGTATCTCACTCTCCCATCACCCATGCACTGCAACAAGCAACGAGAACTTAAAGTTACGACATATTTAAGGTACACAGCCCTCTAACTGTTTTAGTCAGCAATACTATGATAGAATTTGTATATAAATCAAAAGAAAAATAAGAAATTCAATTTCCAGGATCAATGTAATTTAAAAAGCATCATAGTATTGACAAAAGTGTGTGTCAAATTTGCATTATATCAAAACTTTGAGAGTTAAATATTTCAAAATAGTGTAGGTACCTCCTTGACCACTCTAGCTTAATGCATGAAATAGGTCATTATAGCTATCTCTTATGGTTCCTTTTTTAATTTTTATTTATTTTTTCTGAAAGGCTTAGATGTTAAGAAGCAAACGTATTGGTTTCGGAGAATGTTATTAGTTTGAACACAATCTCCGCACGACAAATCAAAAATAAACAAGGGTTCATGAGGACCAATTAAAGATTAATTGAGACCACATGGACCCCTTCTATAACAATATTCATAATTGAAATGAATTATATTTCTTTACAATTAAGAGGGTATATCTTGTCTTTAATTTATCAATAACTTTAAAACATTATTTAGGTTTACAGATATAAATTTATTTAAAAATAAAATTTACCTTCCAAATTCATTGAAAAAAATTTAGAATAGATAAAATTAATATATACGTTGAAATGTAGTTAATTTAAATTTGGAAATATAGTATTAATTTTATAGCTAATTACATTATTTGTTATTCTTCAGAATGGTTTTTTAAGGGTCATCTGAGCATTTCTAAAAATGAAATAGGAGGATTCTACGATACTTTTTGCAATATTCGAACTTAAAAAAAATCCGAACAACACATATCTTAAAAGCAATTTTCTCTATCGTTTGTCATACTATGAAAATACACATAGAATAATTTTTAAACATTAATCTTGATGTTTTAATATTCCAAATACCAGCAGTTATTAAGAATAAAAACGGATTTATAAAAAATGTGGTTCTTTTTACTTATAATTTACATCTTTAAATTTATTATAAGATTCCGTCAGGGAAAAAACAAATTAGAGTTTTGCAATAAGAGAGAAAAAGAAAGATATTTTCAATAAACAACCCCATACAAAAATATTAAATGGCAAAAACCGCTTAAGGTGTACTTAAACCAGTTTAACTCTCACAGCGCTAAAGGGGTAACAGTGGGGAAGAATCACATATTATGATGGATGAGCCTTGGAAAATATAATTTGAATTTTCAGCGTCTACATTTGCATGAGCCTTCTAAAAAGCTTTAGATCTTCTTCGTTGATATAAATGTCCTCTTAAAAATCGTCTGCATTCGAATGATAGGGGGTGGGGGTGGGGGGTGAATTTCAGGCGCAAGGAAAAGAGTAAACAAAGCTGAGTTGTTTTGTAACCTGGGGGAATAAATCAGAAGGCTTAATTTATTCTTTAAACATTTTGCGTCTTGTTATCATTTGAGAGAAGAAAAAAAAAATAGAATTTCAAATTCAACGTCGTCTTGTATGTTTTAGAAGCAGAGTTTTTTCCCTCCAGGAACTGGGCCTTCTTATAAATGCAGACGATTTAAAACGTAAAGTACTTTTTTTAAAAAATATTTAAGTGCATTAAATTTGAGTAAGAAAATTGAAGGGGATCATAAGACGTATTATTGTTTGTTGAATCAACATTCCTTAGTTACTTGTTGGACTTTGTAATACATAACTTGGATTCTTTTCACTAGTATGGAAAATGCTTTGACATTTTAAATGGTTTTAAACTTCAAAGGAAATGGAGGTTTGATAACTGAAATTTTTGGTACCTTCATTCTCAAAGGATATATTGTGTCAAAAAAAAAATAAAAGGTAAAAAAATCTTTCATTTAATGAAGTATAACAATTTATAAACTAACTTAAAGTATCCGACTGGTTACGAAAACTTTAAAAAAAAATGAGATATGAGGATTTTTTTGTTATTTTTAAATTAATTTAGTGCATTTTAAGAAAAATGTGCTAAAATTAAGAAGAGAAAAAGAAATTATTATTACTAAAATGGGAAAAATAGGTAAAAATTGACAAAAAATAGCCTAAACGCGGCCCATTCTGCACCAAAGGTTTATGAACAAATTTTCAATTTTTTCAATCTAATGTGTTGCTATATTGTTCAATTTTGAAATGACCTTCAGGATAAGAGATTTTTCTTTTTTACAAAAACTAGAGCACTTTATCTCGGTTACTATATGAAAATGCTTAAAAAGACAGTGATTATATTCACATAAGGGACTGTAAATTTTGTAATAAAACAGTGATTGATCAATCTGACGGTTAAAACAATTCTACTGTTATCCAGAACTTACAGAAAAAATTTTTAGTTAATTATGTTCAAAACTTTTTTAGCAATCGCTGTCCCCCGTTTGATTATTTTCAAAAAATCACATTTGCGAGTAAAACGCGTTTTAAAGTATGACATCTTACTTAAAGGAATGGCATCTGCTTTTACTAAAACACTTGTAGTTTTTGTTCTAGTAAACGGAAAATGATAAACTTGGTATTTTTATAAAGCTAATAAGATGGCTCATAAAATAAAATCATAATTCTTTTTTCAATTTTTGGCAAAATCCACAATTTTAGTGTAGTCGGATACCTTATGGCATTATATAATAAAACAGGTAGAAATCCTCTCTATATAGGGAAAAGCGACTTACGCATCCCGATATCTACTGAACTATTAACCATACAGACTTGAAATTTGGCAAGTCTTTTTGTAGAGTAGAGAATAACTAAGAATAGGTTTTGAAAAAAATCGACGCCCAAGGAGGTTGTGGAGGCGTTATAGACAAAGGTTCGCGTTTTTGAACTATTAGAATTGACTAGCAATTTGAAACGAATGTTTCTTTTGTTGGATAGAGATTCACTTAGAACGAGTTTTGTGGAAATCGACTCCACAGCGAGGTTGGAAGGGTTACGGGGGCGTTAGATTTAAATTCCTGTTTTTGAGCAATTACCGACAAATCTGATATTTGGCTTTATATTAATGAACAGAGATACTTTAAAAATAATTTTTGAGAAAGTCAACTCCAAATGGTGGGCTACAGGGGGTTATTGACAAAGGTTTTCGTGATTAATATTTGACTTTCAGGCTTGAAACTTGCCAGTATCTTTCTTTCGTTGTATAGAGTTCCTTAACGAACAAAAGTTTCGTAGAAACTGTCTCCTAAGGAATATTGTGGGATGCTAGAGATAAAAATATTTCCTGTTTTTTAACTACAAGGTCTACAGATCTGAAATTTGGCAGGGATGTTTCTTTTTTTCAGCAGAGCTCCACTAAAATTGGCTTTTGCGGATATCGATTCAGAGAGGGCTTATTTAGGGGTGACTTTACGTTCGCTTCAGAAACTAAGGCCTGCCCTTTTTTAAACCAGAGGAGAGACCATAAGAATGTTTTTATGTACAATCGAAAGCTTAAAGCGAGGATTTAGAAATCAATATCTCGAGTTCTTAATGTACTGTCGCACAACATAATGAAAAATCCAGTGAAGTGTGTGTGTGTGGGGCAGCTAGTTATATATATGAAAAAAAAACCACTGTTGTACAAGAAATGTAATATTTGTGGTCAAAGATTTTTTCACCCCAACCACATCAGTTTAAGTTAATTTGTAATTAAAAAAAATTTAAATGAATAAAATTAGAAACAGGGCATTTAGTCCAAATGTATCACACGATTAATGGATTAAAAAAACTGACCACTCTCTCAAGGAATTCTCTTATAGGAAGAGTGTTTAAGTTACGTATGTCCAGTTCTAGATGACATCGACTTTCATCGAAAGATAGTGGTGGAAAAATAAAAAAAGAACACGGAAATGTGAAAATTTTTTAAATTATATAGAGAAAGAACCAAAAAAAAAAAAACCGGTAATGTATAATGTATTTATTTTCAATAATGCATGTAGATACATTCAATTTTTAACCTCTTTTGTATTTAAGTATTTTCACTAGTATACATTATTTCTGAATGTATACAAATAGTATCAATATGTTTAGGGCTCTTAGGAACTAATGATTTGAGTGAAAAGTAATAGTTTCTATTTATCCTATAAACACACTAATGAAATAAACACTCATCAAAATGAATTAGAGAACAAATAAGAATAAACATATTTTTCAAAAATAGTATAGTTTAAACATATAAAATATAAATGTTAGTCTAGAAAAACTAGCCAAAATAACGTGTTCTTTTGAATGCATTAGTTTAAGCAAACTATTTTTTTTCCATAGCTTTCTCTTACTCATTGGACGATTACAATTATTTTTACGATTCGATTCAATTAACAGTATTTTTCTAGCAATGTGTTATTACAAAAATAAAACTAATATCACTATTCCTTTTCCAGGATCGAGTGGCAGCATATAAAATTAGTTCCATTCGTGTTTGATCAATTTTTGAGTGTGTTTTAATTTGGTTAGAATAATCAATTTTTTTAAAAAAACAAATATAATTTTATGCGATTATTTATTCCATTATTTTCCCGCCATTTTGCACTCCGTGCATTTCCTTGAACATTTAAAAGCCCTTGATTTGTTTAATAAATTCGTTTCATTATATTACTGTTTCGTTATTTAATATTTAAGCTTACACCAATTTTTGATATTTTTGGAATGAATTTTATTTTAAGAATGAATACTTTGACTCAAGTTTTTGTTCTTAAGCTATAAATAATCATTGTAATTCAATATTCAATGAAAATGCAATAATTATCTTATTTTATGTCAATCAGGGAAATTAATACTTTTTAAACACTATATATAAGAATTAAAAAGTACTTTAAAGTCAGAATAAACAACTTACAGGACCAAAGTAAAAGCGAAGTACACATGAAAAAACATTACTCTATCATTTTCTTAATTGTAATATTTGTATTAATTACAATCTTTTGACTGATATTAACGGAGTGAAGGAGGAAAACAATTAAAAAAATGTTAAAGATGTTTACCAACAAAATGGAAAACTTCCAAACACTCTCGTTGCAACCCAATTTAATCGCGCATGTTCCTAATCACAGCATCACTTTGTTCTTCGTTTTATCTTTATTAACAACTTCCTTCGAACTCCTTAACTTGAAACTGTCAAAAACTCACGTTTCCTGCAAATTTTCCCGCAATAGGAAGCGATCTAGTTGGTCCAACATCCAGCTCCAGAAAATTTCCCCCTCCAGGCGAGCTAACACAAAATAATATATCTTCTATCCATCATTTTTCGAAATATTATCTTCTTCAAGTTTTCTCTCTCGCTAAAGATAGTAAGTTCTCTCCTGGTTTCATTTTCTTCTCTCAAGAACAATTTTTTCCCTTCTCCCTCTCACTCTTTTGTATTTTATCTATAACGCGTAATACACCTGATTTTTATCGGTCTAAAGTATTTCCCTTTCCCCCTTTTTTTCCAAGATGCGTATTAATTATTCACTCCTCCCTTTTTTCCTTATTCTGTTTTCCCATTTTTGCTTTTTTTTATTTTTCGCGCCGGGAAATTTTCTTCTCTTCGGCACAGCGTTGGGAGAGTCCATTCTACGGTCGATTGGGTTTTAATCGTCTGACAACTGTCGGAAAACCTGACGGGAGGGGTAAGGGAAGCCTTATCGCGCCTACAGAAGGGAACTTCTATTATGTAAATTTCTTAACTGAGAAGTGTTACATATTTATGTATTTATACACCCCAGAGAGATGTGTGCGTTTCGACTGGAAATTTTCTAATGATGTAAAGCGGACGAGGATTTCGGAAAGGTGGAAGATTCGGAGGGTATCGTAGGGGTCTTTGGAACGTAGAATGAATGATTTTGATTAGAGCACTGTCATATTTGAAATAAGAGATGCATTTCTTTAAAAAATTTTCTTTTGTCTCAGATTCTAAAAAGAGTAATTATTTTTTCAAAGTGAAATACCTTCTTTACCTTCTATTTTTCTTTTAAAAATGGATGACGAATTTATTTTAAAAGATGTAAGCTATCAAGAAAAACGTAATCCGTTATTTTTAACTGACAGGAGCAATTTATCTTGCATGTTTTAGATAAATCTGCTGCGGGATGATTTTTTTTTTTTAAAAAAATTTTCTTCAAGAGAATTATTTTGAAAAAATGAGAATAATTCTTTCACAGTGGAGGCAATGGAATATTAATGTAATACTAGGGGATGTACCTGCTGTCCACCCAAGAGCGCAGACCACCTCCCTTATACAAACTACGCAGCTTTTCATATTTATTGCCCACATCGTAAAACTGTAGTTTACATTATTATGTAGTTCTACTTATTTGTTCTTTTTTCACAAAATTCCCGTTTAGGCTCTCCTCTTCAGTGAAATTCATCACCGAAGCATCCTCTAGATCATAGGTTCCCAACCGTTTTTGAGCTGGTGCCCCCTTTTCTAGTAAATATTTCGATACCGCCCCCTTTTCTTGTGAATATTTCGCGACACTACCCCCCCCTCTTACTCTAGAGAAATAAGTGTACATAATCATGGCGAAAACAGGAGCTATGTTTTAAAAAATATCCTATTACTAAAAGAATATATTTTTTAATTTAATTTTTTTTCTAAACCCCCAATTATTTTACTTGCGAATCTGAAATATCTATTGCCACAAATATATTTAAATGTGTAAGATTATACATTTTAGTCATAGGTAGGATATTGTTGGAATTGAAACGCGTTACTGAAAAGTTTTAAGTTTTAGATTACCTGTTATAAAGACAGGCAGGGTTTTGATGATACGAAGTAATTCATAATAAAAAAACTACTGCTTTCAAAATAAATATAAATTGACAGTTTCAGCCTTTAAAGAATCGCGTTAATTCTTGGGTAACATATTTAATTATACTTCTTGGATAACATACGACAACTTGTCGCGGTAGTCATGAAGCTTGATATGCTTTAACTTCGATTACCTCCCTGATAACTCTAATCAAACCCGATGTGACTGTAAATGTAACGGGTATCACGTGCGTCGAACTTTTTCATGACCAATGCGCAAATAATGTAGAATACTACTATGAACTGTTTAAGAGCGCTAAAGCCAAATATATCGCTCTAAAGGATGTTCAAAGGCGATTCTCATTTTTATTTTCCAGGATGATGCAAGACCCCCTAGACTTCAAGCTTAAAGCTAGCGCCAAACTTTGAGACCTGCGTCATGTCATCCTGATTACCTCAAAGTAGCCTTCACACAAATGACTAACGCTGTAGTAATATCGGCACTCCATGCCATTGGTTATCCGTAACAAGTTAAGAGATTTCACTGAAAAATACTCAAATATTTACTCTGCTTTTATGATACGGATGAAGGACCTTTGGATCATCATTTGTTTGTACCCTTCAAAGAAGAGCTAGGAGGAGGGAGTTTCATCGAATGATGAAATAGAAGAATCTTTGCGAATTTGGTTTCGTACACGTCCGAATTGTAACACAGAGTTATCAGAATTGACTGACCCTATCACGAAACTTAACAATTCCCACATAAATAAGCAGAAAGTTATAGTTAAAATGTCATTGCAAAAATAAAATATGAAATTCTTTTCGTACGCAACGTTTCTTGACATAAAGTAAATGTGACTTCCTTTAGTCACCCGTATAATATCATTGCGAACCTGATCGCCCTGAACTTTTGTCACTACACAGGCATCCAGTTTCCTCTGGAACTGCTTATACCATCTTCTTATACTCTTAGATGTCGGTGCATTTCTATGATAATTTCTCCAATATTCACGCTAAACCATGATTACTGACAGACTTTTCGCAAAAGAGAGCACAAAAATGCCTTCCCCGCTGCGATGCCATTTCCATTTCTCTTCACAATTACTACATTGCTGTTACTTATTTCACAAAACCAATGTTACAAACTCAAAATTTCATAATTTATCTTTACAATGACATATTAATGATATTTTTCTATTTATTCATCTGGGAGTTATTAACTTTTGTAATCGGGTCATTCCTTTCTGATAACTCTGTACATTGAATAAAAAAACCTTCTAATACACATAATTTCAAATCAGAGGGAAAAGATGTAAATTTTAAAAGGATAAATAGAAAAATAAAATAGTAATTTTGGTAAGTAACATATTTCAGAAAGATCTTTTAAAAAAACTCTATCTTTGATATACAAACATCTTAGTACACGTTAATTACTTAGTGTTGTTTAAACTGCCATAAATGCTCAAAAGTTTCCTTAGATAGTGTTTTGCACCAGATTATATTTTAAAATATTACTCGACATACATTAGAGTGTATGAAGTTAGTTTTGTGTAATTCGATATATGAGCCGTTTACCAGTTGGCAATAGATTAAGCATTAATACTTACGTAATAAAAAGGGCGGAAGAATATAACTAGTTTTGATTCATGATTTTATAAAGTGATATTTTTACAACTCTCAATAAATTTTGTAATTGACAAAAGCTATCGCATGCTTTGAATAGATAACAACAGGCAGGTATGCTATTGGAAAGCTTATTGCCGTAAATGTTGATTCAGCGGGCTGAATAGTTAGATGCAAGCAAATAGTTCACAGACACTGAACTCAGATTCCTTAGGGCCGTTGCAATCAGTGGCAACTAATCTGTGTAATTACGAAGTGGTGCCAATTTTAACCCACCATGTCACACAGCACCTCTGTAAATGGTGAAGGGATCCCATGTGATAATGTTAGACGTGACACTTCGCTTGTGAAATTATTTCACGAATGTTGATTTGTTATTAAATGAAAATAGGATACAAATTGTTGTTCTGTGTTTGGGACTGGCCATTTTGTAAATAAGACAAAGTTTTTTTTAAGAAACCGTTTGCAGCAGGAATTAATTTTTAACATCACATTAAAGAAAATTAATTTAAAACTAAATTTTATTTTGAAAGTTAAGAAAAATAATCTTCTGTAGAAAAAGAAGCCACATGGTTGCACTTTACCATTATCTATATATATAGAAGAAAATCGCGACTCACTCATTTACTCATCACGAGATCTCTGAAACTTTTAGACCTTACAGTCTTGAAATTTAACAGGGATGTTTCTTTTAATGAATTGATTCGAAAATCGATATTTAAGAAGGAGGCGGGGGGGGGCAGATACAGGGGCGTTATAGACAGAAGATCCCGTTTTTTTTAACTATTAACATACAGATGTGAAATTTGACAAGCATGTTTCTTATGTTAAGTAGGGATCACCTGAAAACGGATTTTATGGAAATTGACTCGCAAAAAGGTTACCGGGGGTGAAACTTCCTGTTTTTGATTTAGATAGACCGACTGATAGATAGATATGATTAGACTTTAAATTTTGCAAACATATTTCTTCTGTTAAGAAGAGATCCACTATCATTTGCAGAAATCGACTCTCCAAGGGAGTTTGCAGAGGTTACGGGGGCGTAATAGGTAAAAAAAAAAAACTCCAGTTTTTTGAACAATTAGACTAACAGACTTCGAATTTGGGAAGCATATTTCTTTTATTGAGTAGAGATCTGCTAAAAATGGTGTTTAAGGAAATCTAATATAAAAGATAGAGGGCTGAAAGGGCCGTAAATGATAATTATACTTCTGTTTCAGAAATTTAAGTTGTGACGGATCTATACGCGTCTTTCTACTAACCCTCTTTAGAAATCTTTGGGCTATCGATTACAACCAACCTTTTTGGAAGAAGAAACCGTGATATGCAGATTAGGTCAGTTATATATAGTATAGTTTTGCTAGCTAGAAAAAAAGATAGGGGAGAATAGACGAATAGACGGAGTTGCCTGGAGATTGAAATATTGAGAAGATGACGAAAATGAAAGATATCAACCGATCAGGTATTAATTATATTGATAGCGCGTTTTGGGCTTTAAATTGTTAAAGATATTTAAGTGACGATTGGTCACATAGCTACATTATAAATCAAATATTAGAGTAGTAGATTGATCCATAAAAGGTAGATCATTTTAATAGAATAAGTCTCAGAATTCGCGCCTCTCGTCGCAAAATTCCCTCTGCTCCTTCTAGGAACATCTCATCTTATTTGATTAATGGAATTGTCTGTGATAATTAGTGTGCTGAATAAATAGTTAAAAAGTATTATGTCAAATCGTCCTTCATTTCCTCCCACACCTCTTGTCAGGTCCGGAGTGTTACAAAGTTCTGCCCTTTTTTTTTAACCCCTAGACGAGTGTTATGAGAATATTTTTCAAATATAATCTAAGGTTTAATTTTAGGACTTGGATAACTACAATAGCCTAAATAAAGATGTAGTCTTACAATGCCATACAATACCCAGCGAAACGGGAGTGTAATGGATTGTGAAATATGTTTGATTCGAAGCAATAAACAAAATACTTTAAATATACTTAGTCTGAATTTTTTTAAAAAGTATTTTAAAAATTACTTCATGTTTAATTATTTGTACTTTAAAGAAAATCATTATTTAAGAGTGATTTTAAGTTGTAGCAATTTTGTTAAGGAAATATTTCTCGAAAAATTTCAGGAACTAGGGCGTTGGGTATCCAGTATCTTTTACAACACAATTTCCTGGAATAGTTTTAAAAATGTGATAAATATAAATAACACTAACCCCTCTTAGATTAAATAACAAAAGTAATGCTACAGCGCTTAATTACCTTGAAATTTTTTTGAAATGAGTCCTTTTAAGAAATGCAGACTGATATAATTATTTATAAATAAGTTTATTTTATATTTATAATTTAAAACAAACTATTTCTACTGTAATTAATTTATGCTTAAATTTGCAATTTTTCTCATTTTCAGAAGAATTTTCTCCCGCTTAAATTTCGTTTTAAAACTGGTGTTAAATATGGGTTGAATATGTTAAAACTGAGGAACTTTTTAGCGCAAATACACAAACAAAATACAATGCAAGCATATGTAATTTAAAATGAATGCTTCTTATTTATATCCCCACATCGTTTTAAGATGTTACATATTCTTTAATTTTTAAATACTTAAATAATTTACATTCAGTAATTAGTATTGTATAAAAACAAAATTCAATCCAAGAAAAAAGAAGTTAAGTGTGTTTGCAGTTTTGGTATGGAAAAATCGCTCCCTCTAAAAAAAAAAATCAGGTTATTAAAATAAAAAATTAATGAATGCCATGCAAAGTATTTTAAAACAAAGCAAATAATGCACAAATAGTAATTAAAGCGAATAAGGCATTTTATGGAAAAATTTAAACATTATATCCGTTTCAAATTATATGTAGCAAACAAGTAACGTTACAATATATAATAACTTGTATATAATTGATTTCAATATTATCTATTAAATAAAATAAAGTTCGTTTTACCACAAAAAAGGGAATTATGTTGATCATTTTGATAAATTTTTAAAAGAATATTATAAAATATTTTAAAAATTGTATAAAAAATGTTAATTTTTATTAACTATTCACCGTTAATAATAACTACTGATGAGCATTTTTCATAAAAAAATGTTTCACAAAAAATTTGTGATTGTAAAATTATAAATTTCAAAACACAAAAGAGTAATTATTAAATAGAATTTTTTAAAAAAAAATATTAAAATATTTTAAGTAATTAATATTATTGCAATTTCTTTTTTTAAACGTTATTTTCAATATATGTACTAATTAGTAATTTGTTCGCACATTAGCATTACTAATTATTTACGTACAAATCGTAATAAATGGTAATGTTATTTTCTGAAAATTAAGAGGTGCATAATTTTTTCTTAAATTTATTCCACTATTTTATTTTTTCTTGCATTATTCCTTTGAATATCAACTACGGGATTTTAAATATATACTTTTAATTAAACATTTATTTATCTTCTTTATCTATACTTTTAAAATGAAGGTTTAATATTTTTAAAAATAGTGTATAAATTAAAATTCTTTTCGATAGAAAATTAAAATATTTCGCAATATTTTTTAAAATAGTATATTTGACTTGAATTTGAATATTTTTAACAAAATAAATCAACATAAATAATTTTAAATGAATCCTTTTGAGAAATTTTTTTGTATAAATCTTAAAACTTTAGAATTTAATTCGAAATCCTTTTGTTCAGATCTCCTGTGGCCTACTCCTTCAGAGTTTCATAGACTACGTTTTTTTTAATGGTTTGTTCTCAGAAATTCCAATAAAAAGATGAAACAGAACCGAGCGAAAATTATTACTGCGGAGAAATCAAAAAGAGATGTAAAAATGCGGATTCATTGATGATAACCAACGTGTAAAGACTTCCTAATTATCCCAGCAGGGGGCGCTTGAAACAATTACGTCGCCTTAAGCACCATCATGCGAAAGAAATAGCATTTACGATCCTGTTTTTTTCCCCCCATGCCATTGTTCGTTTCATGACTTCCTCCCTATTTTTTCCCCATTTTCCCCTTTTTCAATTTTACTTTTTTATTATTATTCCTCCTATTTTTTTTTTATAAATTCTAATTGGACCAAGGCATTTACAAGAGGATCAAAAACATGGTCCCTATTGGCCCTAAAGTGAATGAGACGAAAAAAAAGGAGGACCAAGGGTAAAAAGGAAAAAAAAAGTAAAAGGGAAAAAAAAGTCGCTAAATTACCCCAAGCTTTCTGCTTTCAATTAAATGTCCTCGAGTTGATCACGTGTCCTATAATTGAAATGCCTAAAACTTCCCTTCCCCCCTTCTAATTTTCTCCCCCCACTCATCCACCGGGGAATTCGAGGCTCAAAAGAATGATAACACCACCCCAAATCATTAGCATATTGATTCTGGTGCACTTTGTGAAAAAACACATTTTAATTGACTTAAAGACAAGAATTCTAATTTCCCAGGTTGTTCTTTTTTAGATTAAACACGGGATTCGGTAAAAAGAGGAATTTGATAGACTCTTCGTGTAATGCTTCTTTTTTCCCCTTTCTCCTTTATAAGCAGCAAACTATATCCGTTAAAATGCCAATAAAATGCAAATGGTAAAAAAACTAAGGCTCGCGTGAAGGATATTCAGTGTAGGTTCAATTAGAAACATCTATAGGCGCTCAGTCAAAAATAATAAAGCATTTTTTAATTAATTTCTTTAGTGATAGACACCAGCATTTGCTGAGGGTTTGAATTATCTGGTTCTTTGTTTCTTCTTTCGTTCTTTTTTTGTGTTCGCTGAATTATTGACCTTAGTTTCCAAGCGAACAAATGAGAGAAGGGGCTACATTAACAATTAGTAAATTTAATAAAGTTTCTTAGGTGAAGCTGGTAAGATTAGTTGCCACTCGATGTAAAAATGCCCTGAACCTAAAGTCAATTTATTTCCCTTCTTTAAGCAGAAATGACATCTTTTGCGATCCTGAAAGTTAATCAAGACAGGTTTAATTACTGTATATTTAAATTTAACGCACGTTTTTCCCTGTAGCTTTTACCCAGAAAGAATTTCTCCGTTGAAAGAAGGATTCTTAAGCGGTTTTACCTTAAAAAAAGAAATTTTAAAACGCTATACGGTGAAATTTTGCCATTTTGTGTAATTAACAGTGAACAGTAGTTGATTTTTATTTTGCATTCTACAAAGTCCATGTAATGCTATTTTTGAGTTCTCATTATACAATTCAAAAAGTGTTAATATATCACTATCCCTTAAATAAATATTGAAATTAAAGGTAAGTTAAATTATTTCAGCTTAAATATAATGGTATGGTTATATTAAACGTACGTAATTTTTAAACAATTAAAGCTGCTGGTAATTATAAATTTAGAGAACCATTTTGATGTTTATATTTTTACATTTTGTATAACCAAATTAGTAATTCACTTTCAAAATGTGTGGCGAGAGATTAAATTTTAAAAGTTTTATATTTTTATAGCTTATTAATTCTAATATTTTTAATACACAGTTATATAATGGGGCAATGCTTATAACTTTTAAATTTTCTAGAAGTTCAGTAAAAGGCTGAAACAGATGTTTTATCAAAGAAAAAAAAGGACATCAAACACTGCACTTTTAAACCTAAAAAGAGGTTATCTATAGAAAGAAAGAGGACGGGTTTAAATATTCTTTTAACCGAATTCATTAGAAATGGGGTTTAAAAATACTGAACTTTTTGCTTTATTTACTAATTATTCGCTTAACATGTTATTTTAATTTGATATTTTAAATAACCAAAACAATTGAGAGGCAATATATCTTACAATAAGAATAATTCAAAGAGAATTCTTAAAAACAAAGTGAGAAGAAAATCATTGGGAATCAAATTTGTTTAATGCATTGCATAATCGCAGTCTACATCCACATTTCGAATCAAGGAATTTCTTTCACAAGTACTTTTTTCCTGTTTTACATAAAATACAAACTAAAATGGGCACTTCACGTATGCTAACATGATGATAAATACTATGACTGTGCACAAATTCGTTCCTTGCGTTACATTAAATATATTTAAACATTTTTTTTTAGTTAATAAATATTTCTGTTTAAAATTCAAAACGGATTTAAATTATTGCTTGGACATCGGTGTGTAAATTTTTAATTATCAGAATAAAGAAATTCGGTAAAATATAACTTGTGAGAAATAATAAAAAGTAAAAAAAAAAATGTCATTTTAAATTATTATCAGAATTTAAAAAGTCTAAGATATATACGTACAACTTCTTGATAGTCAAACAATTTGTGTTTATAAAAGATGTGAACATACTTCAGCATTTTTTTCCCTTTTAAAACGATTCAACTGAATCAACTTTATTATATTGCGATTACTTATTGTAAACTTACTAATTATATATCCGGAATTTAATTTACAGTCTGGGGATTAATTATATATCTTTTCTAGTATTTATGAATACATTTTTTGAACATCATCCTTCATAAAACTTTTCAAAAAGAGTATGGATCTGGTTTTATGATATTGAAAAAAAGTTTTTTTTTAGAAGTTAATAAGATACTGTATGTGATAACAGCTGTCATCCACAATAGGGTCCTGATTTTTTTTGTTGTTCATTTGCCACCATCTGTCTTTAAAAACATTAATTCTTTGACCAAATTCTTTAAAAAGGTTTGTTTTTATTAATGTACCTGCTTGCTATAATTCTGGTATTTTAAATCGTTTAACTGTTTGATAAGGATATCACATGTATTTTTAAACATTTTCACGTGATCTTTGTAGCTGAAAAAAAATACGCTTATAAATAATTCGCTTCTTCAAGAAAACTATAGAAATCAGATTCTACTACATTTGCTCGGCAAAGAGGAAATTTTGGATTTCTGCTTAACTGCCTAATGGGTATGTTAGCCGAAAAGATGCTTTGCCGGAAGAGAGAGAATACTCTTTAGGTAATGTTAGTGAATAGGAGTATCTTTTCCGACAGTCTTGACAAAAAATTGGATAATTAAAATAAAACTTCTAAATAATTATGAAAAGAAATCAAATACGCAGTGAGCCCGAAAACTAAGTATCGTTTCGGAAAAAACTAGCATAAAAATTTCTTTTCAAAACAAAATTTATTTTTACACGAAACAAGTTATAAATAAAAAAAAAATTTAAGTCAATTTCTACTTAGGTCAACAAAGACAATTTTTATTTTAGTCACCTTTTATTAAATAGTTACAATTAATATAAATGTGTATATACATATGACAGAATCACACTATTAAGTGGCGAAATAGAAAGCGATTTTCCTTGCAATTTTCCATTTTCCTTTCTAGATAGGGTGTTGGACAATTATTTTTGTTTGTTACTATTTATACTCATCAAATAAATTTAATTATTCCAATAAAATAGTATAGTAAAAAGAAGTCACATTCTCAGAAATTAGGCCATCCCAGGTGGGATTCCAACTCACGACTTTTGCATTAGAAGCTCAACGCATTATCCATTGCGCTACAGGGACACGATTTTCCTTTCTATATATGCTGCTGGACTATTATTTTTGTTCGTTACTATTTATTCATTTTTTAAGGGGGGTAAAATACGATTTACGCAAAAATTTTTAATTTAAGAATTTTCAAAATTTTTTAGTTGTTTCCTCTGCGTGTATTTTACTTAAAATAGATTTTGTGCTCAAAATTTTATAAAAAGCTAGTAATTTAATTTCTTATAAAAAAGTGATTGTGAAGTGATTTTAAAATGCTACTCATCGTACAGAAACTTACGTATACGCATGAAATTTGATTTACAAGTACTTCAAATTATGTGCAACAAAAGTTGGTATGGATTTTGCGATAACATGATTGGCATTTGTACAATACTTCTTCTGATGATTGCTTATTGAAAAATCCTTAAAAAAGTATGAATTAAGAGTTCAATTATTTTAAAAAAAATAAGCATTGCTTTGATTCAAAAATGCATACCAACTTTTGCTACATGTTCCATTTGTAATAGGTAAAAATTTTTCAAAGCATTCGGCCCAATAGAAAAAAACCTTGGCATTTTAAATGAAGACAAACTAGTTATTTTATCTTTCTGTAAGATAAATCAGTTTAAAGTTTTAATTTGCCATAGGGATGTGAATCAGAACGAACTTAAAAGATATCGTAATTCTGCGTTTTTTTCAATTTAGAGCTTTTAAATTTTGTGAGGTTGTAGAAAAATAATGTAAGCTAAAAAAATTAGATTTGATTTTTTGACCGATTTTCGTCAATTGAATCGTACTGTGTCCTTTTAATTTAACTAATGAATTAATATTATAAAAACTGTATTAACATCAAGTGTCATCCACGAGAAGTTTAAAAAAGGTATTTGAACTTGAATGGATGAGTAAAAAGTACTTTTTTAACGGTTGAAAATTTGAACATGATACACATAATTTCAAAGTTTGTGCAATGCCCCTGACAGAAGTGATGTGGCGATAGCTTCTATGCGTGTCATGCAACTAGACAACCAAAATGGCGTTTGCAGCGGGAAAAACTTTGTGTTTTTGAATTTTGCAAGATATTATGGAATCTACTTTTTTGGGGATATGTTAACTCTTTGGTTGATGCTACAGTTGCAGGATGGCATTGACAACTCAAATTAGATGGGCACCACCATGCTGATCGGCCAACGCACGAGATTATCTCAAGGTCAAGTCACGGACAACATGTCACTCCTCCAGTGGCCACTCAGAAATCCCGATTTATCATTTTATGGCATATGGAGAAGGCGTTCGTCCTACCCTTCTCGTTGATCTAGCGGAGTAGAAAAACCATATCACAACCGCTATCAATTGACTTGATTCAGATATCTTAACGTACGTTTGGGCGAAAATGAGATCTGAGGCACAATATGTATCGGGTGATTAAAGGTTCAAACATAGAACAGTCTCTTTGAAAACTTTAAATAATCCCATAAAAACCACCTGTTACAGCAGACAAATAATATCTTACATTGCTATCAAAAAATTTATTGTGCATTGAAAATGTATACTTCCTTATGTATCCTGGGCTTTATTTTAAGGTGATCTCATAATTACCGAGTTAGGCTCAGATATTTATAAATAATCCAAAATTACTGCTTAAGGTATCCGAACACGTTGAAAATGACCCAATTCAGTCAAGGCAGATATTTCTGTTTTTAATTTTATTGAATAGAGTTATCTTTTGACTTTACGAAACATACTTTGTTTTGTTTCTACGCTACCTAGAGGCCACGTTACAATCAATTTTATAAAGTTAAAAAAAACCGGAAGTGGGATTTTGATCTACCAGAAGTGGACATTTAAATTGTTCAAAATCTATCATGGCGAGTCTGATAACTCAAAATATTACGAATGTATTTCTATAAAACTTTTTGAACCTGATATTTATGTTATTTCTAGAGGATGTACTAAAATATTTCTTATTGTATGAATACTTTGAGTTATATGGCTTGTTATTTAAATAATGGTCTCATAAAAAGTGTAACATTTCTTATAATGTTTACTCAATCAGCTCTAAAACTTTCAAATTTTAATAAAAAAATAAAATTTTAGTACATTTTCTAGATAAATGCATCTAATTTGTTTTAGTAATACTTTTACTAATAAATATTTATTACTTTTTTCTCTAACTGCTTTCATATTTTTCAAAAATATTGCTAAAATTTCACTTATAATTGGGATTTTTGTAAGATTCAGGTAATTTATTTTAAATTTTGATAGTTTAATAGTAATATTTATATTGAGTCCTAAAAGAGCATTTATAATGTTTTAGTATGCTATTTTGTTAAAAAGTACCCCGAACGTGTTCGGATACCTTAATGAATTATATTAGATGTTTAGTTAGCTTAAGCCCTTACTAGAATTGAAGAATGAAGCAATGATATTCATTAGAAAGCGCGGACAATATCCAAACTTGCGCTTTAGTTTTTCAATTTTTTTCCATCACGTTATATGATAACTCCGAGATATCATTAAATTTAACGCACCGGATCTCCTGGTAACTGTTTGACATTAAACTAAGATTCAACTATCGAAAAATATAATGATCCCATTACGTTTCTACATTCTTAAAAATAATGATATCTCTCGTGCGAACTGTTTACTATCTCTGTTTTTATCATACATAGGTCCAATTCAACTTGAAAAACTTCCATTAATAACATCTGTTGAAGTGTGCGCATCATTTTTCCTTAACATCCATCTCTTAATACTTTTCCTTGAATTCCACTCCATAACAAGATGTTTTCTTTCGTATATGCTCGGAAAATTTACTTTGTTCAAAGTAATTCAGAGATAAAGCCGCTTGAAAAATAATTCAGTGCATGTTTTGCATCTGCTACTTTTAAAATAAATAAGGCATTAAACTACTGAGATAATTCCAAGTTTATTTTTCTAATAATATCTTCTGTTTTAAAATATCTTATACTCAGCTAATTGGAAGTAAAAACATTTGCTTTTCGTTATGTATTGTTACGATTTTTAAGTTATTTGCGTAGCTAAAGTAATTTTAAATGAGAAACAACAGATGTACATTAAAAAATGCTTGCTACTATATCTTACTTTAATTTGATTCTAATCATTAAGTAAATGAATCGGTTTGAAGAAATGTTTTATTGCACATTAAGGCGCTTCTAAATCTAAGATCACGTTCTTTTGAAAGAGAATTAGGTCATGTTGCTCAAAATTAATAGCAATAGCATTTAAAACATAAAATACTTGGTTGCAAATTCAACTGAAAGTAAGTTTTTTTTATTCAAATTAATATTTTAGGCATAAAGTGACTACGTTTTGAATTTGATTGGCGTGTAAATAAATAATCGTTTGATATTTAGTGCCAGCTGAATTAAATTATAAGTATAAAATTGTTTTACGACTTCCCTTACAAGAAAAAATTATTTAAATGAATTTCTTTTGGCAAGTATGATATATTTTTGCAAAAGATTCTCCTTTTGTGAAAAATGCTTCTGTAAGATGTTGATACAAGTAAGAATTTTCTGCAGTCTGAAGTAGGTTTTTTAAAAAACTTACATTATTTTGAGAATTGCGATCAATTAAAATAATAAACGTTTTTTGTTCAAGTTTCTCTACTGTGATACATTAAAACAGGAATAAATCCACTTTTAAATTATGTATCTCAAAAATTCTAGTTCAGGCCTTTGAACAAAATTCTCAACTATATATAGACAAAACATTATTATAGAAACATTTTCATAAAAGGAAAATGTTTTGAAAATGTGTCATTCCTTCTTCATTTTTTGCCAAAAAAAAAATGTATTTTAAATAATTTTTACGTATGATGATAATCGTAGAACAATTTTGTATGTATATTCTAATGCACAAGTTACAGTAAATATTAAACAAATTTTCCATTAACACGCTTTTTCAAAATCACGATTTCAGGTGTAGTCAGTCACCAAAAAGAATATCGAACTTTAAAATCGAAATTTTTAAAAAAATGTTCTTATAAGAAAAATTTCTAATGGGGCTGCGGATTGGCGTTTTACCATGGCAGACCTAGTATATTTCCCAGGAGCTGGTATCTATTTTTTGGTGCGGCACCATGTAGGTGGAATACCAATCGCCGCAAGTAATTTTGACACCACTTTCCTCACCAGAGGGAGGCACTTGAGCTCTAACGATGTGAAACCGCAATCGATATATATATATATATATAGAAACAATGATATGAATACACGTTTTACAAAGATTGACGTATTTGCAAGTCTATCATCATCAGGCATTATTGCATTTTCCTTTGGTCTCTAAAGTGATTCTTCGGGGATACTTTAAAGCAGTTGGCTCACGATTACTTGGCAGTGATCAGATGTCTATCACGTGAGTGTGAGGGTCTCTCGTTGGACGCAATGCTAAATTTACTAGCATCTGGGGCGCTCAACAAGATGAATGCAACGGCTTTAAAGCGCATGCGCATGAAGTGACAGGGAACACAGTTTTGGGGGAGGAGTGTTTATTAACGTCTCACTGTAAAGCAACACGAAGGCTATTGGCAACGGATTTCTTAATTCTTAGTCTCGGTCAAGTTACCCGACTGGAGCCCCCTCTCCCAACTTCCATACCACAACAACGGTCTGATGATCGACACGGTGGGTCTCCAAGGCTCGAACTCATGACATGCCGGTCACGAGTAAGGGACTAGGATCACTAGGCTACCACTGCTACATCGGTCTTGGGGAAGGGGAGTGCAATGTTTGTGCACAGCTGCGAAATAGGCAACCCTAAATATTGCGAGGTCCTTTCCCCGGCAACCAACGGACGTGAGAAAAATACCACTTTTCCCACTTATTTAATTTCTTAACTCTTATGCTACCAATAATTTCCCCAAACGTATCAGGAGATACCTTTGAACGTGTGTGTTGTTGTTACTTATGCCACCTGTCTGACGTAGTCAGATCGAGGTCCACGAAATTCATCATGGCATCGGGCTAGATTGTACGCCTGTCGTTAGCCGTAGCTTTGAGCACCATGCAGGTGACAGTACGATTTGGCTCGGTTCCACCCCAATTTTGAGGGAGAACACCCTGGGAGTGGTCAGGGGCTTCCCATCTCTTTCCCCTTCCACCAACCTCACGAGAGGACATGCGGCTCGACGGCTATTTAGAGTAGCCTCATGCCGCGAAGGCACTATACATTTACAAACATCCATGTCTTCTCCGGGATTCGAACCCAGGCCTTACGGCACAGCAGTCAGCGTCGCTAACCACTATACCTGATGGGCGAACGTGTGTGTGTTCAGTGAGTGAGAGAATATTAACGTCACACTTGTTCAGCTACTCGAGAGCTTTTGGCAATGGACCTCGTAATTGACCTATGGTCAAGTGACAAGGACGACACATCTGACCTTGTAACCCCTTTCCTAACTACCACACCACATCAACCGGAAGACGTTTGAGCTCTCAACTGATTTAACGTGCATCGCTCCCCTACATGACGGGTCTTCAGCGGTATTAGGCTCGAACTCATGACACGTCTCTACTACGAGTCCGATACATTGACCACTAGGCTACCGCGGCTAATCTTTGGACGTTCAAGAAGAAACCAGTACACTTTGTTCAGAGTAAATTCTAACTGCAAATATAAATCTGTAATTTATTGAAATTTGTGTAAATGGTTTAAAATAAATAATAAGTAATTTGATTTTGTGACTTCTCTCCATGCATATGCTGCATAGGGTATAATTTTTAATTAGTTTCAATTTAGGGATATACGCGTGATCAAAAAAGTTTGAAGATAGCCGACTTAATTCCCGTAATTATTGAATTTTAAAATTTATGTGAAGTTTGATTGTAACTATTTCGTAATCATAATTGTTGTAAATATGATGAAAGCAGAGATACTAAATGCTTTGAGACATAAAAGGATCTGTATTTACAGTCAATATTAAAAATATTTTTTAACACCCTTTTATTTATAAGCTTCCCTTGCATGTAACGGAATTTTTGAACTCAATTTTTACCCAATTTAAAAGGTTACATTAATTAGAAACTTTGCTCACTTGTCTAGGGCCGATGACAATACAATAATTTAATAATTTTGTTCCATTATCCTGATCATCAAATTAGATTTCTATGCATCTGTACTAATTTCAATTTCAATTTACAATTAGTTATTATTATAAATTTTTTTTTTTTTTAATTATTTATAAATTTATACATTTCATCGATCTGAGACTAATTTCAGATCCCCTTTCCAGATTTACAACTTAGTTCATATAATTATAAAGGGTGTTTTTTTTTTTTTTAATTTAATTTATTATTTAATCCTATATATTACTTAATTCACTTTTAAAATAAAATTTTTTGTGCAGGCTATTTGTGAAAAAAAAGTGGAGAAATTTATAACATTTTCAACTGTGAACAAGTTATGGGTCGTGAAAGATAAAAAGAGCCCATTTTTTGTTTCCAAAATACTCTTTATGATTAAATCAGAAGTGAAAATATTACTTTCCAAGAAGATTTATGGGCTTATGAAATGTTGAAAGAAATATACCCTGCAGTACAATTTTTTTCAGTAATATTTATCTTGCATTTAATATGCATTAAATGCATTTCTTGAAAGGATCTCCTTCTGAAAATGAGTTTCTTTTGCTTGCACATATATAAAAATTCACACATAATTTTTTTTAAATATAAAAACACTCCTGAAACACATTACATTTATCACGCATTCGAAAAACATCCCATAAATTTATGTTACTTTTAATACATTTACACAAGAAATATGTGCATTCACTCCCTTTAATGTTTTATAAAATATTCAGTAAAATTTAACACAGGACTCGTTTTTCTTTTATATATTAAAATAAAAAAAATATTTTTTTTCCTAAAAAAATTAGTTTGCTAAGTCATTAAAGTAAGAGAATCCACGATAAAATGTTAATTTTAATAGAAAAACTCTTTGTGAGGCTTTCATTAAAATTAAAAGTGAGAATGTGAACTTTTCGCTATCGTCGTTATAAAAACTCTTGGAACCATGTTTTTCAAAAAGGTCTTTAAAAAAGTATGGATTTCTAAATGGAAAAAAAATTATGTGAAAAAAATAGATAAGAACTTTTTTACTTTTTAAAATTTTTTTAATTATTATAAAAATTTTATTTATTATAATTTATTTATTAATAATGGAATATTATTATATACTCTAAGAAAGAGTATTAACAATTCATTAAAGTGTGTGTGTGAATTACAATTTTTTTTACTTTAATTTGAATAGGGCTGTGGTGGATCTATACGCGTTATGCCACTAATCCTCTTGGAAAATCTTTGGGCTATCGATCACAACCAATTATTTTGGAAGAAGAAACCATGATATGCAGATTAGGTCAGTTATATATAGTAAAGGTTTTCTAGCTAAGGAGATGAATAGAGGGATAGACGGAGTTACCTGAAGATTGAAAAATAGAGAAGCTGACGACAAGGAAAGATATCTACCGATCAGGTATTAGTAAACATTGATAGCGCGTTTCGGGCATTAAGTAGTTGAAGATATTTAAGTAACGATTGGTCACCATATCTAAATTATAACTCAAATATTAGAGTAGTGGATTGATCCATAAAAGGAGGATCTATTTAATAGAAGTCTTTTATATATATATATATATATATATAATTCGCGTCTCTCGTAGTTAAATCCCCTATAGGTCTTAATCGGAACATCTCATCTTGTTTGAATACTTGAAATGTGTCTGTTGATAATTAGTGTGCTGATTAAATAGCTGAAAAGTATTATGGCGAGCCCCATCCTACATTTCCTCCCACACTTCTAACCAGGTCGGAGAGTAGGTCACGCATGTTACACGGTTTAAAACTTGATGATCTTTTTAAGACATATTGTATATTTCCGTATATAGCAGAGTAGCGAAAACTCGGCACTCAATAATCCGGAAGTACGGATAAATGGGCCACACCCTTACAGGCTCGTTCAAGGTCCCGATGCAGGAATTATTGCTGCTGCCACAGTTAATGGAAAAATGCTGGAAAATGAGAAAAACTTTAACGTTGAGAACACCGTACGAACTCCTAAAATGTCACAAAGAATATTGAAATCGCCGTTTAGTATTTTGAACAAGGTGCATCGATAACGGACTTGCTTCTTCTTCGTCATCTTCGTGCTGAAGAAGGAAAACGCAGACATATTGTCTATTTAGTATGGTTCTGGAAGTATGTAGTCCACAGTATGGAAGACAACAAGGCATACGCATTTCTTAACCGCTTGCCTGATTATTCCGAATTATCTCGGGCTCATATATATTGCAGTTAATTACTATCCCGAGAAAATTCGGGGGAAGCAGAAATTGTAATTATGGTTTGTTTATCCCGCTTTTACTCGGCCTGTTGGAAATGAAAGGAAATATTCAGCTTTGATTAGCAATTTGCCAAGTTTTGTTCGTTTTGCGGTTCTTTAGGCGGGAGTGGTCTCGTGTTTTCCCTATTGTATAGTATACCTCGGCTTGTAGTTTATTAATGTATAGAGAAGGATAGTTAAGTTGAAGAAAAAGTAAAATACTGGCGATGATGCAAGATAGCGAAAGTGATGATTTTCCAGATAGTGATTACGAAGGGTGTACACTGAAAACAGAGGAAGTGATTCTTCTGTATATGGCCTTATTGAAACAATGAACCCGTAAAAGAGATTCCGGATGTAAGCTAGCAAGAAAATTGACCGGATACCAGTGTACAGAAGGACAGGTACCACTTTGTGTTGTCCCTTGTGTGTTTCAAAAACTATCAATAAAGACTAATATTCCATAGTAATATTCCATCGTAGACTATTTTCCATTTGCCCGAGATAACTCGGGATAGTAAACTAATATGAAAGCTAAATGCTTTTACACCTGGTAAAAAATTAAACCTAAAACCTACATATTTTGTTTTGTCTCATTTCCTTGTATTTTATAATAAAATTAAAAAAAAATGTGATGATTTTTAGCGTGTTTTTCACGTAGTGGAACAAAAGCGCTATTAGGACGCAAATTTCGTCTTCGTCCTCGTTCCATATTTTGTCGTACCTTTTTCTCAGCCAATAAGCAACCGATTGACCTCGGGTTTTCGGTATTGGGTCGCATTTGTGCCCTAGATGAGCCGAATTATAATTAAATTTTCCCATAGTTTCCCCGAATTTTCCTTAGTTGCATTATTGTAAAATACAACATGTGAAAAACGCGCTAAAATTACTTAGCCATGCCAATGATTGATATCTTGTTTGTAATTTTTTTCAAAAAAAATTGGTAAGGGAAACTATTAAAAAAAATGAAACCAGTTTTGATGAAGTCGGTTGCTTAATTTTAGTTACAGATAGCTTTATGCCTTCATAAAGCATTTTTCTGAAGTGCGTTTCATTAGGTAAATTATTGTATATTATGTATTCGCTAATTTTAATTTTTATGTAGTATATAAATGTTCTGTGGCTTCATAAAGTGCATACTCTTCCTAAGGTTAAGGGTATTAAGTAGTTTATTTTCTGTTGCATTTTCAAACAAATAATACCTACAAGTGCAGTGCATTATAATCTGGGGAAACACTCGTACTTATTCTTTTTTTTAAACCCATTGTCGATAACATGGCATTTTCACAAAGTCAGTCTCCCTTCGGTTCACATTAGACCAAGTTTTTGAAACTCTACAATACAAGCCGATGCATGTATACGACAAGAGTGAGCGAAAGTGTTTTTTTTAATTGTACCGAAATTCGAGATTTGTATACAAGTTTTCGAATATATTTTTGAACACGTTGCCAGGAGAGGAAAATGTTGCCAAGTTGTGACGGATCTATACGGTATTTTACTAATCTCCTCTATTTTTCTTAAAGCAATTTATTTATTTCAACCAATCTTCACCGAGAGCCCGGCGTGGTTTATGTAAATAAGATATATTATACAAGTTCGGTTTTCGCGAGTTAAGAATTTAAGTGATGGGAAGTGAGAAGTCAAGTGAATTAAAGATCGAGACGTCAACACGAAGTTGTTGACAATTGTAGATAGCCTGATACGTGTGGAGGTACGCGAAGAGAAGCGGTTTGCAAATGGTGAAAATCATTATTACTGTGTGTGTGTGAGCGTGGATTCTTCACCCATTCTTCTAGCCATTAAAAGGGCCGAAGTCGTCACGAAGGAACAGCCGATGTAAAATAGAAGGTCAGTGATTTTGTTTAAGATATTGAGATTATTCGCACGTGGCGTAGCTGTAATTGTGCGCGTTTAAGCTTTACTAGATTCAGTTGATATATTCTGTGTATTCCGCTAGTATTGACTCCCCGCTTCGTTACTCCACTCTCATTTGTTTTTCTTATTGAATTGTGTGTTTCTAAACTTAATTACTGATAAGCATCAATAAACTGTTTAAATTACAATTATGTCTTTTGATCATTTAAATCCGCCTACACATCCAGCAGGATTTTCAGATAAACAGGAAGGTATTAGTGTAAGGAGTGGCCTGAGGTCACAACAAAGTGGGTGAAACTAGGAAAATATTTTCTAATCAAATTTTTGTAAAGTAAAACGTCTCTCTCTCTCTCTCTCTCTCACACACACACATACACACACACATTAGAAATGCTAAAAAGTTCAGAGAAAAATTTAATGGTTTACTTTTTACATTTCATTTAAGCATATTTTGTTTATGATTTTTACATTTTTAGACTAAACAAATAATAGATATTATGGTAACCTCAATAGTAGAAGCTATTCAAGAGGCTATTAGTGAAGAACCTCATACTTTTGGACTATGGTCAAGTGTGCGATTTCATAAAAATAGCCCCAAAAGTTAAGTGACTTTAAATTGAAAAAAAAATAATAAAAAAATGGTGTGATTTAGGGTTTTTTTTAAAAAAAAAAGAGTTAAACTCGTATTTAGAATGTATAATCACTTTAACACAACGAAAATTTTCATTAAGTGTATACAAAACGTAAACAATGTTTTCAATCACTTATTAAACCAACAGTTTTAAACATACACATTTTTCAGCTCATAACTGAAAAAAAATCTTCTACGTTCGGTTTCAAACGATTCTTATAAAAAAAAATAATAAAAAAGGTAGAAAATGGCACTGAAAAGCGAATTTTTCTCCCCTTTCCTACCAAACATGACTCAGCAGAAATGTGGTCACGCCCATTTTCAGACCCGTGCGAAAAGCGGAAGGTCCAAAAACGCTATAACCTCAGAATCAGGACGTATTGCGTCACATTTTAAGAAAACGTTTATTCGGATAAACACGAAGTTTTTTTTTCCTGTTGAATCGTTCATACCCTCCCAACCACACGCACGTACGGTGATTTTATTATTTTTTCCCCTCTCCTCCTTATTTTAGCGTACAGGAGAGAGCTCGTACGTTTTTCTCCTGATATATATTTATATAAACTAGACGTCAGCAAAAAATAAGACTTTTGATCTCATTGCTTACAAAAGTTCCGGTATTAAATTTCCGTCTTTTCTAAATTTTCTTTTCTTTTTTTTGTATTCCCTTCCACTTTGCTTGCGACGTGAATTTTTTTTATTCCTCCCTCCCCTTTCTCTTTCTTTTTAGATTTTCTTTTCTTGGTTAGAGATCTCCTCAAAAAGAATAATTTTTTTTCTTTTCTTCGTTTTCTTTCTCTTTTGGCTATTTTTATAATTTTTTTTCCTTTTCTTTTTCTCGCGTAGGATTTAGTTTAGAAATTTTTTTTTGCCTCAATCTCCTTTTTTTCTAAGAGCTTTTCCTAATTAAAAGAAACTTTTGTTTTTTGGGTGCGCTTAAAAGTTCTTTGTATCATGTTTTAAATTCGTATTACTTGTCTGAATCCTTTTTGATCGAAATACAGCGAAACGAATCATTAAAAAAATACCTGCCTTGAAATTCATCAGTTTTTTTTGTATAAATTGAAAATTTGTTAAAAGCTTGTAAACATACGTGATTTTTTTTTCTATTTGGACAAAACTATTAAAAAACGCTTCCGCGTGGCTAATTTTAGAATATTTAATGGGAATAATTCAAGAAAATCCCTAAATGTTTGTTTTTTGTATCACATTCAAAGGAAAATACACATTTAGAATTAAATGCTATTAAACTGTTTGTTTACCTGCACAATGCAGATCAATAAGGAGAAAACACATTCACAGAGAATAATGGATCCAGGATTAAGAGAAATGTTTTTCTTGTTTAACTGTGTATATTTGTTCACTGATACGAAATTGTACTCTATGCTTTTCTGTACAAAAGTTCTTCACAAAATGTACTAGACTTAAAAAAATGTTAGGCAATGCACGAAGTAAAATAGTGTTTAATCAAAATATGGAATGACATGCAGAAAGTAAGATAAAAGCAAAAAATAATTCATTTTTAATGAAAATAAAAGTTAATTTTCTATGTTAATAGATTCAACAAAATTAAAAGTAATAAAAATTTAAATATGCTAATTCAAAAATAATCGGATAAGCAAAACAATTGCTTAAACTACTTTTCATAAAAAAATTCGTTAGAACTTTTTTTTACTCTGTCATTTTATAGTTCTTAAGATAAATTTAATGTGTTTTTTGTATGATTAGATATATACTTTCAAGTAAAATATTAATATAATCGATACTTTTTACACCCATTTTTAAAATTGATAGGAAATCAAATTATGTAAAAAATTATACATTTTCTTTTGTTATTGTGAATTGAGTAATAATATTTCCTGCAGCTTTTGGTTATCTGGGATTTTTTCCTTTGTTTATTTATATCTGTACTGTCCTAAAACAGTTTTTTATCCACTGATATACAAGAATTTTTTCATATTTTAAGTAATTAAGATTTTAAAAATATTTTTTTCCAATTAATTCATTAATTACTATGTCAACTAATAAACGATTTAAATTCAGTTTAAATTAATCATAGAATTTACCGTTACTTAAATTCAACGCCAATGCAACGGATTATATGCTGCCGTTCAATTTTGTGTCGGTTCTCTGTTGTTTGACAATATCTACTGCGAGTAGAATTTTTAGCTAGGATGTATCCTTTATTTTTTTAAAATTTTAATTTGTGGTTTATATTTCTCTCTCTATATGTGCGGTTTATATTTCTCTCTATATATACTATATGCGGTTTATATTTCTCTATAGTGCTGTTTTTAAAACTATCTTATTTTATTTTTCTCTTTATTTCTTTTTTATAATTTTTCTTTCGAAATTTTAATTGTGATTTTATGATTTGTCTGTTTTAATATTTTTTGCATATTAAGAGCCACCGGCGAAAATATACGTATTGCTAGACAGTGCGTTAACTTCGATGGACGTATATATACGTCTTTTTGAAGTACAAACCTTTCTTAGCATTGCTATCAGTAAAACTATTCCAAAAGCTTTGAAATGTAATAAAATGACCTTAACAGTGTTTGTGAAGGATTTACTTATTTTAGGGGAAAATTTTCTTATCTATTTTTATTTTTTTTCTCACGTGCTTCACTGAGAAGCCAATAGCGTAACTTTTCATCGGCAGTTAAGAGGTTAAAATTTTCATTAAAAATATTGCATGATTTAGGTGTTTTAATTTAATTAATTTAACATTTTAAAATTAGATTTTTTATGACCTATTACTGAAAACATTAAATAAATAAAAGCCCTGTATTATTTTTATACCATATAAGATGCTTACATAACCAGTCTCTTCTCTCGAGTTTTTACTATCAAACCATGTATATGCACACTTAATACTTAGTGTCTCCTGAAGTGACGGGAACACATGAATGGACACAGGGTATGCTGTCACAACTATATTAACTTATCTAATAATTAACATTTGATGCAAATTACCGCTTATTATCCAAGCTAGAGAGCCCCCATATTGCTAAGCATCATTCTGATTGGCTTTCTGACGGGTGACAAGGCATGAATATTCGCAATAACGTAGCCCCCATCTTTCACCTACTGAGCATGCGCAACTCTTCCTCCATCCGTATCTATTTAGAATTTGGGGATGGAAGATCCAATGTGGGTCTTACAAGAATGGAATGGTAATATTGAGAGAGTGAGTTGCATTAGTGTTACGGAATTCGGATATCTAATGTTTGAAATGAGTAATTTTAACTCTTAGCAAAGCTGTATAGCATTGCATGAGAGGCTTATGACTGGGTTTGGGTGTGATAATTGTTTTGCTAAATATTCAGTAGCGTAGAGAATGGTGAAAGATAGAATTTATTATTATTTACACGCAATGAAATGTAAGTTACTGAATTATTAGCGTGTTATTTACAGTTAGGTTTTAAAATAAGTTGAATTTTGAATAATGCTTCCGAAAACAGGCAAGGGAGTAGGGTGTGCGTCAAAGATTTTAGATTTATTAGTTAAAACTTGAACAACATAAATTCGGATAGCACGGAAATTCAACTTTGCTTTTTTAAGAAAGCAATTTAAGAAAAAAACAAAATGCACATTTAATTTTAATTTTTTTCTCTCCATTCATTTGATCTTTTGAGCAACAATAAGAAAAAAAAAAGAGTACTTTGATATAAAGTTTAATTTTGATGGCACTTTGATTTGTCCTATAAATTATACTAAATTCATAATTTTGATAATTTAATATTATTGTTGATTATTTTTTAAAATGCGTTTGTCACACCTAAAAATTTTTTAAAGAATGAAAAGCACGGTCTGAAGAACATTGTTCGTACATTTCAAGTATTTTCAAAGATATAAAAAATACAATTAGAACAATGCTAGATTTTTCCTTAAATTTTATTGCACGCGTTTTTATAGATAATAAATCGACTATTAAAAAGATTACGAAAATTTAAAATGTAAATTTCTGATATATTTAATTTTTCAAAGACTTTAATCTTCTAACAAAAATATTCACATAAACACGTATTTAAAATGAATTTGCTTTTATGCAGAAAAAAGTTTCAACATTATTCTTGTAATTTATATTCTAGTAACCTTAACGTCAAAATAAAACTCTTAGACAGATAGGGTGTCAATTTTAACCAAATTCGTCCACAAGCCATTTGGAATTTGTGAACCTAATTTCCATTTTATGGAATTCCTACTTTTTTTTATACCTATAATGTGAGTAGTTCATCGATTCAGTACACAAAAGTTAAATAAATAAATCATTGAAAGTTTCTCTGTAATAAATCCCCCCCCCTTAATTTCTAAAAATAATCTAGTGTCTATTTTATGATTTATTTGTGGGGTTTTTCAGGTTTTTAAGAAATATTTAATAGTATTATCGGAAATTTTGGGTGAATGAGAGTTATATTTACTTTCTCACTATAAAGCAACACAAAGGCTCAATTGCGAGTCTTGGCAGAGTAACGAGGACAGAACTTGAGCTGACACTCCCTCTCCAAACTTCCACACTAGGACAATGAGAGGACTTTAAGTTCGACAGATTTAACATGCGTCAACAATCTCTACATAGCGATTTTCAGTGTGGCACCATTTTAGAAATTGTAAAACAATGCAATGCCGGATAAAACTTCATTAATTTTTGTCTGTTTTAATGATTCATTTGTGTTTGCTGGGTGACGAAGTTGGTGTGGTGCTATCCTCGAACGTCCAAATTTGCGGGTTAAGCTCCGGGTCAAGTCAATGGATTTTTATGATGCAAAAAATCGACAGCCTCCATGTCGTATAATTACGCGGCATGGAAAAGACCCCTTGATTTCCTGTTTGGCTTGGGTGCTCTGGGCAAAATTAAATTCCTTGTAAGGTTTTTCATCCTCAGGTATCAGGTGCCTACATTTCGGGAGGAAACTGGGCGTAACAATTATTTGCGGCGATTGGTATACCACATATATGGTGCCAAGCTAAAAAAAAGAGATCAGTTCTCGGGGAATGTATTAGGTCTTCAATGGTAAAACACCAGTCAGCACCCCCATTAGAAATTTTAAAAAAATGATTCATTAGAAGTTTTTCAGAATATTAACAAAAATATTAGTAATATTTTTCAGAAATTTGAAAATGATGCAATTCCACAGAAAACCTTAATTATTTTTCTTTTGTTATTTCTTAAATGGATTTTAATACTTTCAAATCCATGCAATGGTCAAGGTTTGAGTAGGAGAAAGGTGAATTTCCATAAGCTTGTAATCATGTTCATGAATTAATTCCAAATGACTGGCAGACTGGAACACTAAGTACATTTTTATATATTGATGGAAATAATAATTTTCATTGATGTTGGATATATAAACACTTCTCTACAGTTTTTAAGGCATCCGACTACCCTAAAATCATGAATTTTGCCCAAAACCGACAATTTTTTTTATGATTTTATTTTACAGGGCATCTTATTAGCTTTACAAAAATACCAAGTTTATTATTTTCCATTCTCTGGAACAAAAACTGCAAGTGTTTTAGTAAAACCACTACTTTAAGCAAGATGTCACTCTTTAAAATGCATTTTACTCGAAATTTGTTTTTTCGATAATGTTCAAACAAAGTCAGTGATTGGTTAAAAAAGTTTTGAAAATAATTGACTGAAATTGTTTGTGTATGTTCTGTGTAATAGTAGAAGTGGTTTAACCTTAAAACACTTCTACTATTATACAGGCAGTCATTACAAAATTTACAGTCCCTTATGTGAATATAATCACTGTTTTTGTAAGCAATTTTATATAATAACAAAGAAAAAGTACTCTAATTTTTGTAAAAATTAAAATTTCTCTTATCACGAAGGTGATTTAAGAATAAATAACAAATCATCACAAAAAAATTGAAAATTTTTTCATTTTTGTGGTACAGAATGGGCCTTGTTTATGTAATTATGTGTTAATTTTTAACTATTTTTTCCCATTTTAGTAATAATAATTTCTTTTCCTTTTAATATTAGCATATTTTTCTTAAAATGCACTAAATAAATTTAAATACCACAAAAAATCCCCATACATCTATTTAAAAAAATGTTGTCGCAGTAGTCGGATACCTTAACACATTAAACCAAGAAATCGTTCAAAATAAATCTACAAAATTCAGCATTAGTAACGAACAATATTATTTTTTATTAAAAGAGAATGAAAAAGCGGATATTTACTTTACTTACGGGCATTGTTTGGCTTCCGTGTAATGCTCCGATCGCAGCTTGTGCTTCTGAGTGAGATCCAAATTTCACGAACGCGCAACCTGTGGGAGGAGAGAGAGAAAACGTTCTTTTACACACAAACAAAACATAGAAAAATGCATCAAGAGAGAGAAAAAAAGTTAATCCTTCGTATGATTGACCGTCTAGACAACTCAATTCTTTCGCCAGCTCCGTAGAAAATTACACGGTATGAACAATCTTTAATATATTTTTAATGGACCTTACCGTGGAGAAAGAGTAAACTCAATGAAACATCTTTAATATGTTATTAAAGGGACTTATCAATAGGAATAATTGATTTTATTTAATAAAGAGTTCTACAGTGGTCACGTTTGATATGTAGCAATATTGATTTATTTTTTTCATTATTAATGAGCATAGAGTTTTACAAAGAGGAAAAAATAATAAAAGGAATTTGATATAAATGTAAATAATTCATCTTCTTTGCTGATAAATAAATTATTTTAGAACAGAAAAAATATTTCTGCATTTAATTTCTAAATTTTGATTCATGAATAAAGTAAACACACTGCAAATGTAAATAACATGCAGTTAAAACTCTTGGTGTATATATATATATATATGCATATAAATGTAATAATTCACCTTTTAAATTTCCTGTCGAGAGATTTTATTTGATACATGATGGTCTTGAGCCCTTAAAGACATTACGTGATAATTAATTTTTTAGTTTTCCGCACGTAACGTGAAATATTCTTTTAAACACAATTTTTTCTTCTAAAAAATTACCACGTTCGAAGATTTCAAAAGAAGATGATTCAATATTGCATCTTCCGATTATTATGACCAATCTCGGCTTTCGCTAATGGAAATCACATGATTCTCAAAGCTTCCGGTTGAGGAAGCTATAAAAGCTGAGATCTCCGAAACAAAAGAAGAACGCTTTTGAATACTATTCTATGTCCACGTGCGTTTCTGTTTCATATTGTCCCTTTATGAGTAAGATCGTAAGTAAAATGTCATAGTAAATTAAATACTAAAATGTTTAAACATTCTTTCAACGATTGCAACAAAATGAATATTAACCAAGTAAAATAAATGTTTACATTCAAAATAAATCGACATACACACTCTCTGTACATGAAAGTATTCTTAATAAGTTTTATATTTCTATTGATTCTAGGCAGTTTTATGTTTCTATTGATTTGTTTTAAATTATTTAACTCATCAACAGCTTCTCTATTTTGACATTATTTTTAAACATAACATACAACGGATTAGTAAACATTGTGTTTCTATGAAAATTAATGAACTATACAGAAATAAATACATGTTTATATAACATAAGAATTTTAAATAAATATGCTCCCGTGAGAAGAATAATCGCTGATTACAACAAGGAATAAACTGAATCATAAAATAACAGACAATCTGCAGGAATAGTATAATAACCCACGTGTACATTCAGTGTGTAATTGAATATTAAAAAGGAAAGAAATATTCAGAAAGATTTGCATTTTAATTTCAGTTTTAAAAGGAATGCAATTAAAAAAATACTGAAATTTTGAAAAATTAAGAAATATGTTTAATTGGTACATAACTTTATTTATTGTGGCTCATTTTTTTCGTACAGAAAGTTCATCTTTTGTTCAGAAGTATTTTAAAACAATATACTGACAAAAAGTTATACATATTTAGTTTATTTGAATGTGAAACATTTCATTAATTATTGACATTTTGTAGATTATAAACTAGTGCCTGGTAATCATTAGTAATTGAGGAGAGCTTTATAAATAAAAATATTATGCATGTATCACAAAATAAAAGGTTTTATTTGAAGAAGCTTGTTATTTCTTTTAGAAGAAGCAAAGAAATACGAAGTAGTTTTATCATGATTACAAAGTAACTTTATAACAAATAGTTCGTAGAAAATAAGAATAGTACAAAAGTAATATAACTTAACTTCTTTCTATTTATAAACGTGATAACAAAAGGTATTGGTATTGTTACTCTTGCTTATATTCTTAGCGTTGCCAGCATTTGAACGAAAAATATTAATTTACATACAGGCTATGTTTAATAAACATATAGGCATGTTTAGCCTATATTAACATATAGGCTAAGTTTAATAAACATAAGTTAAAAATATAGTTTAAAATTTCATTCGTATGTATTTTTTCATTGATTGCACTATTAAAATATGAATATATCAAAATTTATTTTAATCTTAAGCAATTATACATCTATCTTTTTGTGCATTTTCTAAAAATTTGTCAAGAAAACCACTCTAAAAATTCTCCCCCTTGAGTGAATTTATTAAGAAAGTTAACGACATCGCAGACAACAATACAAATAACTAAAAAAGAAATACATTTAACATAACACGATTTCTTCCCGTTACCAATTATTTTTGGGTTTTCGTTTTTTAAATTTTCAATACTTTTTATTTTTCCTCATAAAACATTAATTTGTTTATTATCATGGAGCAAAATGTTTGATATTTTTTTGTATCTCTTCCATCCCAATTGTTAGTATTTACTTTTTTAAATGCTAAACTAGAACGAAACATTTTTTTTCCTCTCTTACGCACTAAAATGTCTGTTCGACATCTTATCGAAACCCTCTTCGCAATCTCAGAAAAGGGAGGGGAAAAAAAGGAACTATTTTTATTATTTTCCCTAGATCTATTGCAACTGAGAAAGTTAGTGAAGACCTAGACAAAAACACGACTAAATAAAACGGAAATCCTTCCTTACCAAACGACGTAGCTGTTTGGAAGAAAAGGAAAAAGACAGAAAATAAGAAGTTTGGAAATTCTCGAAATTTCAACCATTCGGATATAGAGTCGATATTTCACCCTTTTTTCGGGGGTGGTGGGGGAAGAAGGGGATTTCTCCATTTTACTAGAATAGTGGAAATGAGAGAAAGTGATGCTGAGGGAAAAGGAACACGAGAGGAACTAGAGAAAAGTATATATAAGAGGGGAGAAAGATTTCAAAAAACTTCTTTTCTCATTTCAAACTTGACATGTCACTGTCCGTACCTTTGAAGCATCTCTTGAGGATGCAGCTTCCCCCTTTTCAACCTTACGGGGAAGTGTGACAGTAGAACCACTAGGCTTTACTAGTTTTTGAGGTGTTCTTTACGTGCTACGGGGACAAGGAAAAGAAAATCACGGGCGGTAAAGCTGAAGGGAATTTATTTTTTTCCTCTGTAGAGAAATAAACAACTGTGTCTATCACCGTTCTTGTTTATGGTGTGAATGTGTACCACAAGAAGTTATCTTTGTTTATTTCTGTATATACACTAAAGGAACAAAAGAATATAAAGGGGTTATTGATAAAAATGGTTTTCTTGTGACTTTCAGACAATCTGTTTATTTTCCAAGGGTACAGGAAAAAATGAGGGCTCCAGATATATAGTTTTTTTAAGATTATATATTATATATATATAAATAAAGATATAATAATAAAAATAAATACAGTCAGACCTTTATTTAACGAAGTCGCTAAATCCCGAGGAAAAAAAAGTTTGTTTTGAGGAAAATTCGTTAAATAGAAATTAATCTTTTAATATGCTTAGGAACCACATGCAACAAATTTTAAATTCATAAACACTATATATTATTCAAAAAATCAATTTTTGACATAGTAAATTAATTTCTATTTATTTTATATATCTTACACATCAAAAAGGAATTTGCAAGGAAAAAAGGAAAAACAATGTCCCGGAATACACTGCATTTTCAAGAAATAATTTTATATTAAAATTAATAGATTTTTTAATGACATTTTCTAGTTTTAAGCCTATAAGTAATTTTAAATGTACATTACTTTATAACCAGCAATTTTAAGCAAACACTATTACATGCGTCCTTAAATTTAATGACTGATAAAATGTGTTAATTTTATTTGAGTTTTTTGAAAAATAAAGGCAATTTTAATGCTGTTTGCGAGTTAAGCACCTGGTAAAACCAGTTCAAGGCCACTGATCACCATAAAAAGGACTAAGAGAGAATTTGAAAAATGTCCTGAAATAATTTTAAAATAGGGAGAAAAAATAGAACCACAAGCGAAAAATTTCGTTAAATAGAAAATGCACTTCGCTGTTTGGAAGTTATTCTTGCAAAGAAAATAGTAAATTGATTCCAGGAAAAAGTTAAAAAAAAATAGAGAAATTCGCAAAATAGAGGTTTGATTGTAATTGATTAACTTGCGTCCATATTATTTTTATTTTGGTGTGAATGCGCGCCCCCCTTTATAAGGCCATTTTTTTCTATTAATGTTACGTTAAATTATTATTGAGATTGATTTATAAAAAGAAATTGATTTAGCTTATTATTTTAAGGGAACCAGGGCATCATAAACATTCAAAAAAATTGATTTTTTTTAAATTTTAGGTTTTAAAAATAGTGCATATTTTTCTGAATCTAAAAATGTATAACACCTATATGTTCGTTGATAAAATAGCCTTAAAATATGAAAAAAGTAATTGACAAAAATATCAACAAACGTTTACAAATGTTTAGTTTCCCCCCTTTTTCTCCCAAAGAATAATGTTTTACTTTTAGGTATACTTTAAAAAAATCTATAGCACTATAGGGTTCTAAATTTTTTATACTTTTATACAGGATACCTGTGCATATAGTGAACCTACCTTTTTAGACGAAGTAGTACATAGGTTTTTAAAAAATAGTTTTATGTATGAAAAGGGGGAAAATAAAAATTTTCAAAATTACAAAGTTTTATAATTTTTCTTAAAGAAAAACGCGATCTTAATATTTTTCTAAAAAAATAAGTTCACTATATTTTGTGTACTTTTTATATATGTGCAAAAATATTTTACATATTTAAGAGATTCATTTTTTAAAAAAAAAGGGACCTAAAGATAAGCATGTTTTATCAGACCTCAAAAATTGTCCAACTTAAATTAAACAGAAAATTTTTTTTTTAACTAAAAAATTATTTTTGAATTTCTACAGAATGGTTAAATTATCTCTCTCTCTCTTTATTAAGGTCACAGAAATATAAGCTCTACTGAGAAAATTTTAAAGAATAATAAGAAATAATAAAGCAGTCACATAAACAAAAAGTCTTATTTTTTGGCGTGTCCCGCTACCCTTAAATTAATTTGAATTTTAAGACCCTATTTTTTTGTTGGGAATTTTGTTTTCCATTACCCACTGGGAGCATTTTTAAGGTAGAATAACTTAAGTTTTGTATTTCTTTTCGTATTTCATTACATGATGTTAATAAAAATAATTTGTAAATACTAGAATATACTGAAGGAATTATAAATATGTTTTGTATTGAAAAATTTAATAATTTAAATACAGTATTTTCCATGAAATTTCAGAAAACAGGGATCAATAAACAGTAAGACATTGCTAGCTGTACGAACTTTAGTAAAGTACTAACGGCAACGCCTATATGTTTTTTGTCAAGTTGGTACATGGTCAGAAACAAAGGTTCTATTGCATAAAATTCTTTTAAGATCAATATTAACTTATGCATGTGAAACTTGGTTCATATCTCGAACGGACGAGAACATGATAAATATCTCCTAAAGGAAGATTTAAAGATTTATTTTTGGAAAAATTTAGGGAATTGGAGCATGTCGAAGAAGATCAAATTTGGACCTCTATCACCTCATAGAAAGAATCTGACATCGTTAACTGTATCAAAATTCAACGAATTAAATGTGCAGGCCACGTTGTCAGGATAGACGAAGACCTACCACTAAGAAAGACTTCAATGCCAAATCAATTGAAACACGGAGAAAAGGCAGGCTAAATCTTAGATGAATTGATGATTTAGAAACAGATCTAGATTGAGAACTAAAAATTACAGAACTTTATCCGGGACAAGGCTGGCCTGGAAAGGGCTTCTTGAAAAGTCCAAGGTCGACAACTTCAGTCAACAGTACGTCACTCGGAACAATGTTCTTGCTGCTCAGGAAGTTTTCAAGTCTCCTTCATTATGGCGAATGAAAATCCAGATATTAGTTGTCGTGCTGACATAAGTGCTAGTATCGCAAATCACAAAGAAAAAATTGCTTCCCATGGACATTTAAAAATTAAGTTGGTCGCAAGTATACTTAACAAGGCCTATAAAAGGGTTAATATAAGGTCGTATAGAGGTGTATGTTCTAAGACGAAAGAAAAAAATGAATAAAAAGAGGAATTATTAAAAGAAAAATACTTTTACTAACCAAATATATAATCTGTTACTTATTCTACGAGGTATGTCAAACGTTTCCGAACTAAGCCTATAATGTGAACAATTTTTGTAGTAGAGTGAGTACGATAATGTTTCTGTGGTACTGCTTTCTTCTCCATTTCTAAAAGTGAGTTTTCCTAAATTAAGTGGTCGGTGGCTCACCACTGCATCGTATTTTGCAAGCGCATGCGTTTAGTAATCCGGCGATAGAAAGAAATGACATTTGTACAGCAGAGAATGAATATCAAATTTTGTAGAGTACTACGGAGATTGATGATATATTGAAGCATGTGTACATAAGTGATACATTATCAGAAACTCAAGCTTTTGAGTGGCAACGACGTTTCAGGGAAGGCAGGGAAAGTATCAAAGACGCGAAATGCTCTGGACGTCCCCAGACTTCTCACCCCACTGAAAACATTGAAAAGGTTTCTGAGGCGGTACGTAAGAATAGGCTTCATGAAATGACTAGTTGAAAACGAAAACGACTGTTTTGATACATCCTCCTTACTCCCCTGATTTAGCCTCCTGCGACCTTAAAATATTTCCTGAACAGGTACGGTATTTGCAGGGTCGTTAATTACAATCTGCAGATTAAATTAAAAGTGAATCGCAGGCTGAATTAAAGTACATGGCTAAAAATGGATTCTAAAAAATGTTTTGAGGACCTTTAGAAGCGATGGAATAAGTATGCTGTTGCTCAAGGGTCTTATTTCAAAGGAGGATGTATTTAAGGAATTTAATTGATAATATTTTTTAAATTATAGACTTAGACCGGAAACTTTTGAATCCTATTTTGTATTACTGCTTGTTATTAAGAGAATTAGAAAGAAAATAAAAACAAATATGAAAGTTAAAAAAAATGCCTTGTGGGCTCTAGGGTCAATTGTATAATTACATTTTCCTAAAGGGTATTATGGAAAATAATTAATTAGAAATACACCTTCCATTAATAGTATTCCTTTTAAATATTAACACTAATAATTATATGTTATTGATTCATATATTAAGTCATGTTTAATTTTAAAAAAAAATATTTTGCCTGATTTTGAAGAGTATGCATTTAAACAGTTTAAAATCTAAACCAGCAGAAGTAGTTCATGATGTTTTTGACGTTGGTAGTAGCAATCCTTTTTTCCTCCAAGAATTTTAATTTTCGTAACTTATATCTACACTCTTAAACAATATTTTTTAAAAAACGAAATACCTATTTACAATAACATTTGACATCTGGAGAAGTAATCAAAAAGTACAATTATACAAGTCTTATAAAGACATAGTTTAGATAAAATTATTATAAAAGCGAAACTTTTTCAGTCTCTAGAGATCAGCAATTTTTTTTATTTTGTACCTTATTTTTTTCCCTTTAAAATAGTATTTTAAAATATTAACGTAACATTAAGTCAAATAATTTCGAAGCGAACTTTTCATTTATAGTTTTCAATATTGCAACAACTCAAATGAAGAAAATCTGAATAAAAATTAGGTGGTGAAAACAATCAAAATGAATTTGAAACATAAAAAGTAGTCCATATAATACAAATGATTTTTCCTGTAACAATAGTTTGAGAATAATAAAATACTTAAGAGAGCAATTTTCTTAAATAATTCTCTATTCATTCGGTTGATGACGTTATAGCAGAAGTTCATTAACATTTTTCTATTCACCAGACATAATTATTATTGGCTTTTTAAAAAACCCATTTTGGCAGTATTAATACAACTTGCTTCTTCATTTTAATGATTACCATTACTTGAATTTAAGAAATGGGCGGGATGTGTATGGTTTTTAATCCGTAATAGTTATGTTTTTATTCTACTATCTAGTAGTATTTGACAAAAGAGAAAAACTAAAAAAAATTTTAATGTCTAAGAAAAGAATAGTTTGAAATTGTAACTTAATAATATAGAATACGAACCAAACAAATATGTAACAAATATAAAAATTGTTTCCTTATTTACATCGTAGATAATATTTTTATTTATAAATATAATGGATGATATACGAGTACTTACTATTACAGAAAGTTAAAATATTTGAAATTATAAAGTTTCAGGCATTAAATATTAAAAGAAAGTAAGCATAAAAAATATAAATAATTGATTAAAATCATAGCGCTTAAGGAAATGAAATTATCTTTAATTCTATTACTTTTGAAAACAAAAAAAAAAGTACCAGCAGTAATTTTGAATTCTCTTTCAAAAGAAATGAAAATTATATTAATAAGAGGAATTTTTTTCTTCGAGGAATATTGCTTTGTTCAAGAATTTTACTTCTGAAAATATTTTGGAATAATTTAAGTTGTATTTAATTTCATTTACGCATCTATATTCTCAACTCTAAAATTCTTTAACACATAATAAAATTAAAATAAAGCATGAATATAATTAAAGCAATTATATTCCTTCTGGTAGTTGTTCAATTATATGGATTGAATTTAAATAATTACATCAAAATATGTTGGATAATTAGTTAAAAAAATAGTATCATATAAAAAAAGGAGCATGTGCTAATAGATTGTAAATAAAAAAGGATTTTTTTAAAAGTGAATTGTTAGTAACTTTCATTTATAAACATATTTATTTCATTCAATAAAATGGTTATATAATAAAAATTCTTTTTTAAATTCTAGATATTGTAAACTTTTCATATTTCTATACTTTTTCAAAAGCTTCCCTATTGGTAATATACGGATTATTTATTAAAATATTTCTTCCAAAAGAAGTCATCTATCTGAGGATAAAACTGTTTCGAGTACAAAAAAATGTTAGGAAAAATAAATATTAAATACAAAATGTTTATTCAATACGAAAACCGATGAAAAAATATAGACATTAAAATTTTAATCATTATTAGTAATATGAACTAAGATAAACTAAACTCAGTGGCACAACAACCCATGTGGGCCAGAGCCTACTGCGTCCATCTCAGTATACATGACCATTGGACGCTGAGGTGCCTGAGCCCCCTGATGATCTAACACAATCTATTATTAAATATGATGATTTTTTTCTGGCACGGTTTCACATGAAAATTTTTTTTATCTCGATAAAATGAATTTCTTAATATCAAATTTATGTGCGAATTGCGTAAAAATCAAAAGTATATTTGTTAGAATTAAAGTTTTGATAATTTGATTTCTAGAACAAAAGAATGACTTAGTAATAAAATCATCGATGAAAAAATATTTTATTAAATGCATTTGAAATTAATTAAAGTGTCGGGAGTGTTGCTAGAGAAAATGTTTCATAAAAATCGGAATGAAAAACTTTTTTCAAGAATTAAAATGATGAAATAAAAGTTATATCTAAGTAATAAATGTGTTATTAAAATTATTCAGTATAGAATCAAATTAAAAGTTACTTAAATAGCATATAAGCATATCCAAACAATTTTGTCTTTTTAACATTAACTTTAAAATTGAAAATAGAAATTTTCGCTATGTAAAATGAAAGGTTATACAAAGAACTGATTAAAAATTATAAATTTAGTTTATTTACAAAAAATATCAGAGAAATTGAGTTATGCTACAAATTTTTAGCTCAATCGGATTCTTAATTTACAATAAACAGATAAAAATATACCAATGTCTAACCACTAACATATCCATAAAGTTGAACTTCTTCGAATAAACTTGAGAATTAATGTTGCCTAAAACTTGGGTTTTAATTATCTTTGTAATGAGATTTATTTAATTAAGAAATTATTTTCAGTGGTGAAAAAAATAATTTAAACGTATTTGGTTTAAAAATAATGAATTCTGAAAGAATTAACGAATAATAATACATAAAATCTTAGTATGAACTTCACGCAAAATGTTTTATTTTATGCCATTGCATTTGAATTATCATAAGACTTCAAAACCAGTTTTAAATTCTGCTAACTGAAAGGTCATTTTTTTACATTAATAAGAAACTGTGGATTATATACAGTGTTATATAGGAATTTTTTTCGATTGTGTTACAGTTTTAAGAAATTGAGTTGTATATTTCGTGAATCTTTAATTTATTAAGAAAATAATGATTTTTATTTGTGATAAGCAATGTGTTTGAAATAGGTTAATTTTAAAAAAAAGGATACGCAGTTGAATGGATTATGCGTATATACATACACTCAATCTCTATCTAAATAAGCAAGCAAAATATAAGTATAGCCAGACAGCACAGGTCAAAAATAAATTAGCCACAGTATAATAAGAGCAAACCCTTACCCTCAGGAATTAAAATTGCTGGTTTAAACATTGCTTTAGGCCAGCAACCTTCACTAGTATAATATATATATATATATAGAGAGAGAAAGAGAAATAGCGAATTTTTAAAGTAAAATTACTTTAAAAATTTAAATTTTATAATAACTACATGTCTAAGAATATATTGTACTTACAATTATATTAATAATAAAACATTTGTGCAATTATTTTGCTTTCTTTGGCAGTAATATACAGGATATCCAGGCTTAAAGTATCCAAAAGTTACGGATTATTATTACGGAACTATCCATCAGAAAGCAATAAACGGTTCATCCGTGGATTGGAAACCCCTTTGAGATGTTTTGGATCTAGTCCGATCGACCGTACGCACATTATTCGGCAATCTCAGACACGATAAACTTATTAAACTGACTTCATTAGTAAAGATGTGGATGCTACAGCAAAAGGTACAGTGCGCGTACTCTGGTTAACGGAATTGAAATCAGTCACGTGTGCACAACGACGTGTTCGAACAGAAGGGCATGTCGTTCCTGTGACATCAAAATCTATCCACCAATGGGAAAGGACTTAAGGATACTTGCCAGTTTGAGATACCTAAGTTTTCGTGATAAAACACTGTCGATCCTGTGCGTGATTCATTTTGCAGGTGTCCTGATAAGTCTATTAGTCAAGCTATTAACGACATTCCATTTTGTTCGAACACGTCGCTGGACACGCCTGACATTTAAATTCCGTTAGTCAAAGTACGCACTGTACCTTTTGCTGTGACGTCTACATCTTTACTAATGAAATCAGTGTAATAGTTTATCGTCTGAGATTGCCGAATAATGCGCACACGTATATCAAATCGAACTAGACCCAATAAATCTCGAAGGTGTTTCTAATCCACGGATGGACAGTTTATTACATTCTGATGGGTAGTTCCGTAGTGAGTGAGTGAATGAATATTAACGTCGCACTGTTCAGCTACACCAGGGCTTTTGACGACGGACCTCGTCATTTTGAACCATGGTCAAGTGACGAGGACGACATTTGAGCTGGCACCTCCTCTCTCAACTACCACACCAACGGGAGGAAGTTTAAGCTCTCGGCAGATTTAACGTGCATCGCTCCCTTACACGGCGGGTATTTAGTGGTACTGGGCTCGAACTCATGACATTCCAGCCACGATCCAAAACCTTGACCACTAGGCTACCGCGGCTACTGGGTAGTTCCGTAATAATAAGCCCTAACTTTGCCTAGGCACCCTATATTTAAATAACCTGAAGTTTTAAAATATTTTTTTTCTGAGTTTTTATATTTTTTATATGTTTATGAAAATACTATTATTTGTAATTAAATTTAAATAGTGAGTGCTTCATTCGTTCTGAGTGAGGAATTTAAAAATTCCACAGAATATATAGTTAGGATATAAACTGTTGGAATAAAATACGTTGCTTTAACCAAGTAGAATAAAAACGGATTTGAATAGTTTTCATACTTTTGAAACGGTACATACCACTGGTGAAACTCACATAGGGTTTTGCTGAAAAATAATCTCTGCTTTAACTCAAACTTGTTGCTACAACATATATTCTATTACATGCCGTTAAAACAGAAGATTCTACAAAAGACTATACTGCAGGGAATACAGGAAAGATGAATTCAATTTCTGCCAAAACAGCAACAAAAAAAGGGGGAAATATCCCCGAGACGAATTTCCAGCTTAGAAAACTCTTTTGGGCGTTTTGCAAGTATCTTTTCATCTTTTGGGCGTAAACGAAAACAAAAAAAAAAGAAAGAAAGAAGAAGAGAAACTAGGAAGATTAGGCCCAAGAATGACCAGATATTCTCCAACCGTGTTCACCGATTCAACAATACGTCAAGTGGAAAGCATTTGCATTGAAAAAAGATCAGCGCAAATGGCTCGGGATTTCAGAAACAGAAATCCGATGTAGTTTTTCAGCGAACAGATGATGCTGAAAAGAAGACACACGCCTGCTCTTTTCTTTTGTTTCTTCTTTTGTTTTCTTTTCTTCTTCTTCTCATAGCATGAGCAGGGATGAGCGATTTTCGGTTAACGCAGAACTACCTAAATAGATTTGCGCGTGTTTTATTGCAACTCAAAGCGGTTTTATTTGACGACACTTAAGACGTATCTCTTCTTTTTTTTGTTGTTGTTTCTGTTTTGTTTCACCATCGACAAAAGTGCATAACAACCTATCCTTTGTTCAACAAAGCGGATAATTCATTTTCGGGGAAAAACAACTGCACCTAGAATTTGGGATTTGGAGATGTGTTTGTTTCTAAAGAAAAGGTAAATGAAACGAGGAACACGACACTGCTTTTAAGAAAAACGAATGGTTACCAGTAAAATAAAAAAAACAAAAACAAATTTTAACGTAAACAGGTTCTGTATAAATGGATATTTCCTTTTCTTAAAAAAATATGGATGTAATCCTTTAATGTTTTGTTATCTTAACTATATGTACTTATTTTTTAGAACTTATTAGATAACTTGAAAACGTTGATTTAAATAAACACAAAACATTTTATCTAAAGATAAAACAAATAAAAATATGATAAGCATATAAGTCATTAATGGTATAAGTTATTTATCTATACAAATTACGAGAAATATTTAGTTCCATCCTTTATGCATTAGATATTGAAGCTCCTTTTGCTAAGAAAACTCTATTTATTTCAATATATTACTGAAACAATTGTTGGATTGCAATTACTGAATTTTTCATCAAACCCCGGGTCAAAATGAGCTACGTCACATATTATTCAAGCAAGCACACATTTGCAATGGAGAAATTATTCCGCATGATGATAAAAGCTGACAACCATTTAAGCTTTACTTTTTAAAATTTAGTAATTTAATTTTCCATTTCCACAGAATTAAAATACGATTAAGAAAATTTATATTTATATAACTGTGGTATTCACTTCCCATGCATGTAATGATTCGCTATTTCAATTTTCTTGAAAGAGATTTTCCTTTAATTCATCATGGTCCTGATTAATTCCCCCATTTTACCATTCAAAATCTTTATCACTTTTTAAATTAAAATCTTATTTTTTTATCTTTCTGGAGCGGGGGGGGGCTTACCCCTTGACAGGCCTAACAGCAGACCAACGCCCTCTGAACAAATTATAAAACCGTTTGTACTCATTATTAAAATTGTAAAACTGTTATTTACATGTATTATGTAGTTCTATTTATTTATTCTTTTATTTTCGCAAAAATCAGTCTTGGAGCTCCTCTTCAATTAAAGTCCTCACTGAAGTTAAATTGTCGAACATTTCTTTGATAAAGTCCTCAGTTTCTGATAAATCTACATCTATTGTAACTTTCTAGAAAAGTTTAGTATTTAGTTCCTTTCACTGTTAATAAGTTTTCGTATGAGACAACGCATTTCTTCTCGCTCAACGATTCCAATCCAGGCAATCTTTGCAATTTCTCTGCGATAGTTTGCAATAATGTACTATCGCAACTGTATTGGCTACATTATATGAAAGGAAACACATGGTTGCCAATTCAGAGAGCACGACACTCCCGAAATCGGGGGGGGGGGTAGCGGCGAGTTATCTTGATCGTTGGTATTGTTGAGATAGTACACAATAAATATTTATTACAGCATCACGAAAAGCATATTTTTATATAGAGAGATATACATAATTCTAGCTTATAAATATTCCTAAAATTATCGTTAACTTTTAAAGACATATTTCCACTCAAAATATGACAAGAATATGATATTTATCAATTGATACCACTTTATTATATCTTCCTTGCCATCTAACAAGTGAGTGAGAGTTATATTAACATTGTACTATGAAACAACACGAGGGCTATTGGTAACGAACTTAGGTCAAGTGACGAGGGTGACACCGAAGCTGACACCTCCCTCTCCTAACCACCACACCACACCAAAGGGACACCACACCATTGTATCTTGACAGATTTAACGTGCATCTGCCCTTTCACAGGGGGTCTTCCGTCGCACCAGTACTCGAATCTGCGTCAGCCAGACCACGAGTTTGTGACCATCACCACTAGGTTACTACTGTGGCCGCGGTAGCCAAGTGGTCAAGGTATCGGATCATGGTTAGCGTGTCATGAGTTCGAGCCCAGTACCACTGAAGACCCGCCGTGTAGGGGAGCGATGCACGTTAAATCTGTCGAGAGCTCAAACGTCCTCCCGTTGGTGTGGTGTGGTAGTTAGGAGAGGGGTTCCAGCTCAGGTGTCGTCCGCGTCACTTGACCATGGTTCAAAATTACGTGGTCCCTCACCAAAAGCCTTTGTGTAGCTGAACAGTGCGACGTTACTATTCACTCACTAGGTTACTACGGCCTGACAATTGCCTTTTGAGAATAACTTAGTAATTCCTCATTTTACCATTTAAAATTTTTCCCCACCTAGTATGGTGGTAATGACACTCGGCTTGTAATCGAGTGGGCTCGGGCTCGAAACTCGAATAAGGCATGGATATATCTTCGGGAAAAGTCGGACTTTCGCCTGAAATGGATTCCCGTCTCGAATGGGAAGCAGTGTGAACCCTTCTGTTCTATGATGGAATCATAGTTTGTAGTAAAAAATCTATATTCTTCTGTGTTTGTATTGTACGTTTCTGTCCATCTATCTCTGGTCCTTCGTATGTATTCCAGGATGAATTACAACCATTTAAAGTTCATACCACTTTTTAAATTTAAATCTTATTTTGTATCTTTATATATATTTCTAACTTAGCTATAATCTTAGGACTATGTATAACGTTAAAAGCTGTATTTGCATTGAAAATATGACAGGAATTTGTTATTCATCACCTAATTCCAGATTATTTGTCTTTATTACCATCTTAACAAGATGCATTTTGTATTGTATCATTATGCAAACGCTATTGACGATATAAAATAATTACCTATAAAATTCTTATTGATTCACAAAAAATATTTTGATGATCCAACTCATGAAAAGGCATCCCAATATTTTCCCATAAGTACTCTGGTTTTATCAAGAATAATAGATATTCTTCTCTAAGTGTATTATTACATATGCAACTCACAAATTAATTATCACACGAGTCGTAATTTCAAAAATATACTTCTACTAAAAGAATCTATTCCAAGTGCAAATTACTGCTCCAACTTGATGATCACGGCTCGAGAGGCAACCGCATCTCCAATGGGAATTAAAGCACGTTTTTGCCGACGCGACGATCAAAAGAAGCCTTCCGGAAAAGCATCCCTCCAGAAACGTCGGCGAGTCGCATTCTAATCGTAATTTCGTCAATCCTTCTTTCACGAAAACACGCCCTGTTGGGTCCATGCTCACGGTCCACGTCTCCCGGAATCTCTCTCTCTCTCTCTCTCGAGAGAGAGGGGTATCCGGCAAAATTATGTGTCCGTGCTCTAACACGAATTACGACTGTCTGCCGGACCGGAGCGAAATTCCTCGAAAAGGTTTGCAGCGTTAATTGAATCACGGCCTGTTTGTTGACACGCATCCCTCAGAGCAAAAGCTATTTAATAATATGCAAAAGAGGAAATGCCGTTAAACGGGTTTTGGGAACCCTCTGTAAATCCGAACGGGTTATGCGCTGATGCTAGCCCAGGTGTGTTCGCACTTGCCGAGGTACGGTGGAAGGTGGGGGAATTGAAACTTTTAACTGGATTTGTCGCTGTCTTTTGATGTTGTCAGGGATGTAGCAGTGCATTAGGCGTGCTGGTTCTAGTGGCAATTGCTTAACAGTCTCGCGAAGGAGAAATAGAGGAGTTGGGATGCATAGAGTCTGTATATCTGCATCATGTTGTATGAGGTAATATAGTTTTATGCGTGTAGTGCTGGTTGATAATGTACGAATCATTTTAGTGAATCAGTTACATGTTATTAAAATGTGTCCTCACATAACATACATTCTGGATATTTAATTTCTTTTGTTTATGATGCAGAAAGTTAGAGAGTTGACCGACTGATTTGTATAAATGTCACTTAGTATCAACACGAGGAGCTATTGACGATTTGATTTTAATTTATGTCGCATTGTGAAGTAACAAAGGTTATTGGCGTAATGACCAAAGGAACCGAGCTTCCCCGAAGAGGGTTTAGAGCTACAAGCAGATCCCTCGGGAAACAACCACGTCCATTCTTTATTGAAAAAAAAAATCAAAGTTTACATCTTAAACAGCACGATACAGAAAAATAGCAAAATTTCAAGGTAACTGCACGATATGCAAACGTGTACGCGAACAAAATACTAATATACAAAGCCATATAAAATAATAATAAAACAAATAAAACAAATGGTTTAAGATGGAAGAAAGAATGTACATATTCCAACGTTCTTACAAATACATAAAAAAACAATAAATTTATCCAAAACAAATGCACCCTTCCCCACAAAACAAATACAGGAAACATAAATAATGATAACTCTAGTAGCAGAAGATTCAGAAATTAGAATGATAGAATAGAAATGTAGGGAAGTTTATTTCATCAAAACTATGCCGAGAGAGTGAGTATTTATAAACGTCGCACTATACAGCAATGAGAGCTATTGGCAACAGACCTCGTAATTTAGAGCCACATTAAAGTGACTATGACATCTGAGTTGGCACAGCCTCTACAAACTACGACAACAGGCCAGACTAAGTCACGACAGATATAACGTGCAGCAGCCCCTCGACACGGCGAGTTTTCAGTAGCAAAAAGGACTGGAACTCATGGTTCGCCGGCCACAAACTCGTGACCATGACCCCGGCCACTCAAAACCATGCCAAACTACTATGGTATAAAAATAATAATTTACAAGTTTAAAGTGTAAAAACATTACATTTCCAATTAATGAATGATTATAAATGTTCTTTTTATTGCTTGATTATAAAATATATTTATATATATATATATAAATCACGAGGGGGATAGTTATTTAAATACATATACAGTAAGAAATACGTTTAACTCGAAAACGCTTAAGACGAAATATCGCTTAACACGAAATAATTTAACGGTACCGACTGACTACTATGCACTTTCATGCAATTTTTCTCTTTACACAAAACGGAAATCGCTTAACACGAAATGATTCACCTTCAGGGAATGAATAAAATACAGAATACACCAGTTGTGTAGGCGAGATTTATGAAGGGTGTGAAATGAAAGAGATGAGGTGGTTTCCACATGTTTCGTAGGAAGGAAGCCAAGTTGGCCAATTTTATTTCGCCAAAGCTACTTTCGCCCTCCATCCCTACAAAAGCCGCACAAAAACATGTCTCTCATCAGTTGGCTTTGAAATTCGATGATAATTACATCACAGAGTGAGTAAAACTCAATGAGTTTGGCTCGAGGTATTTTTTCTATATTAGAAGAACTTTTTTTGTGAGCACAACGTCCAAGATTTCAGATGGATAGCAAACTGCTATTTTGCTTAAAATGAAGATGGAGCTTCTTAAGGCTATTGATCAAAAACAGAAGACGAAAACGGAAATATGTTAAGATTTTGATATTGCTAACCATACTTTATCAACAATAGTATTAAAGACAGAAAATTGCGTAAGTGTTTGAATGGTTTTTATTAAATACACGTACACGTACCTATGTAAATAAAATGTAATAAACTTAATTTTTTTGAATATATGTTTTTTTCCAATGTCCTTTAACACGAAATTCTTTTAACCCGAAAAAATATTTCAATCCCCTTCGTGTTAAGCGATTTTCACTGCAATATGTGTTAAGACAGTACGGAACTGTTGGTGAGAGCATGCTTTATTGCCCTTCAATCATGGCGAACAATGTGTAATAGCTTCCGATCTTCCCTGGAACCTATGCGCCGTGGCTGACTAACCGCCGTCCGATGATTTGTTGTTTGACCATCCACACAACTTTTGATAAGTACTCACAACGACTGCGCGTGGACAGCTTAAGAAACGTGGCGTTGTTGAAATCGATAATCGATGTTCCTGGCATTAAGCTATGACGATTTGACATTCATCGAAATCTGATATGTCAGAAGCTTTTTCTATTATGGATGCTTTATAAACTCTCTCGATGGTTTTATGTTTGAAGGAATTCATGAATTCATCTATATATAAACACATAAAATTATTTCTTTTGGACTAATTTCTACATGAATTTTAACCCCTTAACTAGGAAGAGGATGCGAGGAAAAACTACGAAATTCACTCTCCTTCCCTCAGTGCCACCGTTTTCCCAACAGGCGCGCGTTGTTAAGCGGTTTATTGGGGGGGGGGATGTGTTTTGTCACCTAAAAATTGTTTGCTTTTACGTTAAAAAAAGAAAAAAAAAGGATAAAATAATAAAAAGAAAGTGTGAAAAACTTAATCTCTAGAATTAGAATATAATAAAAAATAAATTATACCTTTTTATCGGCTCTGTGATATATCCTAAAACATGGTTGAACACATAAACAGTATCACGCCCGGTGCATTCGTGTAGAAAATTAAAAGCTTCTATTTCATACGGTAAGCAAAAATGACAGCAAATGAAGAACAGAGAAGGGCATATTCAGACTAAGAAACGAGAAGAACTGCATAGATATGAATTTCTTCGTTCCTGGAATATACCTTTTCAAATTCTTTCCCCACTTCTCCAAAATAAGTAAATTCTTTAGCACTGTCAATGCCATGATATTGTATTCCAAAGCCGTGGGACCAGTTGTAAACAGAGAAGCACAATACAAAATGTCCTCCTTTGGCAGGACGTGTTTACACATCCGGGTCGTCACTAAAGGCTTTGGCTCAGCAGGACGTGTATACACGCCCGGGGTACTTAAGGGTTTAAGGACTGTAATATATTAATTTCCAATATTTTATTCATTCAACATAAGGAATATATATCACATTTCTTTTTCATTAGCTTTTTTTATGTACCTCAAAGATGCATCGTAATTTCGAATCGCCAAATCTTTGTGAATTCTCTAAATGTTTCGAAATTGATTTTTTTAATCAGTAGCTTCATCGAAAAACGAGTCCCTTATCCTGTTAAGATTAAATATTTCATGTGAGAAGAGTTTTTTTTTTGAAAGTATAAAGATTATTTTCCAGTTAATGAAAAGTTAAGCAATAATGAACAATAAATATTTTCTTTCCTTCTTTTTTTAAAATAAAAATTAAAAATATAATTATATAAGATTATTAAAACGCGCGAATGAAAAATGAGATTTGAGTTTTGGACGATAATTAGTATTTAAAATAATAATAAAAAAAATCCATTTGTTAGGAGATTTTCTCATTTTTCCTTTTAATAACTTTTCTCTAAAAACTTTCTTTGTGAACAGATAAGTACTTTTTCTTCCCCCTTTTTTTTACTTCAACTGATGCTGAAGATTTCGTTAATCTATCCCATTCTTTAAGAAATTCCTTGAGTGGATAAGATTGAAAGTTTTCTTCGTGGTACTCCACTCTTTACAGCCCTTCTTTTTTAAAGAAACAATTTTATTATTAAAAAATAACAACGCGTTTAAGTATGTAACAAAGCCTCGATATTGTTAAACCTCTCAGACATGATTAAAATTTTAAACATTTTTAAGCATTCAAAAAAATATGAAGTGTTTAACTACGCTTAGAAGAAAGCAAAGGGCTCTGTTTTATTTTAAGATTTAGTAAAAAAAACTATTATTAGTTTTAAAGATAAAATCTTATCTCATCCGGCCCTTTTGAAGAATTAATCATTTTTCACTTAGTTTTGCCTTAAATTAGAGTTCTATTTTAATTATACGAAGTAATAATGGTCGATAACTGTGTAACTTGGAGACATAGCACACCACTTAATAAGTCCTAGGCCTAGCATATAGATGGCGTTACCTTCTAACTTTCTTTAGTCTAACATAGTAGTAGTACTAACTTTCAAACGGCATGTGTCAATATTTCGTAATAATATCTTGTTTAGTTGAAAAGTTACAGAGGTTTTTGTGAGGCAACTTTTGTTTGCTTAGAAACTATAGATGAAAAAGAATTCTGTGTGTTACATTGCTTTGTGATTTGGAAAAACACTGTTCAAGCAAAATAATGCTCTTCGAATTACTGTACAACCCACCGTACAGTCCAGATCTTGCCCCCCCCGAGACTACTGGGTTTTTGCAGACCTTACAAGAATGCTACAGGGAAAGTGGTTTGGCTCAAATGAAGAAGTGATTGACGAAATTGAAGACTTTTTTGAGAACAAAAACAAATCATTCTACGAAAAAGGTATTAAAAAATTTGAAGAGTGCTGGCCTGAATGTATTATTCTTGAAGGGGAGTATCTTGATAAATAAAGTTAAATTTTGCCTAAAAGTTGTTGTTTTATTAGTTAGTGAGTGAATATTAACGTCGCACTGTCTTAGCAATACGAGGGCTTTCGGCGACTGTCCGCGTAATTTTGAACCATAGTCAAGTGACGCGGACGACACCTGAGCTGGCACCCCTTCTCCTAAATACCATACCACACCAACGGGAGGACGTTTGAGCTCACGACAGATTTAACGTGCATCGTTCCCCTACACGGCGGGTCTTCAGTGGTACTGGGATCGAACTCATGACACGCTAGCCACGATCCGATGCCTAGACCACTTGGCTACCGCGGCCACCGGATTTGCTGGAAATTCGTGATTGCAGCTATCATGTGACTGTGACGTCACATAAATTTAACTCATTCAACGGACTCGATTCATCTGACGTCATAATCACATGATAGTGGGCTAAACAAATAGCCACATGTTTCATTCGTGTTAGGTTCGACTGAGTATTTTGGCGGCATTTTCGGATTTGTATTTACTATCATATAACAACATGAAATCCTTTCTTTCCTTTAACTTAAAAAGACAAATAATTTATATATTTATATGCATTACTGATAGCTTTTTATATTTTTATATTAATATCTCTTTATTTTTATTGCAACATTACAATTTGTAAATTCTCAGAACACCTATCGCTAAATTAAGTTGCTTGGCGATCGATTCCGGTCGCCATTAAAATTAACAACGCCAAGTGTTCGCCTGTTCTATACTTTAATACTTAATTTTTAAGTACACAGGATTTTGTTCAATTGGATGATCCATAATTTTTTGAAACATGAATGGCAAACTAAATACTAAGCCTAAGAGTATACGAAAACACAAGACACGAGTTCAAAGAACACAAGTATAAACTAAGCTTAAATCTAATACTGTAAACTAAAACTATGTATATATTTAATAACTATACAAAAAGCAAAAGACTAGAAAATGTGTTACACACACACAAAATATTTAGAGTACTAAAAATATTTAAAGAATATAAAATAATAATATAAGCAAGTTCGAAAGTTAGCGCAGAGTCACAACTATAATACGATCAGCTGTTATTGTTTACTTGATGATCGCACGTTGATAATCACGTCAAACGATTACAGCACCCTCTAGTGGTGAATCGACTCCATTGAATGAACAACAGCGTTCACGCGATTCTTATGCTTATGAGGTCTCTTTCACACAACAGTTTTGTTTGTAAAACAAGACCAAACATTGTTTTTTTTTCTGATCTGAAAGCAAACATTTTTGGGACAATCCATGGTGCTATTGTAATGAATGTTGTTTTAATTTTTAATGAAGATATTCTGAGAAAATGGTGTCTAATTTTTAAACGTATAAATTTTTAAAAAAGTTTTATATTAAATTAGAATTATACAACGACATATTAGCCTTGTGAATATAACCACGCTTATATAAAGACCAATGGTGACACTGGAATGGCATTTAGAAAACTGGACGCTTAATGCGTTCGTTGGCCATGATCATCAACTCCATATAACAGGTACATTTCTAAATATTTTTATTTTTGGGATCCTTGTCCTCTTCTGTGCTTTTGGATAAATAGGAGGCTAACTTATGTGTCATCTTCGTCCTTTGATCCTGGTTCAAAATCAAGAGTCCGCCGGTAATAACTTTCGTATTGTTTAAGAGTTCGAATTTATTAATAATTCTCAGCTTCGGATCTGCGAATCTTCTAATTTTTGATGGTTGGATTTTTATAGTTAACTAGCTGGTATACCCGTTCTTCGCACGGGCGAATTAAAAATTTGAACAATACAGATTGAAGAAAAAGAAGTTTTTAATGAGTTAATTTTACGTGAATTGCAAATTAAACAAAAAAAAAAGGCTTTTTGCATATTTAATCTGTACAAAAAAACCCCATGTTTGTTAAGTTTTAAGTCTGTTGATCTAATAGCTGTTAAAAATGATTTTTTATTTATAACGCCCCTTAATTCTCTCTTGTGGGTCGATTTTTGAAAGTACCTACCCAAGCTAATCTCTGCTTAGAAAAAGTGTTAAATTTTGTGTAATGAACGCTTAAAATAGTGTAAATAATTTATCTGGATGTGTAATAGTTAATATGACTTTCTGTTGTATTCATTTTATGTTAAAATTGTAACATTCGAAAGCAACGCCGTTTCTTACATAATAATGGCAATTTAATGGAAACATAGCGAAATGTTGGCGATAAAGCCAAGTTGGCATCATTTTTGGTGACCACGTTGGCAACTTGGCGATTGATTGAAGGGTGCAGAAGTTGATATGCCGGAAAGCCACCTGGTGAAGAGCTGCAGCAAAGCGGATAGCCCCCAAACCCTTCTCCACAAAGAAACACAAATATATGTCAATTTTCGTAGTGATCGGTGGAACGGTGTTGGAGTGATGCGATTTCATATGTACAACCATCCGTTTTTATATAGATAGATTTTCTCCCTATACTAACAAGATATGTGCACGTTGGTGCTTTATGTTTTTACTATATATATATATATATATTTTCTTTTACATATAAATCAGTTTTATATGTGCAAATACTTTATATTTTATTAATGTAAACGTGTCTCTAAATATGTACATATACCTTTTCTATAATATAAGTATGTCTGTCCTCTAGGAGATTTGTAAAATTCTAAATCCTATACCCGATGGAGTTTAGAGTGATGTGAGCCTGGTCCTCCTTACATGCATACTTACTTACTTACTCGGGAGAATCAAGTTCAACCTAAGGGTTTCGAGCTGTGCATGGATTCTCCGAGATGTTACTTTATTAATGTACTAAACAAAACACACATACAAAATGGTCCCGAATGAGGGACCCTCCCCACAAAATTCTTGAGAATGGGGGAATAATACAGTAGAAGTACATTACAATTTTGTATAACAGTGCAAAAAAAAAATACGAACACACAGACAGACGTTGTCTAACTAATGAGACAGGAAATACATTGAAAAAGAAATGAGAGGTGGGGAAACCACTCTTATAAGGAAATTCAAAATTAGGGAGCAGAGGAATTCTAGATAAAGATAGCGAAGGTCCAAACATTTTTTTCCAATTACATTCTGGAAAGACAGAAATAATGGCCGGTTCACGATCGGCAACAGATGCGGGACCATCACAGAGGCAAGGAAAAGTCGCAGGGGGTTGTAAAAGGCGATAAAGAGGAAGAGGCACCACATTTATTACCCTCCCTTCTCCAATAGCTTTGCACCTCAACGCAAAGAAAACAACAACGGAGAAAGAATGCAAGCTAGGTTTTCTAAATAGCGGTCCTCCTAGGTCAGTGAGTGAGTTTTTATTAACTTTGAACCCTAAGGTAACACCAGGGCAGCTGGCAAAGAACCTCTTAACTCTGAATTACGGCCAAAGGATGAGAGCGATACCGGAGATGGTGCTCCACTCCCCTAATTTCCACACCACTGCAACGTGAGGAATTAGAATTATGAAAGAGGCAACGTGCATCAGCGTCTCTAACCGGCGAGAAATAGGACTAAACCTGCGAGTCGACAAAGTCGTCCACGATTTCATAACCGTGACTATTAGGTTATCATGGCCACATAAAAATGACCGGAGGTAGGAACTCAGTAAATAAATCTCTTGTAAATAAATCTTTTGTTAATAAATCTCTGTAACCTGAAAAACAATGAATTCTGTGGCTGACGATGTTTCAATCTCGATTCCATGAAAGAACCTAATTAAGAATGATTAGGATTGCAGAACGAGGAGTTAAATGGGGTCAAAATCCCTGAAAGTAGGAATAGTATTGTACTAATACTGATTGCTTCATTTACTCTTGTAGTAAATAATAGCTTTTCTAATAGCTTTCGCATATTTCTACAACCACACTATCTGAAATTATCGTTATTAAATATAATTCATATGTACAAATAGAAGAGAAAATTGCTACAATAATTGGTTAGTTCAATATACAGTGATAAAAAATATGTCTTTTTTAAATACAGATAAAAAAGATCAAATTATTTATGTTACACATTAATTATGCATTTTTCAATAAGCTGCTTTAAATTTTAACATAAATTACATTATTAATGAGAACTATCACACATAAAAGTTTTTGAACATTATTTTCAATGGGAAATGAGGGATTACGAAAGAATTAAAGCATAAACGGCATAAATTAATTCCTTAAGAAGCCGAGCATCATCAAAGAGCAATTAAGGATGTTGTTGAATTAATTAACTTGCAGTCATTAGAAGACAACTTATCACTTCTTGAGCTCATAGAACGATACTTTGATGTGAGAAAACTAATTAAGAAGCCTCCCTAAAGTCAGATAAAAGGTTTTCAGTTCCTCTATCGGATGATTTTACATAGATTTTCATACAGTTAGAGTATATCCAACTAAAAAGTATAGTTAGCCGTCTTCAGTGAAATGCTTTAAAAGAGAGTTTCAAACTTGCTTTATTTTTGTGAAGTTGTTATAAAACTTCTTTTAAAATGTAAAACAAGAAATTGAATAAAATTTCGATGTTTCGCTTGAAGCTTAAATTTTGTTCAAAAATTGTTTCTTTATCACATTAATAGTCTTCAGCAAAACATTTCAAAGATATAGATATAGATAAGTGGTATTTTTGTTAATTTTAGATTAAATCAAGGAATTGTATGAATTTAAATAGAAACAAGATATCAATCATTGGCATGACCAAGTAATTTTAGCGCATTTTTCACATGTTGTATTTTACAATAATGCGTTCTTTTCCTTCCCATTTTCAGGTTTCAAAAAAACTTTTCTCACTTTTAGTTTTCAAAATTTTTTTTCACACTTTTAGTTTTTAAAAAAAACTATTTTCACTTTACACTATATATCTTATCACTTTATCACTTTTAGTTTTCAAAAAAACTATTTTCGCTTCTCACTATATATCTCATCACTTTACTGTTTAAAAAAAGAATTAAATTAAAACAGTAAAATCAGAGCCTTTTATACTTGTTTTCTGAACTTTTTTTCTGAAGATTTCCTCCAAAATGCAGGTAGATTTTTTAAAAAAAACTTTTTGCAAGCAATAAATTTACTAATTAAAAATTTGAGAAAATTTTGTTATAAACTAGCGAAATTCAGGAAAATTTGGGAAAACTATGGGAGAATTTAAATATGATTCGACTCATCTAGGGCACAATGGGACCAAATGCCGAAAACTCGAGGAAAAACATTTGTAATTTCTTAAATGCAAATGCATTTAAGAATTTTTCGATTCATGAATATAAGCTATTATTATGCATATATTTTTTAATGTGTCTAAAATAGGTACATTATTGTAGTATATTTCCTCTCAAGCAAATTATTTCTTCAATTTTCCTACAATTTTCGTTTGTCTGTATGAAGGAATTATTCTAATCTCTGGCGTAAATCTATATATAAAGAAAAAAAATGGACTCTCTCTCTCCTACTCATCGCGAGATCTTCGAAACTAATAGATCTATAAACTTGAAATTTAGTAAGCATGTTTCTTTTGTTGAGTAGAGGTCTACTATGAAGACTTTTGGGAAAATATTCTCCCAAGCGGGGTTATGGGGGCGTATAAATAAAAAAAACTAAGTTTTTGAAATATTAAACCTCCAGACCTGGAATTTGGTATACACGATTCTTTTTTTGAATTCTGAACTGGTTTATTGGAATTCGATTTCCACCGGGATTAAGAGGGATGCTTCAGATAAAAAAAAATTTATCGTTTTTGAACTATTAGACCAACAGACTGGCAATTAGTCAAGCATGCTTATTTCATCGAGTAGAGTTCCGTTTAAAACGGGTTTTGCGGAAATCAACTTTGAGTTACGGAAGTGTAAAAGATAAGATATATTTCCATTTTAAAGATTCTTGCCCTTTTTAAATCAAGATGAAAGAGCTATAGGAACGTTTTTCAGTACAATGAACGCTTGATATCATGAAATACTCAGCAAAGCGGTCGAGCAACGGCTTTTTCAATACAAGGGAGCTAATGGAGAAAAGTATCAAAGTATCTTTTTCCAGTTACAAAAGATAAAAGTTTGAGAAACTTTTCTCTACATTTGGAACATTCTTCCAAAAATAAAAATGCCCTAGAATATTTTTAACTTATCTTCTTCAAGGTATATTTCTATTCTGATAAAATAATGCTTTTCAAATAAGTTTTAAGGGGTCATAGTACGATTCAATTGACAAAAATCGGTCAAAAAAATCAAATTTGTTTTTTTTTTAGCTAAAATTATTCTTTATGTACTTTTCTGTAACCTATCAAAATCTGAAAGCTCTAAACTTAAGAAACACAGAATTATGATAGCTTTTGCGTACGTTTTTATTCACATTTTTATGGCAAATCAAAACTTTAAACTTACTTATCTCGGAAAGATGAAATTACTAGTTTGTCTTCATTTAAAATGCTAAGGCTTTTTTCTATTGCGCCAAATGCCTTGAATTTTTTTTACCTATTGCTAATAATACATGTAACAAATTTGGTATGCATTTTTGAATCAAAGCGATACTTATTTTTTAAAAAAATAATTGAACTCAGAATTTCTACATTTTTTAAGGAATTTTCAATACGCATTCATAAAAAGAAGTATTGTACGAATACCAATCATGTTATCGCAAAACCCATACCAACTTTTGTTATACAAAGTTTGATGTACGTGTAAATCAAATTTCATGTGTGCTCGTAAATTTTTGTAGGGGGAGTAGCATTTTAAAATCAGTTCACAAACTTGAAGTTTTTTCCTTAAAAAATTAAACGCCTAACTTTTTATGAAATTTTGAGCCCAACATCTGTTTTACATAGTATACACACATAGAAGGCAACCAAATAATTTTTGAAAATCCTTAAATTAAAAAATTTTGCTTAAATCGTACCATGTCCCCTTAATAACTGGGGTTTCATTACACAGACAAAGGAACTAATGATATTTAAAAGTCCTTTTCTTTTGATTTTAATACGAAACAAAAATTTGAGAGATTTTTCTCAAGGTTTACATCTTTTCCAAACTAATACTGGATTATTTCACAATAATTTTAATTAATTTTTTTCAAGACAAATGATTCATCCCATCCAACCTAACTATTTCAAAACGAATGCTTCGTATTCCATGAGTTAATAATTATCAGTTAGCTTCTCAAAGTCTTTAATGTATGGGTACACTTATTTACTGCAAAAGATAAACCATAATAATTAGCATTAGAGGAGCCTACATGACTTGGAAACTGGAATTTGTCACGCACTTTATGCAGTCCCGTATAAACGACTCCGTTGATCTGATTTGCACCTTAACAATGCTTAAGCCCCAACTAATGAGTTTTCTAACCGACACTTTACATTACAACTCAGCTCAAAAAGAACGAATTTACACTTGTCGGGCAAACTTAGCTACATAAATTACCATTTTGCTAATGCTATGTTTAGCTCTCTCTCATCAGAAAATTGTCATAAGGAATTAAAACGCCTTCCCAGTGTTAATGAGAGCGGAGTCAGAAGTATATGTTTAGAAGTTCGATTCCAAGGCTAATAATTAAGTGGCTTCTTAATGTTTTTAAGGCGTTTGTTCGATGGAGTCTCTTTACAAATTATTGGTATAATCTTTTAACTTTTAAACTAACTATTAATATAAGTGATCAAATAGGGATATTTTGCTTCCCCCCCCGTCTTGATAATATAAGAGAAAAAAAAAGCTTTGATAAAGGGAAATGAAAATATGTTTTAGGAAAAGAAAATATATATATGTGCGTGTATTTGTAGAAAATTAAGCATTGTAGCATTAAAATTTAAATCTTGTACACAGATATATATCGCATTGAGTTACAGTTGAGTACAAATACTTACGGAAAGCAACAAATCCAGTTCATGTTGTAACGGTTTTATTCGCGTTCTTCCTACTATTAGTCCTCTTGGGGAATATTGGGTATTTAAAAATTATTCTATTGAAAACTTTGCTCCGAAGAAGATGTGATTATACAAATCAAGGCTTGTATTTACAGATTAAGGTATCCGAACACGTTGAAAATGTCCAAATTCAGTTAAGACAGATATTTTTGTTTTTTATTTTATTGAATAGAGCAATGTTTTGACTTTACGAAACATACTTTGTTTTGTTTCTACACTACCTAGAGGCCACGTTATAATCCATTTTATAAAGTTAGAAAAACCGGAAGTGGGTATTTGATCTACCAGAAGTGGACATTTAAATTGCTCAAAATCTATCATGGCGAGTCTGATAACTCAAAATATTACGAATGTATTTCTATAAAACTTTTTGAACTTGGTATTTATGTTATTTTCTAGAGGATGTACTAAAATATTTCTTATTGTATGAATACTTTTTGAGTCATGGCTTGTTATTTAAATAATGGTCTCATAAAAGTGTAACATTTCTTATAATGTTTACTCAATCAGCTATAAAATTTTAATAAAAAAATAAAATTTTAGTACATTTTTTAGATAAATGCATCTAATTTGTGTAAATAATACTTTTACTAATATATCTTTATTACCTTTTTCTCAAACTGCTTTGAAGTTTTTCAAAAATATTGCTAAAATTTCACTTATAATTGTGTTTGTTGTAAAATTCAGGTAATTTATTTTAAATTTTGGTAGTTAAGTAGTAATATTTATTGGTATCGAGTCCTAAAAGAGCATTTATAATGTTTTAGTATGCTATTTTGTTAAAAAGCACTCTGAACGTGTTCGGATACCTAAAAACTTGTACACAGATATATATTGCATTGAGTTACAGTTGAGTACAAATACTTACTGAAAGTAACAAATCCGGTTCATGTTGTAACGGGTCTATTCGTGTTCTTCTTACTATTAGTCCTCTTGGGGGAATATTGGGTCTATAAAAATTATTCTATTGAAAACTTTACTCCGAAGAAGATGATGTGATTATGCAAATCAAGGCTTGTATTTAAAGATTAAACTTTCGAGTAGGAGAGACAGGTTATAGAAGCTAAAGGATATAACATGAAGATTAACGTTAAAGTTAGATGAAAACATTTTGTAAATAGTTTAACTAATATTAAGATTGACGATTTGGTCAAATATAAAAAAAATATATTCAAATATAAGAAAATGTATTGCCTGGAAGTCCTAAGTGTAAGTGATCTGATTTATTATTTATTTTGTCTGCTTCGTGATTGGTCCCGTATTTATTAATAGATGCATTTCTTAGTTTAGGTTGTTGAATTTGTGTCGTTGTGGACAATTGTAAATAAATCGTGTTGTTTTGACCCATGGCTAGTTTTCCTTCTAACTCTCGTACACTAATGGATAAGATAGCCCATCCATTACAATGTGGTAAACATCTATTAAGCATTAAAAGGTATAACAGTATAGAAAGTAATATTTTTAAAGTAATTATAATAAGGATGTCAGAAGGTCAAAAAATGGATATTTCTTGAGGTGTTTCCTTCTAAAATTAAGTTGTGGGCAAATTATACATAACTTAAGTAAACGCTATTGTTGTATAACATGTTATATTTTTTTAGAAAAAGCAAGTAAAACTATACTCAAAACAGTTAAGATTTAATTTACATATATATCATTGATAACCAATTTTTTTTAAAAATCAAAGGGAAGTCTTTCGAATTTTTAATAATTTTTGACTATTATGGGAATACGTGATTCTAGTGAAGAAAGTACACACTTTCATGATTTACCATCAACACACACAACACACACACACACACACACACACACACACCACACACACACACACACACACACACACACACACACACACCACACACACACACACACACACACACACACACACACCACACACACACACACACACACACACACACACACACACACACACACACACACACACACACACACACACACACACACAAATAAAAACTAAAGTAGCGAAATCTTATTTGGTGTGACAGCAATCCACATTAGGGAGTTAAAATAATATGCATTTCTCATTTTATTTACAATATTTATATTTTTATATTAGGTTTTACATTTCTGATGTTTGAGTTTTTACCAACTTCGCCCTTTGAATTTACACCATAATTATTGGCAAAGGACCTCATTACTCAGAACTTCAATAGTAAAAGGAACATTTGAGTTGACACCTCACTCTCCAAAATTCCACATCTCACCAACGCAATGACTTTCAATCTAGACAAATTTAATATGCATTAACTTCTCTACAAGGTGGGTTTTTAAATGCAGCAGGAACATATTAAGTTGAATTTTGAAGCATCGAGAGCACTTTCATGGACTTAACCGCCTTCATGTAACGAGGACAACACTTAAGCTAACTTTTCTACTCTACAAAGTCATATCACATCAAAGACTTTGAGCCTCTAAATATTTAAATATTTTTTAATAAGTGATAGAATATTTATTCATTAACGCTACATAATCCGTATAATGTAAAAGGAATATTAAGGAATAAAGGAATATTAAAGCAAATTCTTTTTTTAAAATAGCCAAGAAACATTACTTAAATACCCTGAAGTAATATTCCTTATGGAAAATCTGATATTTTCTAAAAGCGAGAAAAAAGAACGGAATAAATCAAGCAGTTATTCATTTCGCATCCTTTATAAAATTAAAAACAAACCACAAATACCAGGAGATAAGTTTCCTCCATAAATATGGACGTTAAAACTTACGACGAACTTAAACCTTTAGCGTAATTTCAAAGTCGATAAATTTACCTGATGGAATATTCTCTTAAACATCCAAGATTATATGAGAGGAGGAAAAAATTCTTTTTTTTCTTCTTCTTTTGAAGCTAAGTTTTATGTTCCTTGTTTACGACTGGAAGATTTGAAGCGTATTAATGCTTTTTCCTTTTACTCGTGTTTGATTTGCCGAGCAGGAAAAAAAAGTTAACAACAGAGGATTGGATGCGTGCAGGAAAGCAAAAATCAAGGAAGTGTTAATTAGATGCATAATTCAAGTTTGTGGTTTAGGATTGGTGAACACGTTAAATTATAACGATATTTTGAGATGGTTGTAAATCAAAGATTTCCTTTCCAGTACGTTGAGATTTTTACTCAATATTTCTAAATACTTTCTTTTAGAAAACAAAAACGTTATGAGATAAAAAAAAATTGATTGATTTTTTTAAAAAAGATAAAGTTTACAGGAGACTGACTGTGTAAATAATTGTGAACAATCAAGATGTTTTTTTTACGGTTATTAAATCGAAATAAATTTTTATTATAAATTTATCTCAAAGTTCTTTTAAAGAGTAGAGCTATAATCTTTAAATGTTGGTAGGGAGCTATGTTCCCCCATTTGATTTCTGGATTTTCAAGTTGTACACGCAAAGAACAAACTGTTAGATTCCTAAAGAAGCCTGAAAACCGTCCCAGATGACGAACTATCGATTTAAACTGATGACCATAATGACAAATATACATTTGGACAATAAATAATAAAATAGGTTTGCACAGATTGCTATGTCCCAGTATGTGCAGATCCCTGTTTTCCGAGATTTCAAGAGAAATATGTATACATTCTTAAATATACAAAATGTATCTAATTTATAATTTCTTTTGTAGATCGTAGTATTTGCAGATTATTTTTTATAAATATCACGCAATGTGATATAAAAGAAAATGGAGAGCATAAGATGCCTTGCCATCGAATAGCTCTCAGTGTGTGTGAGCGTAGGGAAACATACGTCCTACAAAAATATCTTAAGAATAACAAATTATTTTTAGATAATAAGCTAACTGAACTTCTTTTTATAAATCATCTTTCAATCCTAAAGATATTTTAACAAAACATTACTAGAAAAAGATGGCTCTACAAAGGGTTAAAACTTAAAATGACAAATGTTTATCTGTTTAGGTTATAAATGGTATAAATATATTCTGAAATTTTTAAAGTGCGGTATAATTCCAAGTTTCATTTGATTTTTAGTGTTTTAAAATTGATTGAATGGTTGTTAAGACATTTGAAGCTACATGAGAGCTTTTAGTGACAAATATTGTAAATTTGAATCACTGTCAAGTGACGAGAATTATACTTGACATGGTACTCAACTCGCTAAACTTCCACACCATGCCATTGGGAAGACATTGAGCCTAGACACATTTAACGTGCATTAGTTCCTCTACATGACACGTGTTACTAATGCCCCCTGTCTGAAGTTGTCAGATCGAGGCCCACGAAATCCATCATGGCAAAGGACTAGATGTACGCCTGTCATAGTAATAACTTTGAGCACCATACAGGTGCCTGTACGATTTGGCTCAGATAAACCCCTATTTTGACGGAGAACACCCTGAAGGTGGTCAAGGGCCTCCCACCTTTCGTCTTTTACCAACCTCACGAGAGGACTTGTGGCTCAACGGTTATTTAGAGTACCTCCATGCCATGAAGGCACTATACATTAAAAAACATCCATGCCTCCTCCGGGATTCTAACCCAGGCCCTACGGCACAGCAGTCAGCTTCACTAACCACTCTATTGGATAGGCGGCTACATGTCACTTAGTGGCACCAAGATTGGAATCCACAGCCCGATCTGAACAACGAGGGCTTCTATTTCGGGACAGTGGCCACAAATTTAAGGTTATCATGGTTCCTTAGTATTTTAAAAACAGTTAGTTTGTATCTGTGATTCAGAGCAGGATACATTAAGTGTTTAATTCAAACTCAAATTAAAAATTAGAAATTCTCAAATATGTTCCGTTTGTTATTTAAAAAAAAAAATATTACTGTTTCGTTGTTTTTGCTGTAATTTTAAATTGTTACGATTTTTGTGTAATGAATGCTTGAAACAATGTAAATAAGTTACGTCTGGATGTGTAATACTTTACTATCACTCTCTGTTGTGTTTATTTTATGTTAAAATTGTAATATTTGCAAGCAGCATTGTTCCTTACATTATAATGGCGATCCAATGGAAATTTACCGAAACGCTAGCGATAGAGCCAAATTGGCATCCTTTTTGGCGACTTGATGACCATTTTAGTAGATTGGTGAAATGCTGGCGACCATTTTTGGCGAATTGGTGATCTTCTAGAAATAACTGAAGAAATCTACTAACATCGCGGTCTATGACGTAAGTAGATTTTTCCCAATTAATAGTCTGCATGGAGACTATAAATAAAGAGTCGCTCGCCGAAACTGAGTTTTGTTTTGAGCATTGAAGAGTCAGAATTGTCTTGCGCTGTTGAAAAGTTAATTGATCGAGTGATATTGCTTGAGAATACATTATGTATTTGTATTTCTAGACACTTATAGTTGCGTCTGAGCGCTTGTAGAAGGTGTGAAGACCTTCCGAGATTTATTTTGAAAATTTTACAGTTGTATCCTGCATTTCTAAGGATTGTTTTTTGATAATAAATTCTCATCGTTCTTAAAGAACTGTTTTTGTTTTTTCTGACAAATAGAATAAAATCCTCGAACCCCTACCTACGTTACACTATCTCGTACTATAATAGTCTTTGGATGGATCATTGCTATGTCGCTTTAATAGACTGTTTTCCTCAAGTATAACTATTTATTTTTAATCAGAATTTGAGAGAATTATTTATTCACAATAGAAAATACTGCACAAAAGCTTTTTTCAATTCCTACTCTTAGCTCACTCATTCAATCTATATATATTTATTTATATACATAGGGCCGTGGGTAGCCTAGTAGTTAGAGTATCGGACACCAGATCGGAAGGCCTGGGTTCGATGCCCGATGCTACCAAATACTTGCCGAGTACACACGGAGCACGTGCTCGTTAAATCAGTGGGTCCGAATAGTGTCGCCATCTATCGTGAGCAAAATCGTACTGTCACCTTCATGGGCTCAAAGCTTCAAATACATTTTTTAAACTTGTAGCTGATGACACTTGATGTTAATACAGTTTTTTCAAATATTAATTCATTAAATCAATTTTATTTTGTAATTTTAAATTTATTCTGCTTTTCTTCTATCGAAGTTAGATTTATTTCCAACAGATGGCACCATTAAGTTTTTCTATTGAGGTAGGAATTGACTTAAATGTTTTTTTATATTAATTGTTTAATATTTAATTATTTTTTTAGTTTAAATAGAGTTGTGTACAGGTGTGTAATAGAATCAAGTATACGGTTGTATATTTTAACATTTAAACGCATAAATATTTTATAACTTTAAAAGTTTTCCTTCATTGAGAACAAGAAAGCCACTTTTAAAAATAACCAAACAGAATACTTTTAACCAAAAATAAACAACATTCTTAAACTTTCTTTCGAATCTTTATATCCCCAAAATGGAATGGAAATAAGAAGCACAACAAATAAAATACACGAAGCAAGTGGATTTATACAATTCGTGAGTTGTCTATTGCGTGTCTAATTGAATTTCAAATTCGTACTTATTTCGTGCCTATTATAAACCCATTAGATTTATTGAATTGGAACAGTTTTGCGGTAAACTTCTTCCGTGCTTGTATTTTTATTGTGAGAACTATATAAATAAATATGACACCATCAGAGTGTACGTGTGATCATTATTCTGAAGAAACACGTGCACATGTGTTGTGCTGTAACAAGCGTTACGAAAAAGTCTGTAAATAATAACTAACAAAGACAGTAGAAACTCGATTAACTGAGCTTTAAAGAACTGAATTTTAGATCATATAAAAAGTCTTATTTAATTTTATAAGAACATAGAACAGCTTTCAGAGATAGCATTTAAGAGCAAACCAACCTATATGCATGGGTATTAAACAAAAAAAAAAAAAAAACTCATTTAAAACCCATTGAAGTTCTTCTTTCGAAACAAAAAAAAAATGTTTACATTTTTTCATTTTTGTCAAACAAGGCGTTTCTTAAGATTTGGGTAGTTCAAGATGAACAAATTAAAATGGAAAATATATCTTATTCACTCTTTTTGGGATGAGTATTACATTTATTTGTGCATAAAATACATTAACGTTGATATTTGTTTTTCCACAATAGGGCCAAGGAACTTGAATTTTTGATTGTTTATGGAAGGAAGCTTTCATTTTTTTTGAGAGAATAGGTAAAGATTAAACGTTTTGAGTAAGAATTGTTGAAGATTGAAAGTATAGTTATAAATTTCCGAATAAAAAGGGCTCTTTAGGCATTTTTTTAATCTCAAAAGTTGTTTACTGTAGTAAATTAACGTAAAATTGTTCTCAATCTATAAGGAAAATTTTTGTAAAAAAATGTACACATGCATTATATGACCATGAACAAGTTTTCCCCTTAAAAATATTATTTTCATAAAAATTATAAGAGTTATGTGAAGTATGGAATTGGCATTTAAAGAAAGTTAATTTATGTTGGAGAACAGAATGCATATTGAAAGAAAAATGTACCATTATGTTAAGTGTATCTCTGCGAAAGAGAATAATGGCAGGAAAAAATATTTTTAGGGCAATAGAGAGAATACAGTTTTTTGTTATATTAGGAAATAGGAGCAGCCTCGGCAAAAATTTTTGTTTCCACGGAACGCCAAATCTACAAGTTTGGCGACAAAACCAAGTGTAAGTGCAAAAATTCTAAAGAGCCTAGGATGGTTACTTGTCGAGAAAAACACCCTAGCTCATGTAAAAGGTTCTTCCCTGACAATATAATGGGCCATGCATTGAAGAAACATTACAGCCAAACCTTTCAGAGCAACTAAGGGTATCTTTTGCCACATGCGAAATTGTGATAACGAATTTGAACTTTTGTGTTTGTATGATTTTAGAATAACTACTATCACAAATTTACACGTGTAGACTTACAATCCTATTTACGCGGACATTTTCTGTATTTGAAAGCTAATAAAACAGTGTAGAACCTAAGAGGAGGGCTTAGGGGTTCACCTTTCCCTTTAGACCAACACATTTTTAATGTTTTTTCATAAAGATTATGTCTCGGTGCTTTTCTCACCGTGTTTTTTAGATTGTAACCCTCCCATAAGAGACTGTACTTCCCTGCAATCGCCACGTTAGTGTACTTCCCTGCAATCGCCACGTTAGTACCGCTACGCTGCAATACCACGTTATTGCCGCCTGCAACCACCACGTGGTGTCTTCACTGCAACCACCACGTGTGCTTCACGCAATCGCACCGTTAGTGGCGCTTCTGCAATCGCACCGTTAGTGGCTTCCTGCAATCGCCACGTTAGTGTGCTGCCAATCGTCCGTTAGTGTGCTTCACTGCAATCGCACCGTTAGTGTGCTTCACTGCAATCACCACGTTAGTGTACTACCCTGCAATCACCACGTTATAATATACTATTACTAGTACAATAATTATTACTATTATAATTATATTCTCCATTTATGAGAGTTAAATTCGATCGTGACACGGTTTCTTATAAATGTTTGCAGAAACTATCTCTAATTATAAATTCCTTTAAAATGATATCAAGTTATCATTAGAGAACATTTCACAAGGTAGCATAAAAACATATGAAAACAATTTTTATATAAGCTGCCATGTGAGCATTCATAGCAATTTTTTAATCATGCTTTGTTTTAGCGGGAAAGTATCACCAAAAATATTTCATGAGTGCTGAAAGTGTAAACAATGATTTTCTCCCACATACCTTATCAGCGTTAAAAATAACTCAATAAAAAGAGTAAAAGCAAATATAAATTGAACAAAAGTGAAAATAAGGCAAAGCACAATAAAATAAATTAAGCGAATATATGCAAGATACATATTGTACATAAATTATGTAAAATAAAATCAAACCAAGAGATGTCTGCATTCAACGTCTTTGCAGTTTAGAAGGCAGCGTGGCTTGGTGGGTAACACACAGGAATAGTGAAGGAGATGGGCCAGGAAAGGGGCAAGAAGAGACGCAAGTCTTCTCTGTTCTTGTGTTATCGTTTGAATCTTACCTTTGCTCAGTCCGTCAGGTCCCCTCAGTCATGCACTCCTCCAACCTTCCCGTGAGCCCAGAGTTCCAGGCATCTCTTCTTTCTGCTTTTTACTGAGCATGCCCACAAACAACTTCCGGTCTTCTGGAACGAGATGGGGGATTTTCAAAGACTTTTGTTTACACTGAAATGGGAAGGAGGTAGGGTGGAAGATGTTGGAAGAAGATAGGTCAGAAGGAAAGATTGCTTTATCGATATCACAGGAGGAACACAAGGGTAATTGGCGATGAACCCAGCGAAATTTTGTACTGATCAAAGTGACGAGGACTATACCCGAGTTGATACTCCACTCTCCAAACTTCCTCACCACTGGGGTGAGGGACTTTCTTTGTGAATCAACATGCATCCGCCCCTCTGTATGATAGGTCTTTACTAGTACCAGGAACCCACGACTCGACAGAAACGGCGATAGCAGTTCTTATTGAGACCTCTCCTTTATGGCAGGAAAGTGAAGCATTGGAGGTGGTGGGGTGTGGCTAAAGAAAATATATAGCTCAGAATAATAAGCAAACACTACTTTAATAATAAATGATATACAATGAAAATAATATCTTTCTTTAAAAATTCAACCTTTGGTTGGTTTTGATCTTCAAACTTTATATTTTGATTAAAGTTAAATATAACTATTTTGTAGCTATTTCTTGAATAACAACCGACAAACTAAAAACAAATATATGAAGTGCATATATTTTCTGTTTAATTACCCTACAAAGTATATTTATTATCTTCCCGTCTATTAGTACATCGATGGCCAAGTCGACTCTCAATAATTCAAACAACTATTAATTCGAAGTATTATGTCAATCTTTGAAAAACTCTTATTTCGAACTAAAACAATACGTTGGAGTACACTCAATAATTCGTGACCAAATCTGGCAGGCTAGCCAGACTACTACGCAAATATTCAGGGGTATCTTAAAAACTCTCATTGATTCAAAACACTCACTCTCATGTACAGTCCTGTAAACAGGATAGAGATCTGAGACACAGGTTAGCCATTGTCTGCGCCAATATTTCCTGTAACCTCCTTTTAGGCCATATGTCCCAGTATCCCTTCCTTGATGTTTTATGTTCATCAGGTGAAAAATACACTTTGTGCTATCCTTCTTCAATTGGACAATAGTAACCTGTCTGCTGTCACATCTTTTGTTTATTTTGGCCTTTACATGTGTACCAGAAAGATAAGTTCACTTATTATGAGGATTGAGATGCATGGTTATTATATGAATGTATTTTTAATAGGGACTTTTTAACTTCTGTGTAGTATTTATATTGCATAATATGTACTTTTTAAAAATTACATTAAAATAATTTTATATATATGTACAGTTGTTGTTTTACTACATAGTTTCAAATTTGAATATGTTAGAAAAAATTATTTGAGTATTTTGGGAGTTTTTTTGTTACCCTCTTGATAATTCGAACTTTTTCAATGGTCTCTCCAACTTCGAATTATCGAGAGTCGACTGTAATAGAAACATAATTCTTGGTCTGATTCTTGGTTGTCGATTGATTAATTATTTGAGTCATATTCTGAAAATCTACATGATGATTATCGGCAGAGGACCTTAAAATTTTAGACTCTGGATCAACTGAAGGAGATCTTACCTGATCCTACCCATAACCCACCAAATTTCCCCACTACATCATAATTTCCCCCACATCAACATTCGTCTACAACATCGTAGAACAAGAATGATAAGTTGTTGAAACATTCTCAAAAAGGTTCAAAATAAAAGTTTATACATAGAAATTTTATAGTTATGGTCAGTATTGGAGCCAAAAGTGTGTCAATAATGGCAACACAATTTGAGAAGTCTATTGCGTTCTTTAACGAAGAAAGCGATGGAAGTTTCTATGGGGTCGGTTAGTACCTCGATAGATGATTGAACAAAGGAATTTAAAGCCTTTGTGAAGTCAAAAGGAGATCAGTTTGAACAAAATATGCAATATGTTAAGTTTTAAAGGTAAAAAATAATAAAATATTTAGTTGTAAATTTGATTACAAAGTTTTCTTTTTTAACCCCTTTACAGTTGTATCAGAACTTATGGCACGTTTGGGTCTATATACATCATGTGTGTGTGTCAGGCTCCGGACCTGCTGGTGAATGAAGAAAGTCGTCATTTTTAAATATGTGTGCTTCATTAATTTTCAAGCATAACTACTTCAACATGGCGGTTACTTGGCGCCTAATCGGATGAAACAAAAGACTTCATCACAGCTAGGATTCTCCAGCCTCTCATTTTCGTTTATTCTCTTATGTACGTCAGTACGCTTGACGTCACTGGGTAATTTGATAACGAAGCGATCCTTTATCCTATTTTTGGTCCCGGACGAAAGTGTGGCAGTCCTGTGTGGATAGGAAGCTGCCTGATTGGTGGATGAAACGTGGAAAGAGGGAGGGTTTAGTGGTGCTTGCAGACACAGTCTAAGTGGAGAGAAGCGAGTCTTGAAGTTTATGTATGCGAGGTCACTCTACCTTAAATAATCCTATTCAACCAAAATCCCTACGTGGTAGTAAAGAGTTTCATTCTATTTTTATTTATTATGCAATTAATTTTTAAGTTAAACTAATCAGACCTGACACACACACACGGGTAATATTAAAAATAATATTTCGTTAGAACTTATAAATTTTAGAATAAAAATTTCACTAAGCATGCTTTTTCATTTGAATAAATCAAATAAATTTTAGATACCCTTTTTTTTATACAGGGTTATAAAGTTATTCTTCAAGCGAAAAAGGAACTCAAATGTTTCTTCTCTAATTTTTATCTTCAAGCGAAAATTGGCGAAGAAATATTTCAGTTTATTTTAGTGTAGATAACACTAAATTTGAACGAGGTTTAGATAAATGCATGGGGCATTTTTGAACATCTTTTTCTTATAAGTTAAATATGATTCATTAGGCCAGTTACATTATTAACAAAACTATTTAATATTAGCATGAAATAAGAGCATTAATAAGTGATTGTTCATGAATTTACTTAAATCCACATTCTTCATCATAACGGCAACAAAATGGAAAATGATTGGAATATTTTCAAAAAGATTCAAAATTAGAGTTACTTCATTGCTATTTTTTGCGAATGTGTCAAAAACCCAGGGTTATATATTTGTACACTTTAAAGGTTTTTTGTTAAATGTTACATATCTGAACAGTTACAAATGTGATGTCAACAAAAATGCAAATAAGCAATAGAAATTGGAGTTTGAAAGCTGCCTATGCCTGAGTTAATTTTCACAGAAGTGCACTAATGAAAGTTAACATTTACTTAAAGTGTTCCAAAATACGTAGGTTGCTAACGAGTGGGAAAAATGCAATAAGACAAAAAATTATATACAAAATATAAATTAAAATCACCATATTCTACAAAAGATTATACACACAATATAACATTTATGTAAAGGAAAGAGAAATTACTCATATTTCAAAGATACTGATAAAAATATTTGGTGAATATTTCTTTTATTACACGACCACATTCAATTTACGCCATAAATATATCTCTACAGAATGTTATCAAGATAAATGACGATATATGTATATTGTCCAGAACTTTAACCTTGATGGTGTTAAAGTCAAATTTTCTTATTATTGTAAATTGCATTTCTTACTGACTTTGTAAAGCTTAATAGAATCTACCAATGCACAAACACATTTTTTTATATTTCGAATTATACTACACTTTCGTGGACAACAGTCGTCAAGGCGCCATTTTAAAAATACAAAACCTATTACTGTTCAAATTGTTTTTTTTTCCATTTGTATTTTGAACGAGTTTGTAAAAATTATAGCTCAATAAAATTTATACTAAAACCCAATAAATTATTCGAAATTACTACCAACACAGTTTTCCACTACACAGTGGGATGCACACAACTCTAAGTGAAAAAAATACTAATATTACTCCATCACATTTTAATTTTCAAAATGGCTGCAGCCAAAACAAAGAAAATCCTCTTTAAATATCGCAATTATAACCAAATTTGTCAGGTAGCGAACGATTATAAATGTTATGTCAAGTTAAACATTTTTTTTCTTTTCTTAAGCAAATATTTAACCTTATATTAGAAGTGAATTAAGATCTACATTTTTTTTAATATAAATATACTGTTCTAAATTAAATGAATGATGAAACTTTTCGTAAGGCAAATAAGGCAGAATTATACGCTAACGAGAATTTTCGTACAGTTACGAAAAATGACGCCTGTTTAACAGAAGAGAAAAAGAACTTAACTGCAACCGCCCCCGGCAAAGGTGGAAGCGAGAAAGGCAAATTTAATAAACAATTATTGCTATAACGGCTGATTAATTTAATTAGTGATGAATCATAATGTAATCAATTTCTGTTTCTCCAGAATGTACAAATTCATCAAAAACTTTTCGCTTTTGCTTAAATAGAAATGGAAAAGTAAAAGAATCATCTCCACACAGAATTCATTTTTCCAAAGTTTACATTGAAGGTATTAAGCAATTAGTTGAACTCTTCCTCCCTTAGTTTAAGCTCGTTCGCTCCTGCCTCCCCCCTCTTGATGAGATGAAATGCAAAAACCAGAGCTTTGGAGAGAGAACTCTTGGTCTTTAATGAAATTCAATGTTATGAAAATAAGCATTCATAATGAAATGTACTTATTAAGAAGATGGCACAAAAAATAAGGCCACAGAAGACCACGGTGAGATGTAAATTTTTCGATGTGAAAAACTATGTATGCGGACCAGAATTAATCTTGTAGAAAGAGGAGGGGGGTGCTTAGGAAAAATCTTAAAGAATTAAAAATTAAAAGGAAAAATAAAGAAAGAAAAGAACGAGAAAAAGAAGGATGAGGAGGAGAAAAAAACTAAAAGGAGAAAAAAAAAGGTTTTGATTGAATTACACGACAAATATTTTCGATTCAAATTCATGCATTAAAAAAGTAGGAAATGAGAAAAGGGTAGTGCTAAAAAGAGAAAAAAAAAGCCATATGAATGCATATGAGAAAAATATAAAAAAAATATTCTTTCTTTAGCAGCTAGAGAGTTTTTTTTTGTTCTTTAGGTACTTCGTAAACTAAAAAGAAATTTCTTAAGATGTTTTTTAATCTCTTTGACATTTAGGAAAACTAAAACCGTTTAATTTGCATAGGATATGTGACGACAGAAAAAAAAGTTCTCCTCCCCCCCCTTTTCTCCCTTCTTTTTCTTGCGTCGTAGAATTAAGATAAGGATTCGTATATTTTTAAATAAATCGTGTGAAGTTTTGCTGCATTTGCTGTCTTTTGCTTTAAATTGAAAAAAAAAAATAATTTCTTAAAAAAACTTTGAATTAGGAATTTACATCTTATTTAGTCACCACAGAGAAAAAGAAAATGATAGTTATATAGCTTTACACATTTAGAAATTCATTTGGATTATTTGAATTTCCTTACGATTTATTAATACATTTTTAACAATATTGAATAACTGCCTGAAAATTAGTAAGTATATTTATTTGAATAAATTTTAAATAAACAGTGGTCTAAATTTATGTGACGTCACAGTCACGTGATAGCTGCTATCACGTGTTTCCAACCAATCTGTTTACGTTCTTCGATGTTGCCATCTTTTGCTTTCGATAAAAACTTTCTTTTAAAAGGCATATGTTTTTCAACTACAATAACGCAGTAAGCAGAGTACACTTGATTCAAAAATATATGCATAAAATAAGATCTTTTTTTAAATTTTAAAATCTTTTTGATGAATTTTTTTTATAATACTTTCTTATAATCAATATACTCTCTTTTCCAAAGTAAACAGACAAAATTTATTATGGGCATCAATAAATAATAAACATAACAGACGAATGGCTATATTCATATGAGATCATAATCACGCGATAAAACTGTCGTATTTTGAGTCAATCAGTTCACGCGCTTCACTGTTGCCAAATTTTACACATTCGGCATAAAATTTCTTTTAAAAACATATTTATCAATAATAATAACTCTCATTGGTAAGCGAATTGTAATTGATTTAAAAATAAGGGTATAATGTAAGAATTTTTTTTTAAATTTTCGAAAAATTTGTGAAGAATCTTAATGTATATTTGATTATCTTTAATCAATTAAGCCATTTTCTTAGAAAATAATATAAATCCCTTTTATATCATACGGAGATAATTACCGCTTTCAAAATAATTATATTTGTAATGTAAATTCATATTGATAAAATGATGAAAATTTTGAAGGATTTTTTAGGGAAATGTTCATACATAAAAGCTCATAGCAGCTTGCATTCAATGTTAAAATTAACTAAATTTTGACCAAAATGGACTTATACCACTTTCAAAGAAAATGGTTTAGTTGTAGATAAAATTAGAATTTTACACTTTTCTAGTAGAACACGAGGCACAAGTTAAATGTCAGTTTTGAATTCAATGGAGGGACGCGTGAATGCATTTATCACGTGGTCGTCATGATTTTACCCCATTAAAGTGTGTCGCTTTTTTATTTGACTTGCGAGTTCATGAATTGTAAGAGTGGTACAAATTTAGATCCTTCATTGTTGCCAATTCATATTAGGACATTTTAATCATTTTCGATTTTAAAAAGGTGGTCCACCTTACATTTGAATATAAATGCTTTCATTCGATTTTTGTCAAAATTTTCTCTCTTGAACTTGATTAAAAATGAACAAAAAGTCAGTTTCTATCATAAAAAAAACTCATTTTGATGGGGAAAGTCAAAACTCCCATCGTTACATTTATACTTCTTAAATGTCGAATACTTAAATCCAGTGTGCAACGCTTGAGAGGAGAGGTGAAAATTCGGGGGTCAGCAATGTTCCATGATTTGATTAAAAACGTTTAAGAGCACTGAAGAGGGGAGGGGGGAGACAAAGGCCTAATGGAAAACTCAACAGTTTTTCTATCATGCAAAATCTGCAATTCTCTCGCTTTCTTATTTACGGTCGTGAGAAATCATATATTCCGAGGAATGGAACTTTTCGTTCCACGGTCGGGTTGTTGTGAGTGTCGCCTTTCAGCATTCAATTTTTTTCCCGCTCATTTTTTTCCCGTTCTTTTTCTTTTGCTTTCTTGGTAGACTTTTACTTTATTTCTAGTGTTTCAGAACCTCCAAAGTCGTAAAGTTCGAAAAGAAAGTAAATCTAAAAGGGCCCAGTTACCTTTTAGAGCCAGACTAGTACACGCCTCAGCAACTTTCGCCCCAATTTATCACCAGGGAGAATTCGCCATTTTTTTTCTTGCCATCTCTTCGCGACAGAAAAAGGAACAAAACCTTCCGTTAGATTTTTAAATGTAGTAAAAAAACATACAAGTTAAACTGTAGAAGTTAGTACGGTCACGTACAGAATTTGTTTGAAAAATAATGTTCTAATAAAATGAGAAATTTCAAAATAAAAAAAAATTTAATTTTAGATCTAAATTGATTTAATTATATGAAACAATTGAATTTCTTTACAGTTTTTTCTAAAAGGATACTAAATGTAATATAATTTACAGCGTTGAATAAACAGTTTCCAATGCGAAACATAACCAGTGTTAATGCAATTAGTCAAATAAAAAAGTGTTTTAACCCTCTGTCAATCATAAACTCAGATTAGTTTGCTCTTTTGGGGATTCGAAATATTAAAAAATTAAATACACGTATTTCTGGAATTTTTTACTATTTATGCAGAAATTTACAAAACAGGGAGTTTTGCTTTTAGGCAGCACTGAGTTAAGGGGTTAAAATCCATAGAACGATAGCATGAAAGATGGAAAAATAGTATGCAAGTCCAATTTATGAGGTACGTAAGATGGAAATTTCTGAAACACACACACACACACACACACACACACACACACACACACACACACACAACACACACACACACACACACACACAACACACACACACACACACACAACACACACACACACACACACACACACACACACACACACAACACACACACACACACAAACACAAAAAAAAAAAACACACACACACACACACACACACACACACACACACACACACACACACACACACACACACACACACACACACACACACACACACACACACACACACACACACACACACACCACTTCTGAATAATTTTTTAATGTTTTTTAAAATCACAGCCAATCGGAACTTTTTGTAAATATCGATAGTCCAATAACCGATTACAATTTGCGAAAAGTAGCGCCGTCTAGTGGTTTTCTTTGGTACCAGTACGTTAGCTCAGAGTATAGACCTCGTGGTACGGTGTATGATTACATTATAAAATCAATTCTGTGAATTGGACAGGTGATTGAACGGTATGTTGTCTACAATCTACACCAGTGGTTCCTAAAGTGGTCGCTACGAACCCCTAGGGGACCCCGATATTATTTAGGGAACCGTGGAAAATTAAAATTGATTTGGGGATCCCTGAACAATGTCAGGGTGTCCACGCAAGGTTTAATGTAAAATAAAAAAATGATCAGTTATTATTTTTTTGAAATTTAAATAAATAATAATTCACTTGGATATTCCCAACTGGGTGTTGAAACCTTTTGCGCGTAGACTAACTCAGATCCCAAACACAAATGAATCCATACTAATACAGGAACATCGTATTGAAATATCCACAAATGAGGGACTTCAACCAATATTGGAACAAGGGTACCACACATTCTGGTTACAAAAACATATCCCAATTTCATGTCTTGCACTATGGGCTATAGTACAGATGTTGTTGACTACTGACTACTTTCCCGTTTTCCAGTTTGGTAGAACGTGGGTTCAGTGCCGTAAGAAACCTCACCACACAAAAAAAGGAACCGACTAAAAACTAGTGCCGTGGGGATTTACGGTTGCTACTTACAGACATTGAGACGAACATAAATACACTCATATCATGTTATCAAGTTCATCCAAGTCATTAATTTTCTTCATTTTATTTTATTTTAAGCAAAAGGTATAATTTCAATAAGTTATTCTTAAACGAAATGTTTTTTTTTCAAAATTGGTAATTTTTATACTATGCATTTATGTAGCTTTTTAATTTGGGGGTCATTTTGAAAGTTTTGACTTTAGAAAAGGATCCTTGAGTAAGTGTTGACTATAAATAAGGGTCCATAGGTTAAAAAAGTTTGGGAACCATTGGTCTACACTATGCTACAGGGGTTTAAGAAAATGTGTAATTAAAATTCTGTACGAATTTGTCAATTGCTTAGAAAAAGTATTAAAATTTATTCTTACATGTGAGCACTACAATCTATTTAAAAAATTTGGGTATTTTTTAAATCCAAATTTTTTATCATAACAATTTGCAATTTTTTTTGTAACTCTCGAAATTTCTTTGTAAAGACTGGTTTTAAACTGGGCAATGATTCTCGTCATTTGGGTAAACACACAATCCCCATCCCTCAAAACTTCTGAGGGAAAAAAAGAAAGCTTCTTTTATGATAATGATGTCCATATACTCTGTGTATTTATATCTAAATATTTTCTTATTTTAATCCTTTAATCGGACTCCTTTGCTGCAACCGGATTGGCTAGGCATCATCCACCCACTCCCCCCCCCGCAAATCCCCTTCACGTCAAGATTTTTTCAGCATTATTTACCTTTATTTCATTAATATTTATTAACTTATTCATACTAAATCAGTTATTTTTAAAATTATATTAGTTATATTTTAAATTTTAAATACAATTTATTAAAAAGGGCAATTTAAAAGTGTTTTAATGTCATCCAAAATGACCTGAAATGAGATGAAAATTCGGAAGAACTAAGTGCTCCCATCCTTCCAAACTACAACTACACCTCTCTGTGGGTGGAAAAAAAGCTTTATTTCTATTATTACGTCAAGTTATTTTTCCCATGTATTTTTTCATTATTAAATCTTGATTTAAAGATAAAAAACAAACTAAAATAATCAGTTTTAGCTAACGTGTTTCATATTTTAAATTGTAGACTGACTTTTGACTTAGTTTATATTAATAGTTATATTAACGAAGAAGTTTACACATACCACACACACACACCACACTGTATATAGGCATGTTATAACGAAATCCTTAAATATACACAAATTAGCTCAGTAGGCTTCCCTTTCCCACAAATTCCTTCAAGTTTAATTAACGTAGAATTTCCCGATGGTCAACAAAACTCATAATTTTAAACCATGATCAAATCATTAAGATAGACTTGGAATAGAATTCCAAATTTGTCAACTCGAAGACTCGTTATTATTCATATAATACAATAATTTTACATCTAAATCAGGGCAGTAATGCCAATTGCATAACAAAATTGTATTTAACCATACACAGAACTATTGTATTATTTGACTAACTAGTAATAGATGTAAATAGACGAATTGTGCTTAAATGTCCCAAAAGTCTGTATGGGATTATTGTAATTATTCTGCGTTTGCTTTATTCATTATCATCAGTTGTACAGTAAAACTATTGCGTCATAGACAGGAATATTTTTCGAAACCTTTGAAGTTATCTAAGGTCAAATTGCTTTTAAACCCTTAACTGCCGATTAAAAGTTACGCGATTCGCTGTCTAGTGTCGTCGTTTTTCACGTAGACGCGCGTATGTGGTGTATTGGGTGGGAGTATAAGTAAATCTGATATAAGTTTTCTCTGATGTAAGTAAATCCTTCCCATCCTGACAAGGTCTTTTCTCTACATTCCAAAGCTTTCAGAATAGCTTTATTGATAACAGTGCGAAGAAAAGAATCGTATTAAGGTAGGACGTATATATACGTCCGGGTCACTCAATGCACTGGTTGAGCGAGACGGATATATACGCCTATAGCAATTAAGGGATTAAAGACAAATTAGGAGAGATAAAGAAGCATGCAAAAGTAGATAAAAATTCTTAAAAGTAGTTAAAATGCCGAAGTATAAAGTGTTGCTATTTTTGACTCCAGATTAATTTTTTATCCTACGCTATAATTTTAAGATTGTAATAAAGCTAACACGATCACTAGATTAGTTTTTGTTATGGTTAATATAATATGGTGTGTTAATTTTTAAAATTCTCATCAAAGGGAAGGTGTTAATGATAATTCACAGTAGTTGCCAAAATATGATTAGTGAAAGAATTCAGCAGCTTTACAAAATTTTTTGGAAATTTATATTTAAGAAGCTTTTTGCAGTAGATCTTGGATGCTTTCACGAAACAATGCATTTTAAAACAATATGGTGGTTCTTGGAGGTGGACCTCGTAATTTTGAATCTCTGTCAAGTGTGACGAGAGCAACTCAAAACTATCATTTCTCATCAACGTGGGGACTTAGAACTTTGACAGATTCAACATGCATCATATCCATTCCTCGGCAAAAATAACGCCGGCCCGAGCCTCCTCATCATGGTATCTCGATTATCGGGACTAGATACTGATATTATAAAAAAGTTATAGTTTTTATAGTTTTTAAAATATATATATTATGTATTACACCATCATTGTTGTAAAAATAATTGATGTCAAAACTCGAAAAAAAATTTATTCAATATATTTTTTTATGGAAATAATTAAAAGGTATAAAATAAGCAAACTTATTCTTTTTAACTGTTTTGCTGGTCAATTTTAAATAACAACATTTAAAACATATCACTCAATAAAAAAAATGGACGCATTAACAACTACTCTTAAAACTGTATTTTCATTTTTATGGAACAAAACACTCTGGTTAAGCCTCTTATGTTTACATGAACGCCAAGCCAATTGAACTAAATATAAACAACAAATATGCACGTCATGCACAACAGAAAACTCACAAAAATGCAGATTTTAGAAACTTAATTTAATACTTCACGATTCATTCAAAATAAAAGCAGCTACGAAAGTTTATTGAATATTAAACATTAACAAACATATTAGCATTAAAAACGAGCAACATTTTGAAATAAAATTGCATAAAAACAAAAGATATATAAAAGCTTTAGAGAAAATTTTCAATGGATGCTTAAAATTCATCCTGTTTTTTATAGGATTATGTTGATCAAAGCTACGCTATAAAAAACGATATATGCTTTCATCAGAGGTGCTTTTAATGTTTTAACATATACTAACAATTTTAATCTAAAAAAAAGGAGAAATTGCGAGGGCATTAAAGGTTTGTCAAGACCCTTAGGGACTTCTCCCCATTTTAAAATTAATCTGTAAATTCGAAAGACAAACGAGCACTTTTGAATATGCATCGTAATGATCTAGTACATTAAAAATAATTAATGAATGCAAATTTAGCCGGGAATAGACTAATAAAAACAAAAATCAAAACTTCTAACAATTTTTTTTTAAAAAAAAGTTTAAAATTATTGATCTTTTTAATGGATTTTGTAGTGCTATTCTACTTTTGGAATGTCACAAAATTTTATTGATAAAAAATTGTAGTGCATTAGGGCAAATAACCATTAAAGGTTATGATAACTAATAAACTATCTATTGAGTAGAGATAAGTGAGGGATTTTTGAGTGTAAAAAAAAAAGCAATGTGAGTTTATAAGACAATGGAATTGAAACTACTGGGTTTGTATATAAAAATGACTTTCAAAATAACAAATATTTTTTTTTCTCTTTCAGTGTGAAGGAGCTTTGGCAAGGATGTTTATTTGAACCTTCTAATTACATGTCCACTACTGCACCATACCTTAGACAATTAGGACAAAAAGTTATATCTATTTGGGCCAGATGTTAAGGGTTTTTATTCCTGTCTTTTGTTTGCGACTTGCGGAAGAAGAATCCACATCATACCCCCTTCCTGGATTTAAAAGTTGTTTTTGTTGTTGATTGACTTTATGAGCGATATTTAACGAGTGTTATGTTTTTCCAGCCAATACTGCAATTGTTATACATTTCCAGTAAATTTGAGTGCCTTTGGAACGTTTTTCCGTTGACGGTGTGGGCAGTCGCTTGTTGAGATGGCGGGTCTAGTTGACGCATGCGCCGTTGTTTGAATCACTAGCCGTGATTTAATCGGAATGTCTTGGTTAGACTCTCCAAGGAATGAGTGCGTAATTAACCAGTAACATTTGGCTGTACTGTCATCTAGTGGTTAATTATGGGATCGCCATGGAAGAAATTTGGCAGGAGTATTGATTTGAACCACCGACCGGCAAATCTGTGCATGTCTTAAGCGACTGGGACGAAAAGGAGTCCCTTTTTGAGCCAGTAGTCAAGTTCCTTTTTTGTTGTTTTTGATTTGTGGACGAAGGGCACGCTGCAAGTGTTTGAAAAGCATTGGAATGAATAAATTTTTAACTATTTGAATTGCCAGTAATACAGATTATTTATTGAATTTACATTATAATAATTATGTTATTATTCAAGGGCTATAAATATTATTTTTTAATAATGGATGATTGGCAACAGTTCAGTAGAATGGATGTAATCACAGATTATTTTGAGCAGATAAAAATTCTAATTTGACCATGGAAAAGAAATATATAAACTGTTTGAATAAGCGTTAAAATAATTTTTATATTGAGTAAAAAAGATGTGTTTACGCTGGCTATTGAAAAACAGATAAAATCTGACCGATCAGCGACATGAAGCAAATATGATTTCAGGTTAAGATGATTTTAAGGCAGGAATAATTTACAAATTATTGCGGTATTTATATGCAAATTACTTAATTTTATGATGTTCTGTCTTATTTGCTTATTTCATTCATTTACTTGAAGCTTATTTTTGTTTTGTTGAAAGCATAGGGAAATTTAGTTAATATAAAAATTGCATATGCAACTGATAAAATTCCTAATTCCTATTGAGTGATCAATCTTCAAAACAAAAAGATAACAAGCGCAGCTTTCATATCATAAGTGCTTAAGTATATTCCAAGATAACATAGTAAAATAGCTGGAAAAATAACTTATTATCAATGTTTAGGAAATTCTGATTAATCATTTGTTTTCTAATATCGTTTGGAAGAAAAATTTTATGTTTCTCTTATTAAAAACGAATAAAAATCGTTTGGATGTGTTATGAATAATATTTCTTTCAATAAAATTGTTTGTGGTTTTATAAAAACTGTATCCGTAGCAATCGTTTATAAAAAAAAGTAATTGCTTTAAAACTGTAATTTGAGTTATTGTATTTGATTGTATTACTGTGTTATTTTATATTATCGAAATGTAGTCATCAATAAAACTTCTTTTATACTTGTATGCACTGTATAAATTTTGATATTTTTTCGATTTTCAACATGACATCTAATTCTTTGAATATTCGAAAGGTAAAAGTTAAATTCTTTTTTTTAGGCATGCATTGGTAATGGAGTCAATAGTTTAAGCAATAATTTTCCCAAAATATTATTAAACAAGCGAAGTTCTTCTAAGTGTTAATTCCAAGTTCATATTGGTCAAAAAAGATTTTACATTATATATTTTTTTATGAACTCATGAACATTTTTCAAATTTTTGAATGAGAATACATTTAAAGAACGAAAGTATAAAATTTGCCTTTTAACAAGATGCCATAATTATTGTCAAACATTAAAATACTTTTAAATCGAAAGCAATTCAATGTAAAAAATAAATAAAAAAGTTTCATTCCAAATTTAGCTGCATTCGAATTTAATAAATTTGTAAAAAAATAAATAGAATAGTTTTGAGTTTCATTGAATTCTGATAATAGAAATGAACGAATACTAATGATTATTCACAAATTATGCATTAAATTCTTTCTTTATATGAAAAGAGTCATGAATGGAAATCTTAACTATAATATATAATCTAAATGACAGATGGATATCTAAATTGGTTAAAGTTATGCTAATTGAGGAATCATTGTGTGTTTGGACAATACATTCCTGGCATAAGTCGACTTAATTGCCATATTAAATTAATCCATTCAATACGGAGTACGCCTATTAGTAAGATCCATTCTACAACATTTCAAAGAGGATTTTATAATAGTATTATTTCATATTAAGTTCTAAGTAGCCCTTTATTAATCCATAATTAAAGTGAAGATTATGAGTTTGGCGAACTTAAGAGGGAGCATAATCTTAAAATATCGTAGCATTATAATGTACCTAGAATTACTGCCGGCTACAATAATGGAATTAGTGAATTAAGTTCCGGCTGAAAATCAAGGCTTTGTAGAGCATGCTTCTGTGGATGATGAAGTAATTATGTCTAAAACCTTTACAGCATTAAGTTCTTATCCTTCTCGAAACTGAAGTTAAATTATGTTGCATTCTACTTATTAGGAAAGTTTCATTAAAAGTTGTTATTAATTTTTGTATTCAATACGAGTTGATTAAATATAAGCTTAGAAATGAGATTAGTATTTATCTTTTAGTGTAGTGGGTTGTTACGTGTATTTTTCCTTAACTTTTGGGGCTCATTTTGACGTTACGATATATACAGGGATGTCTTAATGCTTGGGTTTCGGTGTGTGTGTGTGGGGATTGTCTTATTCTCGTCTCAATCTTAATTAAGATTTTAATCCGAATAATTTTATTGGTCAAATGTTATTCCCGGACATCTTCTCGAAAAACAGGGAATTTCGAACAATGTACAATCTGGCAACAGGGAAAAGACTACTACTTAGAGATAATCGTCGTCCATATCTAGGCATTCCACCATACATTGCATTTAGTCGAAAGGTCCCAGTCGTTCGAACCGGTTTGTGCCCAATGTTTATGAGTTCATGAGTCTAACTGGTTCTATCCGCGATTTTGACAAATCCTCTAGAGCAGGGGTCGACAACTTTTTGAGTCGGAAGAGTCAAAAATTACAATCTACAAAATTTCAAAGTTTCTAAGGAACCACACGATTTTTTCTTGCCAATTAACAAATAGTACTTGCATAAATAAAGTTTCTTGATAGAAAAAAGTAATTTATTCATTCATAAGAAAAAATCTGTTTGTTCATATAAAAGTAGCGTATTTCACTACAAAATAGATAATATATATATAGAATTATTAGGCAATTACTTATTATTTAAGTAAAAAAAATTAAACATTTACTTACAACGCTAACTTGTACTTCAATAGCAAACATTGAGCAAACAAATTCAATGGTAAAAGCGATGGCTTTGCATGGTTATTCAAGTAGAAAATATAAACTTTACTAAACAATGTAACTTGTACTTAAAAATAAAAAAAACCCAAAACCTACATTTGAGCAAACAAATTCAATGGCAGCGTTGGTTTTGCATAGTTTTAGAAAGTTTGGATAGATTTGGATCATAACTTCTTTTAAGATTCAAACACGACTCTAAATTTTCATTTGTTAGTTGGCTTCTTAATTTACTTTTAATTATATAAATGCATAACTTGCTCGCCCGAATATGTCGGTACGAAGATAGTCAGTACTCCAAATGCCAACTTCTTCACCTTACTATAGCAATCTGGAAGACTTTTCCATGCGTTGAATATAAGTGCCTAAACTCGCGGCATTTCTTTTAAAGCTGTCCCTTTTTGTTGCGTTACATACATACATTTCTGAACCTCCAACTATTCCAACTTGCTATTCAACTCTGTAAATTGTCCACTCTACAAACCTTTACTTTTTAAATCGATCAATTGTATTTCTAGAGATCCAGTATCAGTTCCAAATGGCTCAATGCGGATTTCTTTACAGTTCGTGTTGAGAGTATTTGCTAGAGTGGTTTTGAACTGCTCAAATCTGTCAGCAAATTCATTTTTAATTTTTTTTATAAATATGCTTAACTAATTCGTGTCAACAGTTGCACTGATTTTATTGCGATATTGCTTTAGAAATTGAAAATGAAGTAATTTAGCGCTCTGAATATCTGCAAAAAGAATTAATTTTTCTTCGAAACAAACCAATTGTCTACCAAAACGTAGGCTGAGTTTCCCTTTCCTTGCAATTTTAGATTCAGCTCATTTACTTTCGCTGTGATATCCACCATAAAGTAAAATTTTTGCAATCATTTGTTGTTCTCTAATTCAGGGTGATTAATGCCTTTTTCATTGAGGAATGTATTTATTTCATTTAAGCACAAAGTAAAACGTTTCAACACTTTACCTTTGGAAAGCCATCGCACTTTATTGTCAAGAAGGAGGTCGGATATACTGAGTCTCCATTTCGTTTAAGAATTCTTTAAACTGAAGATGGTATAGTGCTTTTGACAAGATGCTGTTGCAATCTTGATTACCAAATTCATGACCTCAACTATTTCGACCGGAAATGTTTGGGCGCAAAGCACTTCTTGGTGTATTATGCAGTGAAATGTAAGAAATTCGTGGTTTATTTTGCTCTGTAGAATCATTGTTGCCCCTTTATTTTTTCCTGTCATACTTCTTGCTCCATCAGTTGTTATTCAAGCGATTTTATTTAAATAGATCTTATTGTCTTCAAGGCATATTTTCACGGCATTCGCTATATCTTTCCCCCTAGTTGGGCCCGAGAGTGGTATTAATCCTAGAAGTTCTTCTTTTGGACCTTGGGAAGACATACCTGCCAAAAAAAGCAACTTGTGCCGTGTCTTTTATGTCGCGAGACTCATAAGTAGCAAGTGATAAGGCAGAAGAAAATTGAATATCTTCCACCTGCAATTATATTCAGAATGCTTTGACAAGATATGACTCTGAATGGTTTTTAAACATTTTTTTTATAAAATAAATAATATTTGCATATGGATCTAGAGAACCGCAGCTTCACATCCAAAGAGCCGCACGTGGCTCGCGAGCCGCAGGTTGCCGACCTTGCTCTAGGGGAAATACTTTTACTGACGTTTTATGAACATAAAACCTCTTTCTACAAAGGGAACGTGATTTATGTTAATGAAGGTTATTACTTAAAGTCGAGTGAAGATGGAAATTGGGGAGAATGATTAGTGTCATGCTGATATTAAGACTTTAGATAGATAAATTAATATTGGAATCTTCGTAGTACAAGGTGAAATATTAGAAGGGTCGTTCAAGGACATACTGAGGATTAACTATAATAATGTTACAGGTATATAAGCTTTATATTTTAGGTCAGGGGTTAACAACCTATAACACGCGTGCCTCATGTAGTACGTGGTACAATTCTCAGTGGCACTCTGCACTACAACAAATTTATCCATTTTTGAGTGGATGGAATTTGATAAATTTGTAATGGACCTTATTCGACAAACATTTTCAGGATTATGGGCATTTATGGAATTACCAAAATTTATGAAAGATAACTCTCTAGATAAATTTACAGCTGTTTTGTAAATTATTGAATGTCATTTCGGGAGAGATTCAGTTGTTTGAAGGAAAAAAAAATTGCATGTATTTTGCTTTCCACTTTTGGTTCTGTATATCTAAGTAAAAAAACCTTTCTTCATATGAAAAAGGTAAATCTATATTATTGACCTCCCTTCTCTAATTGGGCATACATTACTTAGGGAATATCAGTGTTTTAAAAAAGGGTCCTACTGTGTGACACGCTGAATCCTATTGGTAGATTGGTTTGATACGCCACAGATAAATAGTGGCCGATCCCTGTTCTAGATATTTAAATTTTTATTAAAACTGACTTGTGCTCTTCATAGCTTGGGTCGAATTTAGACAGTGATTATAAAGTCATAAAAAGTATATATTTTAAGGAAAAGTCTCAAAATCTTTGATGAACTCTCAAATTTCAACGGGAGAAAGTCCGTGACAAGACATACACTTTAATTTGTTGCGGGTTTCCGTTTGTACGAAATTTGACAGCGTTAATATATACTCCTTACTAAAAGGTTTGTACGTGTAGGCCTACTTTTTTATAGAGGCCCAGGGCCTTTAGGATGTCTTAAGGCATCCCTGGATATATACAAATAGACATTGCTATTTAAACGGATCTAAAGAGAAGATAACGATGGGATCACTTGAGATGTGAGAGTCGGAAGATGTTTGTACAGCATAAAGTGGAAGATGTGAAGTTGGTAATAATCCTGTTAAAGAAATTGGAAAAACGTCCTAGTAAAGCCTACTGGAAAACATAACAGAGTATTTTACAGGCTTTAATGAAAGATAAGTAATATTTCTTTTGTGTTAAGGGGTTAGATGAAGCAAAACACTCCACAAATAAAAATATAGATAGATTGATTAAGTAGAAAAAATAAACATATCAAAACTATATTTTTATTTACTTTTTCCAATTGCTGTGCTCTTTTTAGAAATCTACACGATTTCGTAAGCTTCAATAACTTGCAAAGTATCTAACGTTTTTTTACATAAAATTAAGGGGTCTCAGGGGTGTTAATTTTGTCTCGAGGTGTGAAAATGTAAACACTTTTCAAACAGGTATAAAAACAAGTATAAATAGATTTTAAATTTAAATTAAATAATTCGAATTTTGTACATGTTATTTACAAAGGATTATGGTTTCAAAAAAATACAAAATGTTTGAAATATAATCATAATTTTAAAAGTTATAAGCATATGCAAATAAGAAATAATTTTGTAAGAAATATTAAGTAATTTTTGCGTCGCGCACACTATTTTCTAAAATAGTAGTTTTTGATCCATAAAATTTTATAGAATTATAAAATGTATCATACTCATTAAGCCCTAGTATATTAAGAATAATATATCCTTTGTATTTCAAAATATTTTAAAAAAAATTTGAAAATATAATTTATTATTCTATTTATTTAAAATTACTACGGTGTAATAAGATACATTTAACTTTATAAATCAACTTATTGCTAGCAATTAAAGCTAATACTTTTGAAAATAGCATGCACGCCGTAAAACTTAATATTTCTTATAAAATATTTCTTATTTTCATATGCTTATAAGTTTTAAAAATTATGATTATATTTTAAACATTTTACACTTTTCTGAAGCCCCATTCCTTTATAAATAATGTGTAAAAGATTCGAATTATTTAATTTTAAATTCAAAGAATTCTATGTATTTGAATATTGTTTATATTTTCAGCCCTCCAGAAAAAGTTAACACCCATACTCCAAGCATTTTCAAAGAGTCAATTGGCATCTTTATTCTTTCTACTCAACTGAATATTACAAAACATTGCCAGATTACCAAAGATGATATTACACATTGCCAGCTTGCAAAAGATATAAAATTAATCGTTTGTTATTACACCAATAATAAACAAATACTATTTATAAAATATTTTAAGATTTACCGCTCTCCAATGAAACAAGTAATTTTTTAAACCGAAAGTTGTGCATATTGGTTTACAAAGACTATTTTCTGTGATTCAGAACTTTTATCTTATCTTACTTAAAATGTGCATTATTTAGATTGATAAAAAAAGAGTATATATATCAGTATTACACTTAAAATATATTCGTTTGGTTTTATATCCAACGAGATATGATTTTAAAACTCTTTAAGTACTTATTTATTCAAATTAATACTTATAAGTTAATTTTAATGCATTTGAAAGCATTAAAATTAATTTATATCACTAACGTTTCCTCTTAGTTCAAGAGGAAAAGTTATTTTCCTATGATAAATTCGAATGATTATGCTAACACATCAATAAAAGCATTGGTCATTAATAAGCTCCCAGTATTTTATTTCCACAAAAAACAGCAGTAAAAACTAGTAAACAAAACGAACTACTATCAATAAAATTTTCGCACCCCTCAAATCTTTGAAAAAGTTTTCCCACAAACTAAAAACACGGAATTTTTCATCGAAACTGGAACTACAGAAGGACAAAAAGTTAAAAAAAAATTGGTATAGTCCCCCATTAAACTTTTTACACCTATTTCTTAGTTTCCACCGTTTTCTGTCTGCAATCCCTTAAGTCGTAAACTTGAAGTAAGGAAGTAAAACTAAAGATTCTTGAATCTTTTTAGAACCCAGTTTCTACTACATGCCCCAGCAGCTTTAGTGGGTCCTTCTTTCAACTCCCCCAGTCCCTTCCTCACCCTCAAACAGCAATTTATCACCCTAGATTTTCCTCCCCCTCACACCTTTCCTGTTTGTCTTTTATTACCCACCCACTATAAGATTGGATGCTAAGGACCTTGTGTTTTCAAGGTATGGAAGAAGGGAAAAAAGAAATAAATAAAGGAGAAAAAGGGCCAAAGTGTGGGGGACAGGGAAGACCAAGTGGAAGACTTAAAATTCAACAGCTGTGTTTGAGTTGAACCAATATCGGTTTAGGGAAGTGTAACTTCTAGTGGAAAAGAGGGTTCCTTCCAAAAAGAAGAGCAAATGGTAGTTGGAAGGAGATTTCGAACACATTAACAAGCCGGTGGGTCTTGCGTCGAAGTTGTTTATCAGCAAGCAAGAGAACGTGACGTAGAACTTTTCACGGTGGGTCCTGTTATTAGGTTGCTGATCGAAATCTGTATCTAAAGTCTTAACTCTCTTCAGAAAGTACCAACAATTGTTATGATAGTTTTGTTTATTGTTATTTCAAAATAATATTGGAAGCAGATTTTTTTTAAAAGACGCGAACACAAAGGGTGTGGGTATTGCCCTTGCTAGCTACAATTGGGTTTGTTTAAATTTTCCATCTGAACGTGTTTCGAAGAGTAAATAATTAAATATATTCTCGACTTCGGTTACTGGTAATAGAAGATGGGAAAATGTATACAGTATAAGATATATAAAGTATAAGATAAATTATAAATGTTTCAGATTAAATAATCGATACTTTTTCATTTCACCAGCGCAAATTTCCCCTAGAAGGCTTTATTGGTGACAAACACAATTTACACGTAAATAATGATAGTTTAATAAATTAAAAAAACCCACTTTTATAATTTTTCGAACCAAGAAATTGCTCTAGCGCATTCTCCTCCTTTTCACATAAAGAATACTTTTTTGTTTGTTTTATTTGTATTAATCATGAGCATTCCTGCTTAAGGGTTGTAACATAACATGTCTTTCAGTCGCCAAATTTGGAATTAGTCACTAAATCTGGAAATGGGATCTGGAATTAGCCGCCAAATCTGGAAACGCGAAATCGTTAATCCTGATGACCCTGATCAGGGCAATGGAAGACAATTATTAAATTATTGTATTGTCTTCGGTACTTGGCAAGTGTGGAAAATTTCAAATTAATCTAACCTTTTAAAGTGGGTAAAAATGGAGCTCAAATATTTCGTTACATACAGGTGAAGCTAATAAAAGGGTGTTAAAAATATTAATAAATGTTAGTTCTCATTGGTTTTCATCCATTTTTGACTCTTTGAAAAAGACATAAGACCACGGCTTGTTTTGATAATGTGGTGGTAAAAGATTACCAGCGGGAACATTCCGTTTGGCGTCGGTTGTAACATTTTTGGTGACTTTAACCAAATAATGTTATAGAAAATTATTCAATGAAAACCAAAATATAAAAAATATAATGGAGCTACCCGAAATAGATTTACGAAAAAATAAATAAAAATAGTTCAATTTCCCACATATTGAGTGAGTGAGTGATTTTGGGGTTTATTGGCGCAAGAGCCGATTTCGGCTATACTGCGCCAAACATTTGTTTTAATATCTGTGGTCTAGACGGGAAGAGAAAGAAAGAATGAATTGAATGACAAGAAAGAGAGTCGAAAATAGAGGAGGATCACTAGGGTACCCGGGTTCGTGAAGCCCATGTTTACCAAAGACGGTAAACCCCGTGGGAAAAGGAAAAGATCACTAGGGCACCTCGGGATTGTGACACCCGTACTCACCTAAAGAAGGCAAGCCCCTGAGGGGTTCCCACCTATTACTCATATGTATTGCTTACAAGATTAAGTTAAAAATATTTTCTCAACCTCTGCAGATCAAAGTCTACTTGAAAATTGAGTTGACAATGTAGCAATTGCATGTAAAATGATTTATATTATATACAACTTAGCGAATTTGAGATTATCCAATTACTTTATTAACCCCTTAAGGGAGACATTCCCCCCTTTTTAGGTGTCGATTGTCGTATTTAATTATAGCCTTATTTGCGTTTTTTATACAGAATCACAAAATAGTACATATGCCAAATGCAATTACACAAAAGGGGAATGTGTTTAGGAGGGAAAAAAAGAATTGTCAAATCAATTAACGTTGATGATAAAACATTCGCGAGGTCTGTATTCTATTATTATTTCAGTTTATTGTGTCGTGTAGTAATATTTTACTGTGTTTTCTCGCATGTTTTATGTTATTCGGTAAATGATTTTGTGTAATAAAAAAGTACATTGGAACAAAAGAAAAATGCCTGACAATGACAAATAATTCTATAGGATTAATTCTAATCTCAGAAAATTCACAAACTACATTGCGTTATGTATTTTACTAATGATTTTTATTTACTTTACTACTAAACAAACCAAAATAAAACAGTTACATACTAATATTTAGTATTAGCAACCCTATGATCCTGTGAGACAGTGCTCGCCACTCTTTTTATAGCAGAGGACCGGTCAACGTTTTAGATTGTTTTGGTTTGAAAATTTTAATTTAATTGTATTTGAACATATCTTCAGCATAAAATACAGCTACACCAGTGCTTCTCAAACTTTCAATATTTGCGACCCAATATTCAATCATAACTTTCTTTGCACGCCTCTCCTTCCTCTATACGATAAATGTATTGAATTCAATAATACTATACTTTGATGCAAAACTACAATATGACTTTAACCTCTTAAATGGCATCGGCGTGTATAAACGTTCTTGCTCAGCCAAAGCATTAATTGCCCCGGACGTATATATATGTCCTTCCAAAGTACGATCTTTTCTGTGTACTGCTATTCATAAAAGTATTCCTAAGACTTTGGAATTCAATAAAAAGACCTCGGCAATTGTTGCGAAGGATTTACTTATTTTAGAGGATTTTCTTATTTATTCATCCCCCCCCCCCAATACATCACATACGCATGCCTACGTGGAAAATGGTGACATTGGGCAGCGAATCGCATATCTTTTAATCAGCAGTTAAAGATTAGTAATAAAAAGTATAAATTATCAAGATAAGTGTAAAATTTTATGAATAATTTTATGTATGACAAGCCCATGGGGTCACTGGCAATTATTAAAATTGTTCTTAACTTACTTTTGTAAATTAATTATAAAATACATCATGCAATACTGATACATGTATAAGTGTATTTATTATATCAGTGTAAATGTGTATTTTATTTTTGTTAAGTCAGAATATTTTGTTTATTTTCAGTAAATTAATAATTTTCTAAAATAATCTATTGTTTTCGACTTTTCAACATGCTCGCGATCTCCTCGTAGAGTTATCATGCCCACAGTTTGAGAAACACCGAGTTACACCCAAAAAATGAATATAAAGCAATTTAACATGGATTGCAATGGAATATTTCCATTAAAAGTCGCACAAATCCGAGAGAAATACGCCACAGTAAATAAAATAGAAAAAATTTAATATTCCTTGCGCGGCCAGGAACTATTTGATTCACGGACCGGTCTACGGCCCGTGTGTTGGGGACCACTGTTGTAAGGGTTAAAGACAATTAATATGATATGCAATGGACGGTTTACATAAAATCTTGGAACTATGAATTTAACAAAAGTAAACTGAATTTTAAAACTCTTGCTTATTTTGAAAAATAAAATAAATAAATAAGAAAATAAAAATAATACCAAACAATTCATCTGAAAGACACAAGTACGAGTTTCGACTTACACAAATAAAGAGAAACCACACATTTTATACGCTCTTTTGAAATCACAAGTTTAATTTCAGAAAGCAATTCAATTTTTAAAATTTGCTTTTATATCATATTCCATTCAATAACAGTTTCTGTTTTATGGAACACACAAAGAACATTATTCACTCGCTTTTCGAAAAAGAAGTACCGATGCAAATAAAAACTGATGCGAATCCAACACAATCATTTGAAGAAGTTTAAAATTTAAATATTCATGCTGATGTCTCGCAGATCGAAAGCGGGAATTTTTCCTAGACAGAACAGAAAAAATGAAAGAAGAATAGAACAGGACGGAACAATGTTCTCATTGGCGCGAAAAGTGCTTTCTTTTCCCCTTCTTTACCTTTCAGGACAGAGGAGCGTTGGAATAACAAACAAAAATTTTTATGCAGTTCCAGATTTATTTCCCTCAGCGCTTTTAAAAGTGTCCCTCTTTCTTTGAGTATCGATGTCGTCAAAGTAAACTAGGAGTGCACAAAAAATTGTTGGTTAAATAGTTAGTGTAATCGTTGAAAGGGATTCTGTTTGCATACCTAATGAGAACCCGTGTCAAATTAATTGAGTAAGAAGGAATGGAGTTGCTGGAAAATTTTCCCCTCTTTCCTCCCCCCCTCCTCTTCACGTTTGGAAGTTTTAGAAAATAATCCTTTCGTAAATAAAGTCGAAATTTATTTCCTTCTTTTGGCATCAGTTGTGTTGCGTGAAACGTTAGCTTGAGTGTTCGTTTAGGAAATATGGAAGTAAATAAAATTTTTGAATTTTGTGTTACATTCATTTTTGGATTCTAAAACTCAAACTGTGCTGAATGAAACATTCTTTTGCATTTTGTGAAAGGAACTAAATAAACCTTTCAAGAGGAAAGAGATTTTTTAACGATTCTCTAGTCTTTCTATGCTATGCTGTTGTATTCATTTGATACTTTTATTATTCATTATTATTGTTTATAATTCACTTAAGGTATTTATACATGTTTTCAGTTCTTTTTATTTGAACAAATTGCTAATAACTCAATATTTTTCGGTATCCGACTTGATTCGAAACCCTGATTTCAAAGAAGTGTATAACTGAATTATACTTTTTGATATTTAGTATCACTTAAATTAGGATATATGTATAAATTTTTTTAAAGAATATTATTACAATTAAAAATACTTTAAATGCAATTACTTTGGGCAGAAAATGAAGATAGAATAACATATTTTCAGAACATTCTTCTTTTATGAAAAATTCTGCAATAATAATATTTTTCCTGTATATAGCTAAGACATCTATACCGAGTCTGAACTAGGATTTTTGAAATATATAATTTAGAAGTGGCTTTATTTATATTTTAATGCATCAGAGTATAAACATTTCAACATAGAAAACAGATTGATAGTAACTCGGAAAATAATGTGAATTTTTCCAAAAATCTCAGCTCAAGCTTTTCATGGGTCTTAGCTAAATATCAGCAGAATATTATTATTTCAGAAGCATTTTCCAATAAAGGAAAATGTTTTAAAAATGTCATTTTTCCTTCATTTTTGCTAAAAAATGCATTTAAATAATTTTTTGTAATAATATTGTTAAAAAAATTTAATATGTATGTTCCAATTCAAATAACATTAATTCAAATCCATTCAAAAAAAAATTAATGTATTTATACATTTTTGCAAAATCACGGTTCCGGACATAGATATCATAGAAGCTTTTGATAAAATCTTAACAATCTTAGCTCTATATAAGCAAAATATTATTATTATTATTTCCAATGAGGCTGCAGATGCTTTTTTGATTACTGAAAACCTAGTACACTCCCCAGGAGCTGGTATTACTTTTCAGTGCGGCACTACATAGGCGATACCAATGCCACAAGTAATTTTGACGCCCAGTTTCCTCCCCAGATGGAGGTACCTGAGCTCTGACGATGTGAAAATTTTCTATGAATTTAATTTTGTGGAGGGCACCCAAACCAAATAGGCACTCAGGGGATTTTTACATGCCGCATAATCCCATGACATGTATGCTATCAATTTTCTACATCATGAAAATCCATAAACTTGGGACAAGGTTAAGCCCGCAACCTTAGATGCAGAAAGCCAGCGACAAACCTACAAAATATTACGATAGAAGTATTTTTCACAAAAGGAGAATGTGTTTTGAAAAAAAATCTCTCTCAACGATTTTTCTTTATTTTTTTACCAAAACAAAATAAAATAAGAAAACTAAATTACTAGCGATAAAATATTTCTTATAAAATCTCATAAAATAAGAAAATTGCATTTTTTAAAAAAAGTGTTTGAAATTAGCAAAATATTTGCATAGAAATTGATAATTTAGAATTTTACATTTAGAAAAATGCCGCTTTTAGAGAGTTAACTCAGAAAACACACGCTGTTGACTTTTAAGGATAATTTAAATGCGAAATAGAATATTTTTTGAATAACTTAATACCTCTATTCTTTTGGCTGAATATAATAAATAATTCATGGAATTCTTTATTGGTTGTATTCTACGGATAGCAAGCTTTAGCCATAAAAATACACATGTTAGTCAAACAAACATAATTAATCTATTCAATCCAAGATCTCATTTTCCTTCGCTAAATTGGTTTTATTTTATTTTGCTTTTGAATTCATTGTCAAATTTTCATAGGAGAAACAAACATTGCTGCTGGGTATAAGACGCCAAATGTAAGCTTAACATTCCTTCTCTGAATTCTTTATAATAACAAAATTTATGAATGTATAATAAATATTTATGCCAAAAGTTTCTTAGATGATGCCTATAATCCAATATAAAAATTAATTTTCTCTCTATCTATATATTAATAATAAGAAATAAAGCGTTAGAAATACGTTATGCTAAAATTTATGAATTAAATTCAGTTGAAAAACAAGATACTGAATTATCTAATAAAATATTTTGCTGTTATTGATAAGCTCTTCAAGTCTTAAATTATAAATAGAAAAAAAAGTCATAATTTAGAAACATTATTCACAACGCATTAGTTATAGGAAAACAAGTCTTTGAATGAAAGCTTTTGTACTCACATAAGTTTTAAATTATACAACTATTTTAAAAATAGAATATAAAGTAAAATTATTTTCATGAGAGATAATTAAAAAAAAAAACATTCCGTGCAACTAATATAAACTGTACATTTTGCATAAAGCTCAATTTAATTTTTGCTATTTTTAAATAATCGTTTTACTTTTTTGAAAAAAAAAGCATTCAAATTATCAGTAAAATTTAAGTGAGCATCCCAAATTTTTAATTTAAATTTAATTCCCAAATAATATTTTCATGTTTCCTGTTACAGCAATTAATAAAAATGTAAAAAATATATACAAATATATATCTTTAATACCAATTAAAGGTAAAATTAAAAAAAATAATTAATATATGCATTTAAAATAAATTATTTTTAATGAATGACCTTTTTAATTACTCTACTAAATAAAATGTATATAGAAAAATGAAGGAATTTAACTCCCTTTAGTTTATAATAGGAAAAATAATAAAATTTCGGAATTAAAATACGCTCAAGAAATTAAAGTTGAATTTTTTTTAGTTACACAGAATCCCCTTTGCCAGATCAATAGAAGCAATTTTTACCTCTCTCTCTTAATGTAGTGATTAGTTTTTAAATTTTTGCAAAATAAGGTTAAAGAAGAAATCAAAGCATTTCTAGATTATTGTGGCTAATATTTCTTCTTAAAATTTAATTTTTCCATATGAAAGGCACAGAAGCGTGTAAAATAGTAATTTATTTATATGGATTTAGAAAAGTGATGACTCATCTTTAGAATTTCTTTTTCAAAAAACTGCAGTTGTGTGAGCAATCATTCAACTCAACAGAGTTATCAAATAATCTTTTTTAAAAGAACACAAATTAAAGATTTTGTTGGAGGTCATAGAAATGTTTGAAATTAAAAAAAATTCTAATTTAACATCATAAAATTATTGAGCTTTGATTAAATAACTGGTGAAAATATGAGTAAAGATTTATAATTCCACACATTTATTATAACTCAACTTATTAAATATTTTAAAAAGGCAAAATCCTGTAACAGGAAAACTGAAAACTTTAATTCAGCAATTAGTATATAAATCTGATGATTTGTGAAAAAAAAATTCAATTCAATGGTAAAGCACTTTTTAATTAAAAACTAAAAACAAAAAAAAAATTATTTAGTTACGTTAAATTTATTTCTTAAGTTACAATAAATTCAAGAATGAAGTACAGTAACTCTAAATTAAAATTCATTTATTATTTTTTTTAAATCGGTGATCAAGTTTTGGCTCTAGGAATATTCACAAAAAACCTTTTAAGTTTTAAAATTGCATTTTTTTAAAAAAAAAACCACTTTAAATTTTTGAACACCTGTTATATAACTGCTATTTTAATTATCTAACAGAACAAAACTAAATTACTTTATATATATATATATATATAAGCTATATATAACATTGAAAGTTATTTAATGGAGTTAAGTCACTAACTGCGTTTTTTTCTAAAATTAAATTAAAAGTTAAATCTAATCCAAGAAAGACCCAGTAACTCTAAAACGAAAATTCGATTCCGTAATTTTTATAAATCTGGTTATTGGCTTTAAGTCTAATTGAGCCAGTGTCACAAAGATCTTATTTTCCGAATGATGAATAGGGACCGGAATAGTTTTACGGCACCACATTCTCACCATAAGAATCCCCTGAAAAAAAATCCTTTTTTCCCCCCAACATTCATTTCCTACCCGGGCTTTCAACTAATAAAGTTTAATTGGAAAACTGGGCCATTTCACTGTGGAGCGAATGCATTTAATTTCCCACCATTCTGGTTCCCATACTCTATCATTCATTCATTGTGGGAGAGCCAATTCAAAATCCTGCATCGTCCGTGGAATTAAACTTTTTTTTCTCTTTTTGCCTGTCTTTTTTTCTCTTTTTCCTTTTCCCTTTTTTTCCCTATTCGTACGTACCCAGGACCCCATAGTTTTAAAACTCTAGGACGTTTATAGATCGTAAAGAAAAAAAAAAGAAGAAATGACTCTGCTATCTTGATAAGGAGAAAAAAATAAGAAAAATTGAAGAAAGAATACCTGAGAGAAAGGGACAGGAAAAACATAAAGAAATAGAGAGAGAGAGAAAAAAGAAGAAATGGAAGAAATAAAAGAAAGAAAGCACCGGTGGTAATGTGATTTATTGGGAATCTAATACTTTTTATAGCTTTTCTGCTGAACAGCTTATGTAAACACTGTTAAAAAGAATGCTGCGACAAACTAAGAATTATATGTCTCATTTTTTTCTCAGTTCCTCTCCTTCTGAAATAGTATTATCAGAATATTTATCCGGAAGAGAGTATAAAAAAAGAAGTATTGACGTTGAAAAATTTACAAAAGGAAAGAGATACAAAAAAAGAATAAATTTAGCTCTCAATACAATCCGCTAAGACCTTTTTGGCTTTCAAGTCTCCTAAAAAAGAGCCTTCTTCAGGCTGATGGAACTGGAGAAAAAGCAAAATGAAAATAAACTTTTAGAGAAAGACATCGTGAAAGAAGTATATATACTTCCACAGAATAATACTTATTTATATGTGCTTTAAATTAAAAAAAGAAACATAAAGTATAAATAATTCAAAAAGAGATTACTGTGTAAAAATATTCAGTTTGTATGCCCAGTGTGTTTGTTTATTACGCTTGCAATACTTTATTCTGTCGACGTTTTCTAATAATACTTCTATTTTATTAAGTTTGAATAATTAAATTATATTCATGGAAAACAATAGTAGATCCAGAAAATTTTTTATGTATGCATGATTTAAAGTAGGAAACTGAATTACATTGAAAAAAATATGACCAAATAGATGATAATATCCTTTTATGAGAAGATTTAGCATTGTGTGATATATGCATGCATATATATAAAGAGAAAGCGAGTGAAAAATAATGCACATATAATACTAGCTCAAAGACAAATAAAACATGTATAATACGATGTAAGCGTTCAAGCTAGGGAGAGTATGGGATAAGAAAAACAATAAAACCTTTTACGATTTACTTGAAGAAATGTTTGTTGGAAAGTAAATTTCAATAAAAATATTGGAATTTTGAAGAATGTTTTCAAACATTTTCGTATTCACCAAGAAAAAAATTCCTTTCTTTTCTATCATATGTCATATTAAAAATCTTCTAAAAGCAAATAAATCTGATTACATTTAAAAAGAAAAGTTTCCATCAAAGAATTAAAAAAAAAACACCGAGAAGTTCTTTTTTTATTGTTTAATACACTTTTTCGAACGAGTTTTTTTTATACCACAGAGCCACAAGTCTTTAATTAAAAGTGCATTACATTAAAGCAAAATTAAGAAAATTCCCCTTTTTTTCCCCTTTAAAAGTTTTGCACGGAAGGCATTAAGAATACACAAGAATTTTTTTTTAAATAGTCATTAGTTGTTTGCTCGAATAACTATTACGAAACTCTTCTAAGCTGATTGAGAGGATTCTTTTATGGTACGTTGGTTAAAAATAATTACTCGGAATAGTTAATAATTGTCAAGCAGCATATTTTACAACTCAATGCAAATGGATGCAAAAAAAACAACAACTTTTGTTCAGCATAGATTAGAAACATCAAATAGAAAATACCAATTATTAGACAGCAAAAACATTATAAAATAATTGTAAAAAAAACTTTTTTAAGAACAAGCTTTTATTTAAACGCGCTAAAAAGAATAAAATAAACTTTTCCTTTAAAACTTTTTTACTATCAACTTATAACGTCATTACACAATTATATATATATAAAAGCTTGTCGCAATATTTAAGTACTCATATTTACTTAGTTTGAATTTTTAAAAACCAAAATCAATCAGGTCAAGTTATTTATTTTACTTGTTTATCTACACAGGTAAATCTCGCGACAAGCTTTTATATCATATAAATTGTGTAATGACGTTATAAGTTGATAGTAAAAAAGTTTTAAAGGAAAAGTTTATTTTATTCTTTTTAGCGCGTTTAAATAAAAGCTTGTTCTTAAAAAAGTTTTTTTACATTTAATTTATTTTTACTTTTTAGTTATCGCTGGACAGGTTTCTCAGCCTGTTCAACTCATTGAACGCTGGTTCGCCATCCCTGGTTTAGCTGAATTAATTCTCGCAAAATGGTATTAGACTAAAAACACAATTTTTTTAATTTTTAAGCAATTTTTTCAATCTTCATGCAGATTTTGGCTAACATTGTTCTACACACGAAAAAAAAAGGTTTAGTGAGATTATCTTCATAAATGACAAAGTTATTAAATGTTTAATTAAAATTTTGACTATTTTTGAAAAACTTAAAGAATATATTATTTATTTGAAATATTTTGAAGATAAGGGATGTATTTCTCTAACATATTAGAAGAAAATTTTAATTGTTTATTAAAAACTTCAAAAGGCATTTAAATATTTGTATTAATCAATAAAATGCTTAAGACTAAAAACGCATTTTGTAATCAAAAAGAAAGTTTTATCAAATAATGATAATTTTTTGCTGGACATTGAATATCTTCTACGTAAGAATCTATTTTTTTTAATTGCTCAGATCATCTTTAGAAACTTGATTTTGAAAAAATCAATAATTAAATTCAAATAAAATTAACAGATTCTATTTGTAATTAAATTTAAGGACACATGTCGTAGTGTGTGTTTAGATTACTGGTGATAAAATGAGGTATATTTAAATTACTCGTAGGCTTAAAATTAAAATTTCTTTAAAAAATTACTTCATTTTATTGTAAAATTATTTTTTTAATCGAAAATATATTGCATTTCTAGATAATATTTTTCTCTTATTGTTTTCCTAGCGGATTCCTTTTTGATGGGTAAGATACATTAAAAAAATGATCTTTCCGATTCTGTAATTATTTTTTGTCTGAGTTTCATAGATTAAAGTTAGATAAATTATTTAAAGAATTTCTTCAATACTCCATCTCAGTTTAACTTGGCAGCGTTGAGAAAGGTATACAATGTACCAATCTACTTGAAAAATAGCTCTACTTTTTTGTTTTGAATTTAAATCCAAGGAAATAGATAGAAATTTGTAAAAAAATTGCATACGTTGTAGAAATTAGATTGTTTTTACGTTGTAGAAATGTAATTATTTTTTAGACAAAGTTAATTAATACTGTCAATAGCGCAACGTTATGAAATTCCAGTTTGGCTGAAAACCGATTTTCGACGCCAACTTTTGTCATTGTTGTAACAATAAAATTATTACAACAATGCAGATATATCCAAGTTGGCGCCCAAAACTAGTTTAACGTTTTTAATTAATATCTTTTAATTAATTGCAATATCGGAATATAAATGGTCAAAACATGCATTGTCATCCAAACTAAACGTGTATACAAAATTTCAGCTCAATGGGAGGAAGATATCAGCTTCAAAATTGAGTTGCAAGATTCCACCCGAACAAATTACATACATACATACATACATACATACATACATACATTGTAAGTTAAATAAAAGCTTTTTTTAAAAA
>BMAO01005194.1:0-25819 GCA_019973975.1 Trichonephila clavata | reverse complement strand
TCTATCATTAAGATAATGACACAATGGATATTGTAAAAAGTAAATCTATAATTTAATAAAGTTACAATAAAAACCTTTCTAAATGTTACCTGTTTTTTTAACACAAATTCGATTTTATTTTTTTAAAGATTTTAAATTTACTTACATAATTACAGTTTCTGTTTTTCTCATTTGGTTTGTTAGATCTATTATACTTAGAAACATACATTTATAGTTTATCTAAACCACAAGTATATAATTCTAAATTCACCAACTCGTTATAAATTTATTCGTGCTGATTATAAACCAATTTCAACAATTTTATAAATTCAGTATATAGATACAGTTGAATAAATAGTATCTGAAATGTTACTCGTTAATAATTCATTTATTTCAGCTTTTAAATGCAATGTCCATTTCCCTAGAGTTTGAGAGAATTATTATTGAAATGGAAACCACTTAGACTTTGCATATGCTGCTATCATTATCAATCGTTATCTCAAACATTCAGAATGACAGAGGCAAATAGAGTTTAGTACAATGAATGATTTTTAGTCATTTTTAATTTGAATTTGAAATTTTAATAAAATGAGTTTGTGTTTTAATTACCCATTTGGAAAGTATATCTACGAAAAATATTCAGAATTTTTAATGTAATTATCCAATTATTTATTCTAGGCCATCATTTGAAAAAGACAAAGCTTGTGGACGAACATTAAATTTCATTTGCATTAATTTGGTTTAAAAGTTATCCAAGTTATGTGATTAGCTCGTAAAACATAATACATAATCAAATCACGAGAATGAGCCACTGTATTTTAGAGCTCAACATTTCATACCAAGTGTTTCATTTGTGCTAATTTCTCAATTCCTGATAATTCATTAATGACCCGTCGTGTTTACTCTTTTGTTTTGATACTAAATTTAATAGTAGGGTGCCAGCTCATGTTTCTCTCTCGACTGTTGCCTGAGATTACAAGCTATGAGGTCTATTATCAATCGCGTAGTGCACTGCTTCTCAAACTGTGGGGCGTGCCCCCGAGAGGGGGGTATCTCTACAAGGGGTGCGCAAATATATCGAAAAGTGGAAAACAAAAGTTTAATCAAAAAATTATTTAAGTTATATTCTTTTGGCGCGATAGGGAAAAATGAGGAGAGTAAATTTTTACGGTGCACACGCACACAGTCACGACACTGATGCGCGCGCACATCGTTGTCTAATAACTTTGGAAGTTACTGAGGGATCTTGGCTATTGGGTGTCGATCAAATTGGCGTGCCACCCACATGTATTTGATATATATGTGCTTGTGGTTGGGATAGGGGAGGGCTTGCTCACTAAAATATCAGTCCTTCATGTTCTTCCTATGTGGTGGGAAATTTTCTAACATGCCACTTTTTTGGTTCTAGGTGAATGATAATAACTATTGTTATAAACCATATCTGTTGGGAGGCATCCACCCCAATGCATTCCCCTCTACAGCTTTTTAAACAATATCTCGGCACCCGAGCCTCACAGTCCATTCGGATCTGGATCATTCGATCCCTCACTATCTTCACTTCTAGTTAAAATAATTTCATGCTCATAGGGCTATTTCTTCCATAGTTTTTAATTGTTTTAAACGTTTTAAATTCACAATGTCCTGGCTCCTGTTTGAGTCTCGGACTTGGGATTTGAACGAACTGTTCCTCTCATCGAGACCCATCTAGTCATCTACTTCATTCCCATTATGTAGGCATGGGGAGAGCTTAAGCACTAAAATATCATGCTCTTATGTTAATCATATGGGAACTGGAAAAAATTTCACCCCTTAAGGAATTGAGCGTGGGACTTGATTTTTAGAAGTCCGCCATATTTTTGTATTAGGGCGAGCTTTACGTGGAATTGGCCTCCATGTTATTGGTCATAGGACCAGTAACATGGTCCCTGTTGGGGTGTGTTTAAATTTATTTACTAAATCGTTAGTATCTCGGGTTTGGCTGGTCCGATTGACTTAAGGTTGATATCGTTCATCTCTGCTGTGACCGCCTTTCGTTTTTGGCTCAGCTTGGCCTGCTCAAGATTTTTAGAAAGATTTTTATTTTTATAACAAATACAATACTTTTTACAATCTATGAATACCTATAACCGGTTGATTAAATTTAAATATTGTTTCAGGATATATTTTTCAAATAATGGAATGGGGTTCTCCCTAAATGCCTTGTAGTTCGTAGGGTTCCTCAATTCAAACTGCGTTCCACGGAACTCTGGGGTTCCATGAGTCACAATAAAAAAATTGAAAATAAACTTATGAATATGTATGCAAAATGGATTTACATTCTCTACGAAATGTGTATAATTACAAGTATCTACAAAGTGTATCTTATTCATTAAAACTGAAAATTTTATTTATATATAATAACTTTATTTTGCAAAACTTTTAAAACTTTTATTGTAATATAACAGATTGATATTAAAAAACACACGTTTTATATTTATATATATATATATATATATATATATATATACTTCTCACTAGATTGTGAATATTCTATTGTTTTTACTACCCTGGGTTCCATGAGATAATTTTATACTCTTCAGCACAATGTCTAGCAAAACTAAATAGTTTTCTTAAGAAAAATGCACCTTCTTTCATTTGTGGAAAAAAACACGTAAAATGAAGGGCAAAAATTTATCAGCATATCAACAAATTCGATGTTAAAATCTAAATTTAAACAAGAAAGCTCCTAAATTTTATATTACAAACTCTATCATACAAAATACACAATACAGCTCACACAACTATGAACATTTTAATCCCATTCAGAAAATTATGTTTAAGTGAAATATATTTTTTTCAATGTGAGTGGCTACACAAACAAATTCAACTCAGGATTCGTAAAGACTTCGACAGTTTGTGTGAAAAAAAAGATCATTGATTCATCGCATTATTATTATTAAATTATCTATGCTTGAATAGATAAAAAAATAATGAAATAAATAATTATTCATTCTGTTTTAAATTTTCCCTCCAATAAATGTTTGTAATGGGTCTAAATCTAATATAAAAGATATGTAATTTTTATATGCAGCTCGCAGGAGTAAAATGTTTTTCGGGAGTGGCCTGCAAGGTCATTTGGGTTGGCCATCCCTGCTTTAAGCCAAGATCGGATAGCGAGAATGTCACTTGAGTGTACAGCTTCTTTGTATTGTTCGTGAACTTTTTTGAACTTGGGAATCTCGCGTCTTTAGTCCTTCACAACTTCAACGATGGGGGAAGAGAGCAATAAAAGAGGGGTCAGTTGGTGACATGTAAACGGTGTCACAGATTGTAGAAGTCAAACTGGAACCCCCACAAATCAAGAAGAACGCAGAAGCCTCCTTATCGTTCTTTTTGTATAAAGATAGAAGGGCGGGGAGGGGTTTTAGTGTTTGGAGCAGTTGGGAACGAACAGAAGCCATCTCTAAACGTGAAAAAGGAGAAGATTCTAACAGTGATATCATTTTCTTTCATGATGACAGCTGTCAGAACATAATAATCAGAAAGTTGAATAAATTAAGCGACAATTTGGAAGAATAGTAGCATGAAAAAAATGTTTATTTCAAAATTATATCTCAAAAATTATTATTATTTATTATTCGTCGTAATGATCGAAGGTAAATATTTCCTTCATAAAAGATGAATTATATGGCTTTTTTTTAAATTTCCATTATTTTCTCGAACAGAGTCGTAACTGTGGCGCGCGCAGAATTATTGAAAAATAACAAAGATTTTATGAAAAGATTACTGAATTAATTGAATTACAATATAAAATTATCATGAAGACAATATATAAAAAACAAATTTTCAGCGTGAGATTTTAACGGCTTTAAGCAAGATTTTTTCTTTTCTTCAGTATAGCGCCAAAAATAAGACCATGCTCCAAAACTTACAATTCCACAGAATTGTTACGTTCCGAGAAAAGTGTGGAGTAAGTGAGACTAAAAATAAATAAATTCTCTCTCTCTCAGACGGTCGAATCTGCCCAAAAATTCACCCTCTCTCGGGGTGGTTAGTTTTTAACACCTAGGATTTCTATTCGAATTTCAGCTTCCCCTTACAGTGCTGATGTTTAGTGTTAAAAGCTGTCAGAGTGATGTCAGATAAAAAGGTTTTTCCGAAGGTGTTGGCTATTTATGATTTCTGTAATGTCAAGAAGTAATTCTGCAATTGTTAGGAGAGCAGTTGTTGATACTCTAGAAGTAATTGTATCTGCCCAAAGGAGCCGCTTTATAAAGCAGAAGGAGTGAGACTTCCATGACTAATCAGAATGCTGGACTCGGAGCCTAGAAAATTTGTAGCCTAACATCAGCAAATTGTTTCTAGTTGTCAGTTGATTTTAAACTCTGTTTAGCAACACTCTAGTAACCTCTGGTTACTCCTTACATCCGAACTCTCTTGTCTACCTGTAAACCCGGCTAGAGGTGTAGGAGGAATAGAATAATCACAGACATTATTTTCAAACTAATTAATTTATTAATTCTTATTAACATATATCGATCAGACACAATACAGTTCTAATTAAAGTATATGAACTATGGTAGAGTGCAGAGGTGATATACTCTAATACGGGGACTATTACTGATATACTACTATTACTGATCCTCAACTGAATCTAAGACAGCTCAAATGCGCTCAATTACAACTACGTCACCCACTAATAACTAGCATCTATTTAATTAAGAACACAGTACCTGTACCTTTAATGTAGCGGATCCTACACTGTAACTTGCAGGCACTATCTTTGGCTTGTTCAATGTCGTAGGTTCCACGCTCTGCAATCCTTTTACTAATTCTCGAACTTCAAGTTTACTCCTACTTGTATACATCTAACGTATCAACAGAAGAAAAAGACAAAAGAACGCTTTCCTGCTCAGCGTGTGTGCACGACATCAAAATTATTTTTACTATACATCTCAGAAATTCACGAGTATAACGGAGTATTAACTGTTTGTGATTCATCTCTCCCCTGACTTTTACAAATCTCGAAATATTTAAAGACATGTTTAATTTAACAAGCAAAATTTATTATCGATACTTTGAGTGATAGTAAAATGTAATTCTATGCGTAATTGATTAGCTTTTAAAATCTCTCTTTTGATCATACAGTACATTTTTTCAAAACAGAAAAAAAAAAAGGGGAAGATGGAAACAGTAAAAACAATCATGCGTTATAGTCAGGTTGTATTATTAACTTGATACTAAAAATAAAATTTCTGTCTAGCCATCCATAATTTTACAATTAAAAAAAGAATGATTAAAATGTTTTTAAAGTTTTTGTAAAATACTCAATTATGAAACTTTTGTCTCATTTTAAGTGCTTATGAGATTAGTTTCATTAAACTTAATAAAGATTAAAGTATATTTCATTAAAATTGTATGTTCAAAGAGATTAGCTTTAATTTCTCGATTGTTTATATCAACGTATATGCAAATTAATCATGTTTGTGCATTCCAATCCTTGATACATAAAATAGTATTCTTGTTATAACTTATGATTTTGGAAAATTTTCATTATTACTCTAATAATCGCAATTCATATATACATGAATTTAATGAATACTTCAACTTTGATCTTGTATTGACCGATATAAATTCAGCGAAAACAGAAATACATTTTTAATTACTAAACGGCTTTATTTTTTAACTTTTTTTTAAAGTACAATCGCCAGAAAATGGGCTTTAATAATTTTAGATTCTTAGTAAAGTTGAACAAAATTAATATCAATGTTACTGTCTCATAGTAAATTAAATTATAGTATTAATGTATTTAAAATTTCACTTAATTAGTACAATTAATTCTGGGACAATTTTCTTATCCTCGATTATAGTCTTTTTGTGTGTTTATTCATTTCTCAGACTTAAACTAGTCTGAATTATAATTTTATAATATCCCAATTAAATACATTTTGAAAAACAGAAGATATAATTGGCTATACTACTATTAATTCAGTGTCTGCAGCATTAACGATATAAAAATAATTTTAATAAATTTAAAGATTTTTACTACAATATTTGTTGCTAATTTTTTTTAAATTAGAAAATATATATATATAAGAAAAAGTATGGAATATTATACACTATTTAAACAAAAGAATTCGGACATCCAGTGGTATGAACTCACAGTGCCTGGAAGAATATATTAATTTGATGTTGATTCCCTTTTTGCATCAATGATAGCCTCCATACAGATAAGAGACTTTCCACGACTTTTTGATAGCTGGTCATAGGAATTGACTACCAGGCGTCCATCACAGCTGATGTGAATGCCGGCAGTGAGGAAGAAGGATTTAGGCTGGGTTACGCAATATGTGTTCTCATTCGATCAGAATGGATTCCACAGTATAAAATATATGGGATTCTACAGTATAAAATATTGATTTATGAACTTGTTTTAAATTAATAATATTGTAAGATAATATTATTGTAATATATAAATATATCTTTTTAGGAATTATATTATTTTTTAAATTCTTTTTGATTGAAAACAATATTTCCTTTATACATGAATGCATTGTAAAACGAAGTTTCACTCTTGTATCAAGATTTAGTTGCTAAACTAATTACATTTCAAATTAATCGAAAGAATTAATGTTATAAAGTATAAACCAGATAATTAAGGATTTCGCATATTTACAAAAAAGGAACTAACATCATTCTAAAAAAAATAGAAATCCTATTCACCTGTTTAAATAACAGTCCCACAACACATCTATTTCAAATAGAGGCGGATAAAATATTACTGGTATTTTTAAAACATCTTTCATGAAAAACTACTTACCAAAATACATTCATGCCTTTTTTTTTGAAATATTCTAATTAAGATTTATACAAATTATTCCAATATGTGTTCAATGTCTTTTCATTGCCATATGATAAATAGTAATTGGTCATATGAAGCTAATTAAGTACTAAGTATTCTACAGCTCTATTTGATGAAATTTTCTTCGCCTAATACTTTTTTGAAGGGTCTAAGCAAAAGTAATTCCAAAGTGCTAAATTTTCAATATGATAAGGATATCCAAGTCTTATCCAAATGTCAATTTCTTATATTAAGCCTTCCTTTGAAAAACTTTGCTCTGCAAGACAAGCCCATGGATGTCACTAATATTTATTTAACTTGTTCTTAATTTAGTAATACACTCATGTCCATAAATTAAGGATAATGAAGTTCAGGCAAAGAAAGAGACAGAAGCAAAACAAATTTGACTTATTTGTAAAGTCTATTTATTAAACAAAAGGTAAAGAGCAAAAAAGATGCTATATGTTTGACATAATTAATAAAAATTGCGATTTTTACTCCCTGGAGCAAATTTTAAAAAGAACCAATTTACAAAAAACAGTATAACATGGTTAGTATGATGGTTAATAAGGAGTATGTCTCCCGGACGATGCAATACAGGCCTTACAACACCTACACAAGCTGAATATCAAATTATCAATCTGATCTTGGGGAATATTACACCACTCATCAAGCAATCCCTCCGAAGTTCCGGTAGACAGGTGGGAGGGGGTTGACGGGCTGAAATTCGTGGGCCAAGCATATCCACACATGATCTATTGGATTCAAGTCCGGTGAGTATGCTGGCCAATCCATACGGGTGATATCCTCCGATGAAGGCATTCGTCTACAATGTTTGCACGGTGAGGACGGGCGTTGTCATCCATAAACAGAAATTCAGCACCCATGGCGCCTCGAAACAAACGTACATGTTGTTCCAGAATGACATCCCGATAGATGTGGCCTGTCATCGTTACACTCTGAACATGCAGGTCAGTTCTGGAACCAAGAATAATTCCTCCCAAACGAGCCATCCTGCACCACCGTAACGGTGTCGTTTAATGGTGTTATCTTGGTGGTAACGGTACCTGGCGCTCTCCATATGAAAGTCCGGCGAGAATCAGACTGCAAACTAAACCTGGACTCGTCGGAAAACATCACACAAGACCACTGTTGTGGTGTCCACAATGCATGCTGTCTACTCCAGGTTAATCGCAGGCGACAGTGAGTTGCGGTAAGGGAACACATCTGACAGGCCTACGAGCATATAGACCAATGTGTCCTAAGCGTCTGTACACGTCTGCCTTGAAACTGTCATACCGGTAGCTGAAGAGAGCTGACGAGATAGGTCTGATGCTGTGCTCCGTCTGTTTATTTGGCAGTAACTGCCAAATACAGGTCCTCATTCGGCGTTGTAACTAGGGGCGACCTGTGCTGTAACATCTACTCACATTACCATCATCTTGGTATCGTTTCCAAAGCCTTTAGATGACACTCTGGCGATCCAAGTTCCTCGGATATTTCCAGCTGGGTACGTCCACATTCGAGCGTCCGATAATTCTACCACGTAAAAATCATCCAAATGCTTCCTTTGTGCATAACTATGCGGTTATTGCACTGAAAGGTTTTAAAGCGCTTGTGAACAATTTTACTTCTTCGCCACCATTCCGTATATACCCTCTCTTATACTCTCGTCATTGTGACGTACTATCCGCGCCATCTGGTGGTTTCCTGTAATTTGCATATTCTTCTTCAAGATGTGTGTGATAATTCTACAGGTGAAAATTTTATTTTAGAGTTCAATTTCTGTGTGATTCTGAATTATCCTTAATTTATGGACATGAGTGTAAGAAATTAGTTAAAAATACCTTGTGCAGTACTGATACATAAAATTATACTGGCTGAAGTGCACGCTCTTTTTTTGCATGAGTTAATTAATAAGAAAATCAAACATTGATGATATAATTGCTGAATTGTAAATAGACTAAAACCAAGTACACGACAATGAATACAAAAAAGGTTAAATAATTTTTTTAACTGATTGATTCTATTGTAAATAGTTTTAAATGAACTGTAATTTTAAGCCTCACAGAATTTGCATTTAGAATTAATGTTAAATAATGAAAAATAATATAAAATTCCGATGAAGAATAATTGTGTTATTTTTAATATTTAAGGCGAGACTTCTAAATGTCTTGACCCGGGAGCAGGTCCGCACTCGATAATAACATTAATGGTCATGCGGGGTGACTCAGTCACCCCAATCCTTTTTTAAAATTATTTTTAATGTACATGATAAAAATAGTAATTCCAGTGAATAATTTAACTTGAAAAAAGTATACTTATCTACTTTCAAGGACTTTTTAATTTTTTTTGATAATTTGAGAAAAAAATCCAATAAAACTCAGCCTTACTGATACAAATGTGCATGACCTTAATTAAGTACACAAATTACAGACACTTTTCAATAATATTACATGAACGTTATTTGCAGGCAAATCTGTTGTAATAAGTTTAAGTTATTGTAGTTTTACTGTCCTTTATGATGATAGACAAATAGCATGTTGAACTTTTTCTTGCTTGTGTCTTTTTGAGAGGGCGCAGTGTGTTTTGCACTGCGCAACTTCATATTTTAGTTGATAAAGTTCTTAAAGAAGCATTTGAAAATTTTCCTTTCCTTTCATGTTCATTGCTTTTCTCAAGTTAACTTTCACTATCATGAGTAATATGTGTTATTTCAACAGCCTTGCTTCATTAAGGGTGAAAAGTGAATTAAGTTTTCCTTTTCTTCCTACAACTAATGTACAGTATTTCAATAATAATAATACATTGATGAGTTCTTTATCTTGCTAAATTTTTTTGATTCTGGATCCGGGTTATGTTTTTTCTCAGAAATAGCCGCATTTCAGCTTTAAATAGAAAACGTAATAGAAAAAAAAAACTCTCATCGTGGGATTACAGCAACTCAAACAAAATGTTTTTATTTGTTTATAGGATCAAATATTGAAGATTTCATTACGTATACTGGTGACGTAATGTATATAAATTAGAGATAGCTAGATTATATACATAAATTATATCAGTGTAAATGTGTATTTTTTATTACGTCAAAAAGTATTTTGTTTTAATTCATTCCAGTTACTTTTTTAAAATCCTTTATTTTCAATATATGCTCGTGCCTCCCTTGTAGAGTTATTACGCCCCCCAGTTTGAGAAACGCTTGTATAAAGCACTAAATGTACGTCTTACATGAAGAAAGTAACATGCATATTACTTTGTGAATCTTCAAATGAATAGAGACAATATTTCTTGCTAATAATGTATAGTTTGCGCTTATTTATAGAGCAGTTTCACTTTTTAGTACCATTCTGTAATGGATTGCTTTCTTTGAGAGGTATCTTTGTTCCAGAGGTATAATGTTGTATCCAACCTTTTTGTTACAAGTTCAAAAAACATCTTCGTTTTCTATATAGCAATTCCAGTGTCTGTGATATTTTTTTTCCTTGCCAACCTTTGATTCTTATTCAAAATTCATATCCCTTATTTTACTTTGATATTTCAAAATTGTGATTTATTCTGAATAATAAATCGTTGTCATCTAAATATCTTGCGAATGTTATCACTAATTTACTTAACCTTTATTGGGCTGGCATTTGAAGTAGTGTAATTTTAATTCCATTTAAAACAGTTCCTGATCGACGTTTATTATCTCAATTGCGAAATTTCAATTTTTCAAGGCGATTAATAAATCATTTGTGAATGCGTACATGAGACTTATTTAAGATGATTTCAGATAACTTTTACTCTTGTCAGAAGACCAGGGAAAGATCAATCGAGAAGCTAAAACACCTACGAAATATCAATATTGGACATTAAATGCACTTCGTGAAAGAGGCATGATAGCTATATATAAGAGGCTTCCTCGGAACTTTGCTGCTGCCACTTGAAAGACAATGTCTAGACAAACTGCTTACATACTATTATCTTAGAAGGCTCTTTATGCTCAGTCTACCAGAGTTATTTGTTTTTCTTAACCCTGTGACGGCTCTATTCACGGTCTTTCAACTAATCCTCTTGAAAAATTACTATTAAACTGTGTTTTGTGTTTGGAACTACCTTCCTTAGAGACCACTTGATTTTATACTAATGTACATGCTATTTAAAATCTGGCAAGGTCGGTCGTGGGTAATTGTGGGTCGTTAATCGTTAGTAGTGATTAGTTCGTCCTTAAGTTATCATTCGAGTTAAAACACCCTTTCAGAGAAGTGGAAATAATAGAGAAGCTGATTTGAAAAGGTCTGCAGCAATTTAGCAAAATAGCTGAAAAGTGATCTACAAGCGGATCAAGATAAAAATGTACTTCTGAAAATCTTATGTTACATTAGGAAACTAATTAAAATTTCTCTACGATTATTAAATAGAAATTAATCAGAAAGTTGATCAATAAGAAATAAAAAGTAATTATTTTTTACAATGTCTGCTTCCTCATTGATCCAAACTCAGAGTTGCGAAAGAGTTTAAGTAAAGCCCTTTTTAGACATAATTACCTTCCAAACACGTGCTGAATATTAAATCTGCGCATCTCTGAGATCTCTTTTTGAAACCTTTACAGAAGCAAGGCGTGGCCACATTCATTACTAAAAATTCAGTTTTTAAAGTGTTACGCAGCGTGTTTTCATAAATTTTAATCTAATATGCATATAGCAAGAAATAATACCTTCCTTTAACATTTTATTTGTTAACATATATAATCTCAGAGTATGAGGAACATGTGTGCACAAAAAATTATTTCAAATAAAAAAAATTATACAAACAAGAGAAAAAAAACATTGCATTTTTTGGGTTTGTCACCTTAATTTTAGACACAAGTGTATTTTACATCTATCTGACATATTTTTCTTTCATCATTGCAATAAAAAACAAAAATGAATATTCAAATAAATTAGATTTTCTCATTCGGTAAAAAGACAGTGATTAAGTGTAAGTTTCTTAAACAATTTCTGCTAAGTACCATGTAGTTCCTATTCATCATCATATTTTTCAGTCAAAACTGTTTAGAGGTCACTACAATAACTAATGGCAGCTGCAGTTTATCATGCATACCAATAGCAATTATCCATTCTTTGAAACAAATTTAAGAAATTCTTAACACTGCGCCTACTTATTATTTATTACTAGAGAATTAATTACAATCAAAAGATTAATTTACAGTGAAATCTTAAAAAAAAAACAAAGACAGACCTTACAAAAATGAAAAAGGTAATAATATTTCATTCACATTTTTAATATTTTTCAACGCATTTCAAAGCTATCTTCATTAATGAATTATCTATGAAATATCCCAAACGCATTTTTGTTAATCGTTAATTATTTAAAATAATATTTCTTGATTTGACAATTATTTTTTATCTGATTTATAATAATAGGAAATCAAGGTGTGATGGAATTTAAGATAACTTTCTAAAATGAAAATTTCGAAAAATGATTAATATTTATGTATTTTCAGCCAAGCTGTCGAAATGATTTTAAGATTCTAGAAAATTCCTTCAAATCTTTTAATATATTTCTCTTACAACTTATTAGTATTATTTGTCTTTACGAAAAATAACATTGTACCTTATATAAATTCTTAAATACAATGCCAATAGCCCGAAAGAAACTAATTCGGACTTAATTGTTGCACAGAGTTAAATATGTGTGAGTAACAACAATAATACATTATTACATGACACAATAAACTGAAATAAGTAGTTAAAATAAATTAGACGTCCCATATGTTTTCTTACTGGCGCAAATTGATTTGACATTTTTTTTGGTACACGTCCCCATGTATGTAATTTTCTTTGGCATAATTTGGCTATAAAATATCCAGATATAGCTATGATAAATACGGCAATTACAACTTTTAAAAAGGGGAAAATGTTTCCCCCAATAGGAAACAAGTTTTTATTTTGAAGTAAAATAAATCTATCATAAAAGGGTCTCAATGATTAATGTTTCATCTTCATTCAAATTCAATCATTAATTCTTTGGAGATGTCCAAGAAAAATCTCTCTTGTTTATCCTCCTCAGACCCGAGACAAAAATAAAAGCTTGATATTTTGTAAGAGGTACTTAAATAGTTGCTTTAATCACTCTGATGTAGGACAAATCGCAGATGATAAATTTATTACACTGACTTTAGTAGATCTTTGACAGATCTTTAGTAAAGATCTGGACGCCTCAGGTAAATGTGTAGTGGTTAACTGAATTTAAATCAGTCACGAGTGTACAGTGTCGTGTTCGAACCGAATGGAATGCTTGCCTAATAGACTTACCAGGACTCCTACAAAATGAGTCACGCGTACGATCAACAGTGCTCTTCTATCACGAAAGGTGGTCGCGGTAGCCAAGTGGTCAAGTTTTCGGATAGTGGTTGGCATGTCCCGAGTTCGAGCCCAGTACCACTACAGACCTGCCGTGTAGGGGAGCGATGCACGTTAAATCTGTCGAGAGCTTAAACGTCCTCCCGTTGGTGTGGTAGTTTCGACAGGAGGGTGCCAGCTCAGGTGCCGTCCTCATCACTAGACCATTGTTTAATATGAGATTCGTCGCCAAAAGCCCTCATGTAGCTGAACAGTGCGACGCAAATATTCCCTCCCCCAGCAGTATCTGGCAAGTTTGTGGGAGTTCCTTAAATCTGATTTCAGATACGGGAATTTCTAAAATTAAGTTTTTCGGATTCCCACTCACTATTTTGCTTTACACCAGAAACGCTTTTTTTATTCACCAATACATTGAGGGTAAGACTTTGTCACAGCTTGCATAAAGAATTGTCGTCCGGAATTATTCGGCAAAGTTACGAGAATTTCTCAAATCGGATATCAGATTCAGAATGCCCGTCTTGAGGTCTGTCAGGGTCTGTCAGGTCTGTTCGCGCTCCAAGGCTTTTAAAGTAAGCTCCTGACATGGTGTTTCTAAAATACGGCGGTCCATCATCATTCAGCAAAGTTACAGATGTTTTTAGGAGCCGATTCGAAATTCGAATTCTAAGCCCCGAAATAACCAGGGCATTCACTTTTCGTGCACCTTCGTCAACAAAATCCATTTCCGTCGATACACCTTGTGAAAAATATTTTGTAAACATTCCCATTTCCCGGATTTTTAACATTTCCGGCAATTAAAAAACATCGACATCTTTATGTGAGATAAAAACTATCGCATATATTAAATTGGACTCAATGACACACAATATGCAAAATTATATTACGTTCGGTTCAGTAGTTTAGGAGTTCATCACCGAAAAACACCATATGACACGGGATTTTATATACAACCTCTGAAAATAAAGTTCGGTGAATTAAGTCAGAATTACCAATTTGACAACACTGGCGAAACAAAATGCTACGCATGCGTAGCCTCAAGTGTTTACCATCCGTTCAAACCGTTGTTCATTTGAGACTCATTTGTGTTCCGTGAATGACTTGTTTTACAAAGTGCTTGTTTAGTACGTTGTTTCTTAACTGAGAACAAGAAAATCAACGAACAAAAAATCAATTCAAAGTTTTGTTTTTAACCTGGCAATACATCAGAAGAAATTTATGTGATTCTGGTACGTGTTTATGAAGATCAAGCACTGTTCATGAAGTGTGTGTACGAGTAATTCACTCGTTTTCGAAAAACAGGGCAAGTATTTCCAACAACCTTCGTAGCGGAAGACTCGCGATCTCTGTCATCGACGAAAACATTAAAAAAGGGAGGAAATTAATCACTGACTGTCAATTAAATGTACGTACGATAGCTGATGAACTACAGATTAACTTAGATTCCATGCGACAAATCGTTATTCAAAATTTAGAGATGAGAAAGAGTGTTATTGATATTGACGATATTCCTAATATCCAACGAAACATGACGAGGTTTTTGAAATCCATTCCAAAAGAAGTCTCCTTGCAAAATTTCCAGGCCATGTATAGCAGATCTCTGCGGTGCATAGTTATGGGAGGTAATTATTTCGAAGGACAGTAATGTAACCTTCATAATATTCCATCTACGTTACTGTTACTGGACTATTCACTGATTCACCGAACCTTATTGGTCAGAGGCTGTATATATATATATATATATATATACACGCCACCCAGCATATATATATATGCTGGGTGGCGTGGTTGGTTTGTCGCTGCTTCGACCCCGGCACAAGTCGGTAGATTTTCGTGATGCAGAAAATCGATAGCGGCCATGTCGTATGATTATACGGCATGTAAATGGTTCCTAGAGCGTGTGTTTGGCTTGGGTGCTCTCGGCAAAATTAAATCCTGGTACAAGTTCACATCGTCAGAGTTCAGGTGCTTCCCTCTGTGGAGGAAACTGGGCGTCAAAATTACCTGCGGCGATTGGTATCCGCCTATACGGCGCCGCACTAAAGAGTGATACCAGCCCTTGGGGATGTACTGGGTTTGCAATGGTAAAAATATCAATCCTCAGCCCATTGGATATATATATATATAGCTTTGATGATTAAAATGCTTCAAACAGGAAGAGAAAAGCAAGCAGCTGATTCGAATTTATTTTACACTCACCATATCTAGGAAGGAAGCCATTATTCAATTTACAAGTCCTTTAAGGTGCATAGCATAAGTAATTATAAAAATAACAGCTGTTAATTCAATACTCTTTCTAGGAATCGAATCTATTTGAGTTTGGATGATGATTGAGGGTACAGCGTTTTTCATTTGGCTCGGCATCTAAGCCAATTATTTTCATTTTTAATGTCTGCCAAGTGGTCGATTATTGATCTCTGTACAGTATGTGAATAGATGTTCCCAATGAACAACACATTTGGAAAATGTCACTTCAAAATGGAACAGTTTGAATTTTGCATCCATAAAAAGGACAAAATACGGTCATGCCTTTTGTGGTTCAAGAATTGTATCAGTGCACCTTGGAGATAGAGCACTGACGAGAATTTTTACACGTCAATTATATATTAAGGACTGCCCAATATTCTGTACACGTTTGGTGAATAAAATGATAATATATAATAGAAAAATACTGATAGATTATTTTAGGAGGAAAAAAAAACTGCATTAAAAATGATTCAATGTTAAAATCATGGTAAAAGTTTGTATACCTGAAAAAAGCATGTTATAAGGCTTGAATAAAAAGCTCAAATTTTAGTATCTAAAATTTTACTTTTGTTATTTTCTACAAATGTCCAGTTTCGTAAAAATGAAAACTTAAAAATAATAAAGCGAAATTTATCATTCAACTAATTTAAAAACAAACAAAGGAATATTCTTCTCATAAAATGTTTCAGCGATTTTAAAATTTATGGAAGTACTAAAATTCAAAGAAGTGTTTGGAAATTATTAATGAAATTTACATATCTATGTTTTTAACTTTTTCAAAGTAGTTCTATATAACTTGAACTTCTGTGCTTTAAGTAATCAGCTTTAGCTTACAACTTTTGGACAGTAACACAAATATTTTGAGAGATATTGCCAAATGGTAAGTTGTAAAATATCTAGTAGTCTCTTTAAAAAAAAAACCTCCATTATTTATGTGATTACAAAATACCTTATGAAGAAATGAAAGTTTTAATAAAATCTTTATATCTAAAACATAAAGTTCTAATATTAGAATTATGTTTAAAATCATAGGTATTAACGAAACATATGTGTTATAAACTCCGGCGTATAACGCACACCTGTAATTTCAAACTACAGTTTTTTTTAAAAAAAAAATTTTTAGGTGTATTCACCCTATAAAGCAGCCCCTTTTTTCGATAAACGTGACTTGTACATGTGCAAAGCTCTTTCCTTTTTTTTGACAGAAATAGTTCTCATTAAAATAAAAGGGCATGGATGCTTTCACTTCACCATAGTGCTCTTCTGCATACAACATTAAAATCCTAGGTTATTTTTAAAAGAAACCCGTTGTCGATACCTTGTTTCAAGAAGTGTTTTTTTTTCAGGAGCTCGAGAGGAATGAATAGATAAATACGGTGTACATTTGTGAATAAGAAATGGTTGGTGAAAATAGCCAGGTGTTTTTAAGTTATCATAAAATCTTTTAGCTTGGGACATGTTTAGATCTTTTCTAACGGATAATACGAAGAATTTGATGACAGAGCGCAACCCAAATATGGTGGTTTCTCAGGCCGAATAATCGCCATTAGTTCAGGCTTTTGATGAGTGTATCGATAAACCATTACAAAGTAAGTTTAAACGGCAATGAAATACGTGAATGTTGGAAGTTTAAAAAGTGCTTACAAACGAACGCCAAATCTGTAGAGATTTAATATATATATGCTTATCTTCTAGTATTTAAATCTATCATTTATATACATGCCCTGCACCCATAAATTTTGAATTTATTTATTTTTTTTGTTTTAAAAATGTCCGTTTTGAGCCGGATTATACAGTATTTTTCCTTTGCAAAATAGTACATATTTTTAATGTCAATGTTGTAACTGTTATATTTATTATTAATAATATATATTTGCATGTCTTGAAAAACAAAACGCTCTTATAAATTTGATTATTTTATACTTCTTTATAAATACGTAACTGCTTTCAAATACTGGAATACTTTGCTAATGAAATAGTTATGCTATATTACCTTCTAATTAAATAATGTTATTAAACCCTTTCAAAAGAAGAATACTAAATTTTAAAAAAAATAATTGAACTTTTTGAGAAAAAACATAAATGTAATAATTAACCAAATGTAAATCATACTAAACCGACATTGAATTTCTAAAGCTTTAAAATAAATAATTAAATAAAAACAAGAAACTATTTGATAATCTGGATATTTAAACTATCCTTAAGACTCCTCAAGAAAAATGTTGGGAAAAATGTCTGAATATTATATACCGAACACGATAAAATATAAAAATAGAAAGATTTCAAAAATAATATACAGAATCCTTTTAACTTACATAAAACTGAAAATTCTGTATTTTTCCTTCGTTTCTTCACCAAAAACTATTTCAGAAGAATGGGCAAACTGGCGTCTCTCAGCGGAAAAATTATGACTCGAGATGGTTCTTTCCCTCACCGTCCAGAATGGTGATTGGATTCAAGATAGAAATATTTTCTCTTGCAGGCCAAGTAATCTTTTACAACTCAGCAAACGAGAAACTATACACTGAAACTCTCCTCACACTCATTCAGTTTTTTCCTTCTATTTTCCTTTCGATTATATTTTTTATTCCAATGGGGAAAATATATAATTTTTCATTTGTTTCTATTTTTAGGATGTTTTTTTTTTTCATGAACTTCTATTGAAAAGTATATGATTTCTTCCTTTTTTTGTTTGTATTTTCTTACGTGAGAAATGCGGAAGAGCAGAGTTTGACAATATGAAGAGACAGTGCTTTTCTTAATTTAAGAGTGTTTATTTGCTTTTCTTATACTTGGAGTTTATGGAATTCATGTAAAAAATAAGGAACTTGCTTGTGCGAGTACATAAAATCTGGGATAATAGGGTAGATACTGATATTCTTCATGAAGCATTTTGTAATATATATTCATGTATATATTATGATTTTAAAAATTATGAAAATGATTTTTTTTCGAATATTATCATATAAATATTTTATCTTTATTATAAATATTTCACAGTACTGAAATTTAAAAGAGTATTTAATAAACTCTAAATATAATGAAGCAAAAAAAAAAAGGGAAATAACTTAAGTAATATTTGTGCGAATGTATTTTTATAGGTTACTCTTGAGTTTTCCATAAAATTATGTGAAATAACTTTGTTTTGTCAACAGAAATCACGAAAACATTCCCTTAAAGAAAATTGCATTTCAAACAGCTTCAGTTAAAGAATGAGCATGTTTTTGATTGAATAATCTAAAATGCTAAAGAGCAATAGGTTATCAGTAATGCAAATTTGTCTCAACTTATATGTCATTAAGACGATCCGTATTATTATCAATTTATCTTTCAGTAAAAATGAAATTACCATAGCACTATTTTCTCTAAAATCTTTTGCCAGTTATTCGCCTTCTGAGTCGAAATTTTTTATGGCGCTTAAGGTTATTAGTCTTTTCGGAAAAAAAGTCAACATTCTAGTCAGAGAGCTCATTTGGGCCACTTCAAAATGCTTTTGTATTCTACTATATTCAATAATTTTTGTTCTTATTTCCATATCTTATCTTCATATCTTATTTCCTACTCTTCATTACTTTACTCCTGGAAACTATCATGCAATCAGCTTCTTTTGCAAAACATAATTAGTTCTGTAAATTTAAGGTAGCAAGTAGCCGATTTCTGGTTATACTATATTATTTGTTAAAAATTTATTTCACAGTTTTTTTGTTGTTGTTATTCCAATTAATTAGTAGAGAATCAATTACATTTTTTCAAAAAAATTGAATTCAAATAGAGAGTTTAATAGAATGCATTGTTGTTGTTGTCGTGTCCTTCCCGAAGCGAAGGAATGAAAGTTGCCAAAGCCTGTGAGGCAGGTTGTACTTTTTAACGATAGATGGCGACACCACCTATCTCCACTTCCACAATTTAGGCATGAAACTTGAGGAGAGGGAAATGTTCCACAGCCCCCTGCACTCGTGGTTTCCGCTGTGACCACCCATAAGACCTTCGGACTCACTGATTTAACGAACACTTACTCCGTATGTACTTGGAGGGTATTTGGTGGCATCGGGCATCGAACCCATTCTCTCCAGTCTGAAGTCCGATGTTCTAACCACTAGGCAATAGTATGCATTAAATGTATGAATTGATTTTTAAATCAAATATGGAGTTTAAAATATATTAATTTTATAACTAGTTTAATAACGACATGAATATTTTCTGTGCTAAAATTAATAAATTAAAATAGTTATTTAAAAAAACTGTCGAATATATTGGCACACAATTGGTCTAATATTTCTTACAAAAAATAAATTCTGAAATGAATTATATATTTCTTTCGTTAAAACAATTCTATTCATGGGATCTCAAGGCTGTTCAGTTTATCAAGATAACTGAGAATGTAAGCATACAAACAGTTTTTGACCAACTGTAATGCGCTGAAAATAAAATTGAATACTTTTATTTTTTAAGTTGCTTCGAAAAGGAATATGTTTTTAAAAATTGTAAAATATCTGAAACATTTTTATAACTTTTTTAATTAATATATGCAGGAAAATTTAAGTAAGTGCTACGTGGGAATAATTGTTTTCCGCGAGAAGTAAATATAATTACTAGTAAGATATTTAAGCACAAAGTTAGAATGGTCGTTCTTAGAATCATTAATTTTAATCTGATTAGTATAAAGCATTATATTCTGCAGTTCAGAAGTAAAATATTCCGAATTTTTAATAAAATTATTAAAAAGAAAAAAAAGTAAGTAAAATAAATGTTTTTCTGAAATTTTCTAATTAAGTAAAATAGTATGTGATGCTAAATTAAAATATTGATCTGAGAAGAGTACAGTATGTTATTTTTTATTAATATTTTTTTCTGAAATTTTAGTATATTAAAATTGAAATTGAGAAAATCCATTTATCCCTCCATCAGGAGCGCTAATCTCTCATATACATGACAAAAGTAGTTTGGGGGCTGCGTCATCACGGTTGCTTGGAACACGACCGTCCTTCTTCTATTTGCGTTTCGTCTATGCTTCAGTGTCAAGGACGAGGACTATTTCTTCATATTTCGGGTGACAGGGGTCATTGAATCTCATAGATGTTAGGTCATCACACACTGATCACAATGTCAGGTTCTTATAAATGTGTACTATTTCTTTAATTTTGATATTTTTCCTTGTAAAATAGTGTAGTTTCAATTTCATAAGAAGATCATTTGAAAAGTATTTTGTGATTTCTGTGTGATAGATTTCCTTTTAGGGGGGGAGGGGGTTGCTGGGAGTTGAGCTGAAAGATACTACGTCCCTATCCAGGGACTATATTTTATTCAATCTTCAATGTAGCTCGAAAAAAACTCCCAAATATTTATATGGGAATCAAAGTCATTCAGATCTTCGAGCACAAACGTAGGAATACTACTAGGTGACGACCTTTTGAAAGAGCACCTGTGATGACGGTCTGAGTATAACATTCACATGCCTATTTCATTTTGACACAAAATTGAAAAAAAATCTGACATAAAATGCCCCATTCAAGACGAAAAATCAAGAAAAACACCAACATGAACTTGGAAAAGTAGTACTGTTCCCTTCTGTCAGGACATCAGGAAAAGATCATTTAAAATTTTTAATGCATTATTTGAAAAATATATCTCCATTGAACATTACAAGGTGATTTGTAAAGACTGTAACAGGGCAACTTAAAATGTAAACACTGGTGACACGGCGATAACTAACCATTATATTTGTGATGTTGATTAGCTTAAATATCTCAAATCCTGATCCAATTCTAAATATTTTTGTGGCAAATTTATTTTAAAGTCAAATATCACCAATAAAATGAGTAAATTAACTTCAAAGATAAGTATAAAGTGATACATCTGAGAGATGCCGCGCGCCTAACGGAGGGATGAAGCTCAAAATCTTTTTAAAAAGCCAGATTTGTAATTATTGTAATTTTTCCAAAAATTAAATGCCCGAGGTGCATTTAAAATTAGAAAATACAACAAAACAAATGTTAGATGCTGATATTTGAAAAGTTGTAGCTAATGATCTGAAAATACTGAAAATATATTTTTGTTTAAATGTTTTTCGTTGAGACAAATCAATATTCTAATATCTTATTATCATAAATTGGTTTTGTTAAATTATCTCGCAATGTTTTGCATTTAATAATAGTTTTCTTTGTATTATACTCAGTAACAAATGTTGCTTGAATAATTTGAAATTCTCGATTTCAAAGAATTATCAATAAAAGTGAATCAAGTCAAAAATTCAATAGCTTTGAATGACATGCATAAAATGCAATTATAAACTTTGAAATCATTTTGATTCTAAATACGATGCACTTTTAATCTGTAATAACGTTGATTGGCTAAATTGGGCTGCATATTTAGAAAGATTTGGGAATTTCCTGAAAAAAGGAGCCTTGCTTTAAATAGGTGAAGACAAACGATATGTGTGTTATGAATGACTAATTTTTATTACGGACACCACGTTACATTTAAATAATTTCTGCAAGTCCGTGAAAAACCGATTGATCCTATGTTTGTATAATAAAGGGATTTGAATGCTATGTATAGATTTTTGTAAGCTATATGTGCTTTTTAAAACTTTGATAATTTTCCAAAACATAGAACTTTTATGAATAAAAATTCAAATGTAAAAATTTTTCAAAAATGTAGATTGGAGTTCTGGAGTTTTTTAAAATGTACAATGCTATTAAAATCTGGCACTTAAAATGATTTAGAAGTCCTAAAGAAAATTAAAAGCGATAAAAATCATAAGCGATTAATCGAAATTAATTATACAGAATATAGCTCAGCAATATTGAAGCATTTTGCTCAAATGTTTGTAGATATGCGAAAAATATTTCAAAATATTCCCTCGCTGTTGAATATCACGAGATGTGTAATTAGAATCTGTGTGTTTTGAAATACTAATAAAAAAGTGTAAAAAATATGCCATACGTCTCAATTCTATTAAAAAAATTGCAATAATTTTTTGAACTATTTTAAAATTTACATATTTTTATAGAAGTATTTCCGGTACTCAATTATGAACAATAAAAATTAGAAATAGATTTAAAGAGGATGATTTAGCATCATACAAATCTTGCGTACAATATTAACATACTATAAGAACAATTATTAAAATTAGTATTCAGCATTTTTTGATATTTTTATATTGACTATGCAATCATTTTTTGACACAGTAGATACGTTACTTTGAAAACCATGCAAAAAAAGTGTAAAAATATATATGCACGTATGGTAAATTTGGGGACATATTTCACAACATTAAAAAATTGTGTAAAATGAAACAGTTATAAATAGTTTCTTAAAAAACCGTGCGAAAGTGTAATATTAAAATCCATGTTACAGATTTATAAAAGAAAATTTTTATTACAAATCAAATTAATTAGTGTACTTTAAAAATTCAATCACTAAGTACATACAACACATAAAAATTCAAATTGAAATTAAGAATAAGATTACTAACTAACAATTATTCGGCTCTACTTGATAACATGCATGAACATTCATTATGAACTGCATCAAAATGTTATAATCAATAAGTGTGTCATATATATGTATATCATTACTGACGGTTTTGTATGAAAAATGAAGTATTTCGTTCTTTATTAACGGCCTCAGATGAATGGTTTTTTTTTTTAGTTTCTCTAGTTGCTTATACAATTCTTGATATCCTTCTACACAAAACGTATGATTACGTAAAATTTTAATCCACGCTCTATGTGAGGATCAGGAGTAACAAAACGTTGTTCTATATTTGTAGCAAATTTCAAGCGTTGGTGAATTACACATCCTGTTAACAGCTGAATTTCGCCATCAAATTCGTCATTATTGACTTCTTTATTACACAATAAACGTTCATAAATTCGATTTAATCGTCGTCCCCATGCAAAAGGCAAAATTCCCCAATATTTTCGATTCCAAAATCCGTAAATTTTTTCTTGATTCGTGTTGGAACAAAAAATATCGTTTAAAAAAATTTGTGTTTGTGATTATGAACACAAGATAAAAGTAAAAACTTCTAACATATTCTGGGCAAAAGAATACAATTGTTCGGATGTACTATTTTTCTATTACAACATTTATGCTTACAGACGTTAAGTTGTTCCCTTTCTCGTGTACATTTATCGGTGGATTTGTTTATTTCATACATTTTCTGAAAAGGACTAAGTTTGAATAATTACGCATTCTTATAAAATTATATATGCATAATTGTGATTTAAATGTCAATTGATCTTTTTAATTAAAATTATTTCTGTGTATTTTACCTATGTATAAAATATTTATATAAAGTCTATGTTTATATGGTACTTACGCACTGTTACAACAATGCTAACGGTCCAGATAGGTCACCACCCTGATTTCCCATGTGTCGTACACGCTGAATTGCCGACCATGTGTTTTCTTTCATATAGTTTCTTAAATAGCGTTGCGATAATACATAAGTACCGTCGATGTAATTTATATAAAAGCCGGAAACTGTGCAAGGCTAAAAAGCTTATGCCTTGAAAGCCATTTACTTTTCTTAAACTCTAAGCAAACAAAAGGAGATGGTTCGTACTTTTTCACAATTAATGCTGTTATTTGTCCGTAATATCTTTGTTGTCATCATTAATGTAAACCAAAATTTGTGGCAAACTTCTCGCCAATTAATTTCATTAAAATTTCAGATTTTAACTTTTTTGGTACATTTTTGTGCATAAATGCTACCTCTACTAAATAAAAAACACACATCCCGTTCCGTTATTTATCTTCTATATCTCCTGAATATTAATAATCTTTTTTTAATCTCTTCTCTCGTTTCCTTGTCGGAGTTGAATGGAAGTGAGCTGCATGTCAGTAATATTTAAAGAAAATAAGGTTTCAAGGGAAAAATTTCCCATAAAACTTTTACTTAAAAAAACACGCCTGAAATGTGTTTAATTTAAAACTAAACGCGAATTGCCAACACGAGAACGATTTCCGACTGGAGCCGAATGACTGTAATGCATCCGAACCTGACGCTTCCTTTAAGTTCACTCTTCAGGAAAACGCACCTAAAGAAGTGCATCACTTCAAAATCATTAAATTCGTTTACCGTGCTGTTTCAAAATTGCGTGAAAAATGACCGTGTACAAAAAAGTGTTGGGTGTATATTGCGTTCTTTAAATATTGCGCAACATGCATACACATTCCATCTATATCTTTATTTATTATAAATTTTACGGATGCGAAACCTAAGGTAATGAATCTTCAAACATATTGCATTTGGATTGACGTTAATTTTGGTGCTTTCATAAAAACCTATGTGTCATCCATGCAGTAGAAGGTTGCCAAACACTATTGAGAATGTCTACACCTAAGAAAGATACACAATACATAATGCTACTGATCCAGTAATGACAATTCATATCTAGACATAGACAAATTTGGCTATACTAATATGAAATAAAGGCGCAATGGTGGAATCCACAGTACAGAGTATAGGGCAAGGTCGAACATACGTTACTCGTGGTTCCCTTTCGAAACCGGCAGTGAATTCAAATCAATTACAAACACGAATTTAGCACACTAATGAACAAGCAGTTGATCATTTTCTCGATAGTTTTAATTGTTTTTTAGCCTCCATATGCGAGACGTAAAAGTCAGAATTATGTATAAAGCATGGCTCCGAAAGTATCTTATTTAAGAGATTAAAATCAGGTGATACTGTTACGAAAATAGTTTGTATTTAGACTAGTGCTTCTCAGACTTTCAATTTTTGAGACTTAATTATCAATCATAATTTTCATCGCACTCCGTTCCATACAATAACAATATATTGAATGTAATAATAATGTACTTTGAGGTAAAGCTAGAATAAGATTTTAATTACAAATCTTAACAAATTATCAAGATAAGAATTAAATTTTGTATATTACCAGCCCATGGGAATATTACTAAACTAGTACTCTTAACTTAGTATTGATAATTTATTTATAAAATATTTTTTGTGCAAGGCCGATAAATTTATAAGTATGTTACATCAGTGCAAACGTTTAATTAATTTTTATTATTTTGGAATGTATTTTGTTTTGCTTCTTTTCTGTAAGTTAATATTTTTTTAAAAAAGTAATCCTTTATTTTTGACTTTTCAATGTGCTCGAGCCCCACATGTATGGTTATTACAACCTTCTATAGGGGCGCACTCACAGTTTGAGAAATGCTGATTTAGACTTATAAGAATTTATGCAGGTGCATTAATCTATTAAAAAGGTAAATAATTAAGATGGTTAGAATAAAATAAAATGAATTTTGGCAGGTGAGGCGAAGAATGATATTGAAGTGAAACTGTGTCAGCTGTTTAATATTTAGCATTAAAATCATACTTTAATATACAATACATTAGCTCAGTATAAGAAAGAATTAATTCTTTCAATGTCTTACTTTCTACAAAAATAAT
>BMAO01005193.1:0-38291 GCA_019973975.1 Trichonephila clavata | reverse complement strand
GTTTTCATTGCTAAATTACAACTATTACAACAAGGGCCATTAAATTTTTGAGTCACATGGTTATGATCCTAACCTTGATATTGTTTCGCGAAAGGTTTGATCACAAACATAACAATTTTTAGGCATTATCATACAATTGCTTTTCTGATTCAGTAAGAGGTAATAATGGTTTTAGTTTTTATAAATATTATCCATTTCTATTGCATCTTTTCTAACTTTTCAATAAAAATTTTGGGGCATCAATACCTCTATATACTACTGGATCTTTATAATACCCCCCTTGATAACTGATAAAATAACAAAAACCTATCGGGACATGTTTTTCATAAATATTAGTAAATGAAAAGTTGGATTAGGACCACAAGTATCAGTTTTCCTAGTTACACACTCGAAATCCGCATATACAACAAAGGGTATTTTTAAACAATGTTGAAAATTTTTAAATTTTAAAAACTTACTAGTTTCTGACGGCATTACTACTCTTGCAGGACTTTTATGTATACACATCTCATTGTGCTGAAGAAGTTTGTATTCTGTTTGCAAAGCACTTAAACATCTTTTACATATAAATGTTTTATGATGATGTTTTGAGAGTTGTTTGGAAACAAGTCGAGATAAGCTTTTAATGAAACAATAATGTCCAAACTCTCCATTTTTTACGTAAAGCAAATCTATATGTTTATCACACACTATATCACTGATGAGGAGAGGAAATATTTTTAAATCTTCTTCAAAAGAATAAATATTTATTCCTATATCGTTCATTTTTGAAAATTTTTTCACCTCGTTAAGCGGTGTTGGAAAGGATATTCCATCAAAGTTCAACTTATTTATGTGGGGGACATAACTTGACGTTTTGTTGAGGTTGCTGGTGTTGGGGTAAAGAGCTGCGAGAATAGACCACATGAAGCACTGAGAGTCCTCATTATTGATGACATTGATGATTGCCTTAGTTTCAGCGATCTGCTTCGGCACCTCGATGAAGGATGATGAACCTCTGAATGGAGAATAACGGTTTGTGCGGACTTCGAGTCTTAAGATTTCGTCCAGTGTCCAGCCCGAGTCTTTACCCTCGAAATCCTCACTTTCTTTCACTATTTTCTCAGACATGTTGTCATAAAGGCTGGCGAGATTAGTTCCTTGTAATACTTCATTATTCGGCGTTTTAAATTCAACGTTTTTTATCATTTTTCCGGCATCTGTCGCTTTCGAGTAAATGCAATGAACCCATTTACTCACTTTCAAGGATTTGTAAGTTTTGAGTTCATTGTGAAAAATTAAGAGTGTCTCTTCTTTTCTCAAGAGTAGAAACTTTTATCCCCAGTGAACTATCGTTATTATGGAGATCAAATGTTTTATAAGCTTTTTGAAAAGCACTCTCTCTTTCTTTTGGTGGTAAGGAGATATTTTCAGGAACAGCAGCAGAATGTTCTGGGACAGCTGTAGAATTTTCAGGAACGGCCGTAAAGGTTTCAGGAACTGCATCAGAATGTTCTGGGGAAGTCGTAGAGTTTTCAGGAACAGCCGTAGAGTTTTCAGCAGATGTGGACAACTGTGTTTTCTTTTTCCTATTTGAAACAGACAAATCCACTCTCTTTCTTTTTCCCGCTTCATTCTCCAACTTTCTTTCGCAGCTTTTATTTTTCAAATGATTCAATAAGTTGTCTTTACGGGTAAAGGATGTATCACAAAACTCACATACAATTTTCTCTGTTGAATGCACAGAGTCAATGTGTCGTTTTAAATCACTTTGCCGAACGAAGTTTTTTCCACAAATATTGCAAGTAGACATAATGAAGCCGTAGAAATTTTAGAACGTTGCTACTCACTACTAAATCTTCAAACAAATTTTGTGTTCTGCTACACTGTGACGATCAGGCACTGTACATATATTCGACGGAGCGAATGGGCTATTTGAAACATGTTATCAACGCGGTCTCCTTTTAAACTCCTGGGGGGTGGATAGTACACGCCCCTCATCACTTCTCATTGGTTGGCGCAGTGGAAATCTGCACACGTCACGCTCCGACCCCTTACCACCCGCCGTTTTCCGAGGCGTCAGTCTACAAAGTCAGACAGGGTATGTGAATAGATCAGCAGGGGGGTTTCGTCCTGCCCATTCAAACCACAGACCCACTGACGTCGAGACGAAACAATGAAAACCACGTGTTTTGCCTCCAAGCTGCTCTAATCCATCAAACTAGACATAAATAGGGGATCAATGCTACCTTGTTACAATACTATGAGAAAATACTGTACTGAATGGTCTCACTTTTATCTGATAATGAATCAAAACTTGAAAATGCAGGATACAACATAATATGATTATGGGCAGGGATAAGAATTTATGAATTTTCTTTTTGTTATCACGCAAAATAAAATTTATAGAATTAACTGTCTCGTAGTATAAATAGCAGCAGCATTGATAAAAATTATTAGTTTAATCATGGATTCTCTCAAATTGGTTCATCCATTTACTTTAATCTTGGCTGGACCATCTGGTAGCGGTAAAAGTCAGTTCGTTAAAAAATTAATTGAAAATAAAATGATTAAACCTTTTCCTAAAAAAATAGTTTGGTGTTATGGGGTTTATCAAAAGTTATATGAAGAAATGTCGAATATTTCCTTTCATGAAGGTATTCCATCTAATGTGCACCAGTATTCGGATGCGTTAATTGTTATAGATGATCTTATGGGCGAGTTAGGGAATGATCCCCAATTAACAAAATTATTTGTAAAATATTCACATCACAGAAATTTGAGTATAATTTTTGTGGTACAGAATATTTTTCATAAAGGGAAAGAAATTAGAGAAATTTCCTTAAACGCTCATTATCTTGTATTATTTAAGAATCGAAGAGATCAATCCCAAATTACACATTTAGGGCGCCAATTATATCCTCGTAAAGTGAAATTTTTTCAAGAATGTTACACAGATACCACATCAAAGCCGTACGGATACTTACTTATTGATTTAAAACCTGAAACTGATGAATCCTTGCGTGTGCGCACAGGTATGTTTCCTGGAGATGTTTTTTATGTATATCAACCTCGATAACCCATTACTTTGAAACAAATAAATAGATTCAAATTGTTAGATGAATATTCATTAGTTCGCAAGATGCCAGTGTGTTCTGAACAAACTTTAGAGCTCTTAAAATTAATTTCTAAAACAAAAAACTCAAAATCTATTTTGAAAAAGTGTTCAAAGAAAGAAATAAAAACTTTGTGTGAGTGCGTGCTGAATGTTTTATGTGGTAACATATCGTTGACTAAAATTAAAAAAAATCGCTTATCTCCCTATAAAGAAAGCTTAAGAAAGCTTTCTAACAAAAAAACACCTCTTTACGAGAAAAAGAAAATTTTAATTCAAAAAGGAGAAGGATTCCTATCTATTTTATTACCAGCAGCTATTTCCGTTATCAGCTCTTTAATTCAAAATGGAATTTAGCAAAAAATTTGTACTGGTACCCGAAGAAAGAGCTCAAGTAGCGGAACACTTATCGGAACTTGATCAACGTATGAAAAACATTCTCCATAATAAGGATTTAACTGAAGAAGAAAAAGCAATACTCTATCTACAAGTTTTACAAAAATATACACATTTTTCTGTTGAAAATCGAAAAGAGTCCGAATCAATTCCAACTGAAACATCTGTATCGGAAAATCAAGAAATGGAATCATTAAACGAAAATCTAAAAGGTTCAATAGTGAAGACAGAGAAAGGGCAGAATGTGAAGACAGAAAAAGGAGTGTTAGAGGATAAAATTTTTAGAATTGTTCCACCTAGGTATAAAGAAAAAGCAAAAGATATTTTCCAGTTTTTAAAGCTTCAAGAATCTTTCAGTTGGAATTCTGATGGTGAAATTATTTACAAAAATACTGTTATTCCAGGAAGTAATATTGTATTCCTCGTAAATGATTTTCTACGGAACCGAAAATCGGCACCTGAAGGAAGATATGTATTTTTAAGTGCTTTGAATGATGTAAATTTACCGAAACATCTAGATGTAAATAAAAAATTGTATAAGAATAACAAAATTATCAAAAAACCAATAATGTATGCTCGCAGAAATGCATGGTTGAAACTTTGAAATAAATGATAATCATTTGATTTAAAAAAATGTCTCTTTATGATTTGAACAGTTTTCTTTTGCAGGTGAAAATATACTTATTTAATAAAATTTAAAAGTTTCAAATAGATGATAATTAAATAAAATTATATTAATTTTTTGAGAAAAAGAAATTTATCATAGAAAAAAAATATTAATTTTTTTAGGGAACAAAAATATTTTATCATAGAAAAAAATATGAATTTTTTAAGGGGAAAATTATTATAAAAATTATATTAATTTTTTTTTTTTGAGAAAAAAAAAATTTATCATAGAAAAAAAATAGTAATTTTTTTAGGGAAAAATAAAAGAATATAATAGAAAAAAAATAAAAGACACAAATATTTAGTTTCATTCCATTTTTTTTTTATTTTTTTATTTTCTAAACACAAATCTTACACCATATCGCTTCTTTACAAATTGATACATAATAAAATCATTTATATACAATTGATTTAAAATATAATGCATAGAATAGCCTTGGCTGCGTTTGAATAAAAAGTAAATACAGTATTGTCCACAAACATTGGATGTTGGTGATTGAAACACTTTGGAATTCCATAATACATCTAAATAGGTAGTAGTACTAATGTTATAGAATGCAGGAGGTTGTCCAAACGAGTCATAAAATTCTAATTCTCTTTTATCATTCACAAATAATGCTAACCAGTGGGTTCCAGGCTGCGATGAGTCATCAGAATTTACAATAGCACACATGTTTTCTTGCAGAGGAGGGATTGTATCTCTAGAATAAACACCTTGGAAATAGGGGGACGTGGCCTTCTCTTGAGATAAGACTGTAAACAGTTGCATTCCATCCATTCTTTAATTTCCGAAATCATACAAGATATTTCTCGATTTGTTTATTTCGATTAAATTTTCAAACTCGGCGAAAACGATAACACATACGGTTTGTTCTAAAGATTTGCTGAATTTTAGTTCTAATCGCAAATTGCTATGTTTTATCAAACTTAAATGTTCTCCTGAGGAACATAAATCTGGTGAGAGGTTAAATCCAAATAATGTATTTGAATCTTTATATTCTTTTCTAGAAATAAATATACCTCTGTCTTGACCCATTCGATCTGTCCCAACGAATAGAGTTTGATAGGCACGTATGTATTGATCTTTAGAAAAATCGAGTTCTAATGGATTGTGAGGCACCGGTTGTCCATCCACATACACTCCAACAAAATTTAAATTAAAATGTTTAAACTCATAGGGAGATTTTGAAAATGCGCCGTGAAAAGCTTCATTATCAACACATCCTACAAAAACTTTTTTCGGCATTTGGCCTGAAAATATGTTATCTTGAATAAAAGACATGCTTCCTTTAGGAATCGAATACACTTTGCACAGAACTCGGTTAATGGGATATTTTGCACTTGTTTTTTCCAGCGCTTTCGCATGACCAAGAATAACTCCAGGATTCACGCGAACTTTTCGTATGAATAAAGAAACATGATCCAAAACAACTTTAAATCCTACAGATCCTTGCAAACAAAATTCGGGTTTGCTTCGTATTAATTTTATTTTTAAATCCACTAAATTGAGTAAAAGACGATCTTGATGAAATAAATCTGAATGTATGCAACCAATCATGTCTACAGTTGCACTTTCTTTAAAAAATTCAGTTCTTTTCTTGAGACCATCATCAGAATCCTTGTAAAATAGTTCAGCCGTTAATTGGGAAGTTTTGCTGTCGTATCCATGGTTTAAGAGAGTTTCAATATAAGATCGGTAGGGATATGTATTACTGGAATTGGAAACCACGCGATCATTTAAGGATACATCTACTTGAGAAAATAATGAATGTAGAAATAAATTCACAGGTCCTATAGTATCATCTTTAGTAATAGGTGTATTGTCCACTTTTACTATTTTCGCTTTTACATATAATTGTGTTTGACTGAGATCTATGTAATCTTCTGCACTTCCAGAAATGTGAAATTCTACAGGTGCGTTATCGAAAACGTTAGAAAGAGGGTGAAATTGTTTCCACTGCCCATCTTGAATAACTGTTTGAGTACCGGGTAAGTTGAAAAGTTCCAATTCAGATTTAACACATTCAGGAGAATCTTTGAGAATAAATGCCATTTTTACGAATCGAAAATATCGCGTACACTCACTTTACGTGCTTTGGATGAAATGAATTTTTTCTGTTTCTTACACTTTCTTTTATACTGTCCTTTCCCCACCATAGATTGAACTCTATCAATAGCTTTCTGAGCTAATTTTTTCCCACTTTCTCTGCTTCTTGTTTTACGGCTTCTTTAAATTTTTCTCCTGACAATACATCAGAGGCAACACGACTCCCTCTCCTTAATACTTCTTTTCCAATAGTTTTACCTCCTTTTACTAAAAAAGGTAAGGCAATATTCCTCCGATTCCATAACCCTTTTGAAAACTAATGCCCTTGTAATGAGTCAGACCCGAGCCGATCTGACCTGCATAATGGTCCTCAAATCTTTTAGTACAGCAAACGTATGGTAAGCTCATCTTGGCGCTTTTATCTTCAAATGAGGGTATGAGAAAAGCACTGCTTTATTTATAGTATTTGTCTCATGCGAAAATGAAGCACTATGATCACTTTACCTCTTTCAAAGGGAACAAAATCACCTGAATTGAGTCTCAGTTCAGCTTGAATCGTCTGAAACGAGTGTCTCACTAAAGGTAAGTATTGAGGTCTATCATAATATTGACTAATCGTTTCCCCGTCTTCACCTTTAGTTCGAACGATTCGTAATAAAGGAGCTTGTGTATCTCCCACAATTTGAGGTGAAATTAGATCCGAGTAAACGTAAAAAACCGAAAAATTAGACCATGCATCAGCAACGAATTCGCTTTTCATATTACCCGTTATGATTGCATTGCGTTTGAACCCTAACAATTCTCCTAAGTTCTCTAAATGAAGACTGCTACCTCGAATCGCATTCATTTTCACCCGTTTCGATGCTTTATTGTAAGTTATTGTGAACCGACTAGGATTTTTTGGTAAAGCAAGCTGTATGGCTGATATAATATCAAACATTGTTTCATAACACCCCACATCAATTGTTTGCTTAACGGTTGAAGAAATATTACCGTCACCCACTTTGTATCGAAAATAATTGTTAGTTTCATTTACGTTAAGCCAAGAATGAGGGTAGATGATTTCAGACAATCCCACTTCCCATTCACCATTTAAATAAACGGGGGAGGGTAACTGAGTTTTGAAATGAGATATTTTGTTTTCTGGAAAGAAATGCATAGAGCTATCAGAAGGTAATGTTACGTAGAAAGACATTTTGAAAATGAGTCCGTAAGAAAAAAATTTAACTATTTATACTTTTTGAATATCAGTCACCCAATCATTAAACTTTTCAGGATAACCTAAAAATTTAACAAAATATTCAGTGATTCCTCGTCTTTTTCTTTGTTTGATGACGTTCTCTACAGGATAGAAACCAGAGTCGACAACTTTTTGTAATTCTGCTTCATAATAAGTACCTTTAATCTCTTCACCTTGTAAATCTCTTAATCTATAAACGATCGGAATTCTTTGCACGATTTCATAAACTGCGAAAAGTTCTCGACTCCAGTTTTGTTCATATCCTTTTTCAAAGAGAAGTTTTTGCTTATTAATGCGCACAACATCGCCAATTTTAAATTTAGGGGCTTTAGGTTTCTCATTTCTTAGATCACCATATAAATTATTTAATACTTGCTTCCTGTTATGCCTACTTACAGAAGCAGGCTCCATTTTAATTGAACGGTGATACGAGTGATTATAACTGTGCATTAATTTATCAATGACGTCAATGTAATTTTTAGTATTAAATTCAGTGAAATATTTCCACATTTTTGTTTTTAACGTCCGATTAAACCTTTCAACTACGCTAGCTTTAGTTTCGTTATTTGTAGAAAAAAATTTTACACTCATATTTTTCAAATAATTTTGAACTACTTTATTTAAAAACTCCTTACCGGCATCTGTTTGCAACACTTTAGGCTTCCTTTCTTTAAAAATAATTTCTAGCGCAGACTTTACACTTTTTCCAAATTTATCTTTCAGAGGAATTGCCCATGCAAATTTTGAAAATAAATCAATGCAAGTTAACAAATACTTATAACCCTTATTAAATTCTGCTAAAGATTGCATATCGACTAAATCCACTTGAAACTGACGATCAATATCACTTACAAATACTCGATTCCGCTGAAACTTATGCCGAACAGGTTTATGAAGAGTGTAAGCATCTTTCTGTGATAACCAATGCTTTACATCTTTTTTACTATATTTCCCTTTTAAAGAGCGATGTAATGCCTCCACACCTCCGAAGCTACTTGGAACTTCGGGATTTTCGTAAAACGCTGCTAAATCTTGATACATTGTTACCGACGAACAGAACTTGATTGAATGACTATTACAATGAATAGTTATGCAATTTATACTTTTTGGGAAAGGCAAAGGGATTATGTTTAAAAGCATGAGCATAAATTTTCCTTACTTTTATACAAAATACTCTTATTTGTTTTTTAAACGTGAAACTTATTTCAACACAAATATTAAACTAACAAACAACAAAAATGATATTAACTCAAATCAAGCATAAAAAAAAAACATTTTATTCAGATTTATAGGAACAAAATACTGTGTAAAACTTATAAAGTCAGTATGCAATATTTTTTAAACAAAATCCTCATAATATTCAAAACAATCAGATGGACATAACATATCTCTTACTTCTCTTAAAATAATATCTAAGCGAAGATTTTCCAAAAAATTTTCAGTTACATAATTTACAGGTTTTAACAGTAAAAAGTGTACATTTTCAAAAAGATTATTATAAAAATAATCAGCTATCTCATTAGCTTCCAGTGACAAAACATGTGAATTAAATGTTTCTTCTCGGTTCCCCCATAACTCCTCAGCGAGTTTCTGAGGTTGATTCAGTCCTTTTTCGTTCAGGAGGCTACAAATAGATTTTTTCAAAATTTGCGTCAAGTATCGTTGACCCAGACTAACGTCCAAAGAAAAAGGTAATGCGTTTTCTATGGGACCTTCACAGAAGGTTTTATATGCAGTTAAAAAGTCCATACACAGAAATACATTGTCTATAACGGCATTTTCAATAGCACCATATTTTTCAATCATTTCAGCCCACTGCTCTCGGGATATGCTGATTTCTTTAAAAGTAGGCTCTTTATTCGGACCGTATTTAATGCGCTTAAAAGTAAAATTAGTGAAGTTCTCACTTGTTATTTGAATGTGCCGTTCAGGAGGGAAAAGTCCACTCGGTAATTCCTCCAGTGATTCCGGTACTTTCTTTTTACGCATGATATATTCGATCCACTGTGGGTCTAATGTTATTCCCTCAGGAGTTGGGTAGTAGGTTTTTCCATACTTCTTGAAACGCCTTATGTGTACTGATACGGAATCATAATAGATGCTTGCAAAGACAAAAACATCATCTCCAATTGGAAATACTCCATCTGGTATGCAATCCTCGGTAAATTTTCCATACTTCTGAAAATAATATACCAAAATTAATGAGGATTAGAAAAGTGTAAAAAACATTATAAACATTACATATCAAATTTATTTAATTTTGTTACTTACTTTTGAAACTTCTCTTCTTGCTTTCTTATTTGCAGAAGATTCCACGACCTTTCCAAGCTTTCGTTGTTCGCTATGTGTTTCAGACATTGTCAATTTTTTTTTTTCCTTTTCGAATACAGTCCGTCGCAGTACTGACAAACGAAATGAATCTTGAACCTAAGATGTGACAAGGGTCTAAAGCATATTGACCGAATTACACTTGAACGGAGTTCGCTGAGTGGTTGAAAGCAATGTATCCATCCGCTCTAAGCATTGAGATAATTTCTGACGTAGAATTCAGTCGCCGTCTTGTAGAATCAAGATCAGACAAGCTAAGACAAGTTCAATCGTAAACCGTTCACACGCTGATTACGAGTATTCTACGTCACATTTTTACTGTGTATGTGTAATCATTATACCGCATTAAAATTTACAAATTATTAAAATAATATAAGTGAAATATTTTTTTTTATTTCATTTTAATTAAGAAAATGTCGCCATCTGCTTCGCCTGCAAAATTAAATTCATGAGATTATAAACCTAAGTTTTCTTCAGGTCTGCATGCCTTCATAGGACAATGGTTAGCGTAACTGAAAAACTATTGTCCTATGGAGACATTTTGTTCTGGGGCTGTGAGTTTGAATCTGGATTTATTATTATTTTTTTTATTTGAGCGTTATTTTTTCAATCATTTTAAAATCTAATAATTAGTGTATAGTTTAACCAATAGGTGGCGCCATGAGCACTTTAAACATTTCAATAAACTTTTTTTTTACACATTTAAAAAACAACTCAACTTAGCAGCAGGAGGGAAACAACTCAACAGCAGGTGAAAACAACTCAACTCCCCCCATCAACTCGAAAACCAAAACCATAGTAGGAGGGAAACAACTCAACTGAACGCAGCATCCACAGAAGGGAAACAACTCCGCGCCTGCGCCTCCACAGGAGGAAAACAACTCAACTCTGCGCCTGTGCCTGTGCCTGCGCCTTTACCGCAGAACCGGCTTTTCTTACCTACTAGCGCCTGCGCCTGTGCCTTTACCGCAGAACCGGCTTTTCTTACCTACTAGCACGTGTGGGATTTGGTTTTTCAGCGTCTCGCTCGAGATCCGCGTCCTGTAGCTTCAAAAGACCAACTTTACTGCTCATTCAAGCAGTATGCAATTCTCTTCCACAAGCAGATATTCAAAACCTGTTTGACTCCATGCCACGTCGTATAGCAGCACTTATTGCAGCGCGTGGTGGTTTTACCAAATACTGATTTCGGATACTTAATATTGTTTTTTTTCTTTGATAATCTCGTCATTTATTTGTACTAATACATTTGTGCATTAAGTTTCATTTAATTCTGATGAATCCTTCATGGTGTTGCATTTTTTACAAACAGTAGTTTAGTTAAAAAACGCTATTAATATATAATGTAAAATATATGTGCTGCATTTAATTTGAAGAGGAGAAAACTGTCTCTTCATTGAATGATTCCTTATGTAATCTTTTTTCCATCTCCTTGAGTAGCTGAATGAGATCATGGGCGCGAACATATCAAGATAAACTGACTAGTCTTAAAAATTAGCTTTATGGAAAATAATACACGCATCTCTTAATCTCTTTCAACATATTCCTCTTCCCTATCAATACATAGCTGCATATGAGTTTTCCACCGTTCAAAGCTGCTGCCAGTCCTGAGGTTCATTAGGTGTCACCATCTTCACTAAGTTTGTCGTTTTTGTCGTCACCTCTTCTAGAGACTGAAAATGTGTTCCCATCAATGCATAATTCACTTTAAGAAACAGGTAGAAAGAGTATGGTGCGAGATATGGTGAGTACGGTGGATGCTCGAGCACAGTAATGAGTTTGTACGCTAAGAACTGTTTTACAGAGATTGCAATGTGCCCCGGGGTGTTGCTTTGGGGAAAAATCCTCTTGTTGCTCTGCAGATTTGGCCTTTTCTTCCTCGCTCTTTCTCTAAACTTCCTCAAAATCTCAATGTAGTACTGGTGTTTTACAGTTTGGCCTTGAGGTACACATTCAATAACGATGATGCTATTAATATCGAATAAAAACGTTGAGCATAGCCGGTTCTCTTGATGTCACAGAACGACCAAAACGTTCATAATCTTCAACTACCTCCCGATCTTCCGAAAATCGTTTGTGCCATTCAAAAATTTGATTATGGGACAAGCAATTATCTCCAAACACCTCTTTTAGCAATTTAAAACATTCAGTTGGAGTCTTTTTCAGTTTCACGAGGAATTAGAAGTTTATGCACAGCTGCACTGCGAGAAACGATGTTCAAAACTGAGAGAAAACAGCTCACCTTTGAATACTTCACATTCTCAAAATAGCTCCGATGCACGCTTACTCAAATCTGAGAATCGCATATTCTCATATTGAGACACAAGTACATTCTCATTTTTGAACCTGTTACGGGATCAAATTTTTGAGAATGAAAGATCGATATGAGTATATAATGCACTCATATTTGAATTTGTTAATGTATCAAATATGAGTTAAAACAATAAAATGAGTATGTATAGCATTTATTTTCGGTACTGTTGTATCTAATATGAATTTTTAACAGAAAATTATTTATTAACCCAAATCTTAAGGGATTTAAAAATGTGATACCTGAGTTGTAAATTTTCACTTTCTACATCTTACGTATTATTTTATTTTCATTTCATGAAATTTTTACACTTAACTTCGAAATTAAAATTCATTTTACATTTATTGTGTGTAACAAAAAGGTACTCGCATATTATCGCGAAAGTGCCTAAGTTAAAGATAACTCGCCAAATTTTGGCAGTAACGATTTCGCATGTGTCCTACGCGCTGAATTAGCAACCATGTACTTCGTTTTATATAATGTCGCCAATACGGTGGCGACAATACGCAAATATCAACAAAAATATTACTTTTCGAAAAAAAAAATGCAACTATTATTTGATCACAAACTGCATGTCTTCGAACTTATACCGCAAATATAAATCTTTGAAAACTGCAAAAATAAATTCGATGTTATCGTTTAACAAATGTGTATGCATTTTGAACTAGTTCCAGAAGCAATTTGATTCATTATTTATATTTATGTTTCTCTAGAAGCATTATATTGTTTCCTTAAAATCATATACAAGCAGAAAATTAACTTTTATTTAAAAAAATTCAGCCCTTCAATAATAAGTTATTAGAAATATCTAGGAAACATTATGATAAATAACAGATTTTTCTAAGTAAAAATTTCAAAACAATGCCAGAAAGAAATAGCTTTTTTACATATTATGTAACCTGAAGAAAAAAACCTTTTGACTAAAGTAACACTCATTAGGCCCAGGTGTGTAAGTATCAATTGTTTTGTTTAAATAGAAACCTATCCACATGGAAATAAAGAAAATGCATTGCTATATTACCAACTAAGCTCGTTTTTTGTTAAAGCAACTGATTTTACACTTTCCTATCACCAAAGAAAACAAATATAATAGTTTTTAAGTTAATGTTTTTTTTAATTAAAATACTTAAAAATTTTAGTCCTTAGAAGAATGTAAAAACAACTCTAACAGTACATTTTTGCATTAACAAAACATTTAGTTTTTAACCTAATGGAAAGAGCTTTTAGAGAAGTTTTCAGCACCCATTCAGAAGAAAAAATAACATCATAAGGACCAATAGAATCATAATTTAGCAATTTTACTTGGTGTACAGAATTTTATTTTCAATACCTTTTTTCAATTATTCACTGTTAACAAGAAAAATAAAACAAACCAAAATCATATTGCTGAAATATTTATTCTGGAAATTGTACACATACATATATACATAAAAAATAAACAAGAATATAAGTGAAATTTTTTTTTATATAAACACTATCTAATCCATATTATAGTCAACTCCATCCTTATTTGTGCAGAACAGATTATGTTTTAGTGTAATATACATTGTAAATATAGGAAAGTGTGTAAAAGTACATAAATAAACAACTTTTTAATTTTTTTATCAAATCATGTCTTTGAGTTACAAAATGTGAGTGAAAATGCCTTTCAAACAGTGTTGTTTCAAATAAATTACATGTTAGGATATGCGAGTCATCTAAATTATTTACTGCAGAATTTATAGATAGCTGGTTCTGAAAGGAATTTTGAAAGTTCTCATTAGAGTAAAATTTTTACAAAGGTTGTTCATAATTATATAGTTTTCGAAATGACTATCTACAAAATTTAGCATAACACATGTAGTGATATGCTATGCCTGTATGAGTATTTAGAACATAATGACAAAGCTACAATGTGAAACCAATGGTCTTTGGCAAAAAGTGCAAAATGTATGAAATTCATAGTTTAATTTTATCCATAAAATATGTATAAAAAAAAATTCAGAGCTATATCAAAATTTAAAACAAATTATGAGTGGAAACATTAAAAATCAAGATTTGTACTAACAAGCAGAAATGAAATTAGTGCAAATTAAAAATAAAGCATTCATAATTTAGAAACAAGATAAAAGATTTAAAAAATACAATTGCACGTCTACCTGAATTTCACATTTATAAAAACAACAGTTAAAAAAATACCACACATTGGAACAATATATACAGGAACTAATTTGCTATCAGTACACTACACATTTAACATCTTTTAGAAGTGGTTTTGAAATCGCTGCAAAAATTTTGGCATCCAATAGTATTCAATCAATGATGATGGTCTCCCACTAAGAACTCAACATGACAATAATTTAAAAGATTGGCTTATTCCTGGCAAAAAAGGAATTACATTAAGAAGCAAAAACATAAGTACTTTTTTTTATAGAAAACCAATTAGAAAAATATGAATGCCAGGATTTAAAGAAATAGAACAAAAGGTATTTAGAAATGCCAAGAAAAAAGCAGAAAAAAATAAAATTGAAACTGGAAAAATAATAACTGCATATAAAAGAGTGGGGTGCTCAATATCAATTGTTATAATTTCTTACTAGTTCTATTCCAAAATGCAGAGTTAGTGTAAAAATGTAGTACAGAGGACCCCACCTTTTTACCACGATGACATTAATTTTCTAGTTAATCATTTTATTCTTATATAAGATTTATTTCTTACTTTTTAGTTTGATAAAAAAGCATGTTTCTTAAAACTATAATTTAAATTAATTGTGCTTCAAATACGTCAGACTGAACAAATTACGTATTATCACAACAAATGCCAAATCTAATAATAACACACCAAGTTGGCAACCCTGATTGGTAATTGCGTCTTATTGCAACCTATTAGCGATATTATATGAAATGAAGCACCTGGCAGCCAATTCAGTGTGTACCACACATAGGAAATCGGGGTGGCCAACTCAGCGAGTTATTTAGAGTCAGCGATTGTCGCAAAAATACACAAGTACCCTCCGAGTTCCTGTGTGTTGAACGTGCTGCATTGGCAAACAGGTGCTTTGTTTCATATAATGTCACCAATTGGTTGTGATAATGCGTAAGTATATATATACCAAGATTTATGTTTTTTCACTTGTGTACAACATACCTGCATACAGGAGTTTTTGTACCCAAGCTGTATTAATTTTTGGTACTTTCATAATATTGCAACCATATTGGTGAAATTATATGTAATACAACACATGGTAGTCAATCTGGCGCGTACGACACATGCAAAATCAGGGTCACCAACTTGGCACGTTATCTTGAACATTGGCATTGTTGTGGTAATATATATCGTAAAATCTGGTGTATGGTGCACACTTTTAACACAAAAAATAAGATTGTATTTTATGCGTGCACATTATATACCAGGTATAAAAATAAGAGCTTTAAAAAATGTGAGCACAGGAAAAAAAATTACATTTTTACATAGATCAAAATAATGGTTATTTAAAAGAAATGGCATTCCTTATGAACTTAAAGGGTTGCACTTCTAGATGTATACTATTTTTTACTAAAGCTTAGAATAAATGACTTTCAAACTTTAAGAGCATGACTCGCATACATCTCAGGTTTCTTCATGAAAATGGGGGTGCACATTTTCAGCAAATAAACATAAAAATTAAAAATTGCTACTTGAAAGTATAAGTGCATGTAATACGATGGTATACATGATATGCCAGATTTTATGGTAAAAACATAATTTTTCTCTACCTTTCTTTAATGAGTAAAAGCATAAAATATATTTATATTGGGTTAAATATAAAGAATCTGATATATATACTTCATTTATTTTCATCCAAATAAACAAAACACTATAGTCACAATAAAGGAACCATAAAATAAATGTAATGAAATAATTTCTTTATGAGAACTTTTAAGACATTTTCCATAATTTTACCAATAAGCTAGAAAAGTTCTTTAAAATCTACAAGAAATTAGTCTCTTAAAAAGATTACTAATTGAAAACAAAAATTTAATTTGTAGGCTTGCCTTTTTCAAGACATGCAAGCTATTTTAAAGTTCAATATGAAAATAAAACTATTCCAATGTAGCAAAGGAATACTTAAATTATTATTTGCCTATAAGCAAGTGCCCAAAAAATCAACAATGTGACTTATTATGAATCAAGTAAATTTCATTAAGATATGTGACTACCCAAAATTCGCAGTTTTGGTGAAAATTTTCAAAAATTACTTTTGTGTTTTTATTTTAAAGACTATACATTTAAGATTCCAAAAACACTCTATTTTTGTTTCTATGATATCTAGAAGCAAAGTTATAGCATAATTAGTAAACTGGAATTGGAGTTAACAAAGCCGGATGCTGATCCCTACACAAAATATTTTTAAGATATTGAATTTAAATTTTCAGAACATGTTTTATTTAGTTCTATCTGTGTTATGAATCAAACTCTAATCTCTGTGTATATACAGTGAACCCAAAAAGTGTTCGTACACTTGCAATTTCCTATAAAATTTACTGTTTCCAACTAATAAAAATTAATATTTTGGAATTGTAATTTTTTTATATCTGTAGCTTGTTCTTGGTGAAATGACATAATTATTTTTTTAAAAATTGTATAACTATTATTTTTAAAAATTCATAATCAAAAAGCTCCTGAAAAATTACGCCACTAAAGTCTTAGAACACTTAACAAAAATCTCAACATAGCTTTAAATATTGTATTTCTTTCTTAATTTAGAACTTAGTAGGATATCTTTTAGTGTCCACAACAACTTTTGGACATCTTGATATAGATTTATTGAGTTTTTGTAATTTCTGCATTGATTTTCCTCCATGCTTCTGTGATTATTGTTTTTACTTCCCATTATGTGTTTATATGTCATGTTTCCTTTTTATTTTAAATCTAGTTCTCCCCAAATATGCTCTGCTGGGCTAAATAAATTGATTGAGGAGGTGTTTTCAAACTTTTGGGTACAGTTATAGACACCAGCAGTGTACATTTAGAGCAGTTTGCTTGGCGTCATTATCCTGTTAAAAAATGAAGTCGTCTGAAATATCCAAATTTTGAGAGGATAATTTAAAATTTCTCTTTAAAATATTTAAATAGAGCTCATGATTCTCAATTACATCAAAAAATACCAAATTACCTAATTCCTGAAGCTTATTTACACCCCCCTCCCCCGCAAGAACACCTCTGTGTTGAATCATGGAGGTGGAGGAGCTCTTGTTCCACATAAATTCACTGGATTAAATGCCTCATTTTTTCCTTTAAAACTATTATATGCCCATCAGAACCAAAAATGTTGAATTTTCTGTCATCCCAATCACTTTCCTGTCAATTTTGAATTTTCTGAAACTTAAGTCACAAGAATCTAGTTGGATGAATGAACCATGGAAGTGGAAGTGTTCTTGCGTGGGGGCGTAAATCAGCCACAGAATTGGGTAATTTTTGATGGTATTGAGAATCATGAGCTCTAGTCAAATATTTTAAAGAGAAATTTTAAATTGTCTGTCCAAAATTTGATATTGAACACGACTTCATATTTTAACAGGATAATGAAGCCAAGCGTACTGCTCTCAATGGTCTGCTCAATGGACCGCTGGTGTCTTTATAACTGGCCCAAAATTTTGTGAAAACACCTCCTCAATCAATTTATTTAGCCCAGCAGAGCATATTTGGGGAGAACTAGATTTAAAATAAAAAAAACATGACATAAACACATAATGGGAAGTAAAAATAATAATCACAGAAGCATGGAGGTAAATCGATGCAGAAATTACAAAAACTCATTAAATCTATATCAAGATGTCCAAAAGTTGTTGTGGACACTAAAAAATATCCTATTAAGTTCTAAATTAAGAAAGAAATACAATATTTAAAGCTATGTTGAGATTTTTGTTAAGTGTTCTAAGACTTTAGTGGCGTAATTTTTCAGGAGCTTTTTGATTATTAATTTTTAAAAATAATTATTTTTTTAAAAATAGCATAACTATTATGTCATTCCATTAAGAACAAGTTGCAGATATCATAAAAAAATTACAATTTCTATACATTAATTTTTATTAGTCGAAATCATTAAATTTTATAGGAAACTGCAAGTGTACGAACACTTTTGGGGTTCACTGTATTTATGTACTTCATTGCATTTAAATGTAAAAAATATCATTAATTTTTTAAAAAATCGAGTTTTTGCATAAAATTTGGCATATTTAAAAAACTTTTAATTCCTAATACATATAAAGATGTTCCATTATTTATGTGCTGTATAAATATTATTTGAATACATTCGTTAGAATTTTGTGTAAAAGATCCTCATTGCTATTTTTCATGAAAATTTTACTAAACTCGACAATTTTTATATACTATAAAACTCTCCAGAAAACAGCAAAAGGGTTAAAAAATTAGTTAAACATGAAGCTAAAGAGTTTGAGCTATAAATATGGTGAGTTTAAGAAATGTACAACGAGTAGAACATTTTTCATATTGTATTTAAATCTTTAAAAGCATTGTCTGAGAAACTATGTTTTTTGGCTTCACGGTAAAGTTCACAAATGGATTTCTTTTTAAGACATTGAATTAACATTTTAAGAAAACTTTTATTTTATTTGTATTATAGACTATAATCTCTGTGTATGTATATATGCATTTTATTGCACATACAATTTGTGAGAAAAAATATGCTTTTTTTTTTAAAAAAATTGACAAATTTCAAAAAAATAATGTAACTCTTATCGCTCTAGGCACAGATAATGATGTTATTTGAGTGCAGTTTTAATATTATTTGAATATATTAATTAGAATTTTCAATACAAGGTTTACTGTAACTGCAATTTTTAACTAAAAATTCCCAATCTATCCAAAATAATTTAAAATTTTGTGGAATTGTATTTTAATTCCTGACTCAAGTGTAGTATAGGGGAGAGGGCCCTTTCGGTTTTTATATAGATATTATTGGTGAGATAACGAATTCATTCTAGCTTCGGGAAACCTATCGCTAAGTGAAGTAGCTTGGCGATCGATTTTGGTCACCAAAAAAATTTGACATCGCCAAGTATCTATACTACACTTGAACCTTAATTCCTAGTTCTATGCACACCCTTTTTAAAGAAAAAAGTGTTTTTTTAGTTGAAAATTTGTTTCAATAAAATGCTCCGAGGGTAGGCACATACCTTAAATTGATTTTTTTAAGTAATCCTAAAAAAAAAGGCATTTTTAATACATTTTCCCGCTAAATTCCTATAAAAGCCTTACAATATCAAAACAATCTAGTACTCATGTGTTCGTCCGCGGGTAGCGTGGTAGAAACGAAAAATAGTTCGGAAGATTTATGAGAACTAAATTTGTTTTTGTACCCCAATCTTTAAAATATGTAGCCAGTATATTAAAAAAACTTTTTTAATCCTGAATATCTTTTTAATGTGTTTGATAGTGTTAATTAACCATTTTTTGAAATTTTGAGTACATGTAATGTCTCATATTTGTAAAGGCATGTGTTCAAATCTGATATAAACAAACTCATTTCAAATTGAGCATGTCCATGTAGTCATTTTTGAGTATTTCTTTTTTCTCCGTGTGGATTTTTAAGTTTATCATGATCGCAGCACTTCAACATAGCAACGTCTTACTCAAACAAGGATGAAAAACAAACTGAACTAGATAGGGGATGGAATAACGCACCAGCACCGGAAGGATCAAGGTCACAATTTTATATACCATTCACGTTCCTTCACACCAAGCCTAGCGATTAGGGCATGCGCAGTCCGGAAATTTAATTGTCACACCTTCCTTTTGTTGAGTCGCGGGTTTCAGTCTTGATGGCACAAAAGGCCCGCAATGTAGAAGAGCCGATTCACGTTAAATCTGTCGAGACTCAATGTCCTCACAAAGCATAGTATAAAAGTTTGGAAAGTGGTATGCCAGTTCATACACACTAGTGTTGTTTCTTAACCTTGGTTAAAAATTACGAGGTCCGTTGCCAATAGCCAACGTATTGCTTCTGAACGTAATGTTAATAATCATTCAATAACATCCCGATCACATAGTATGATCAACAGTGCACATCAAATACTCGAATCATATTGACTTACCAGATTTCTGCCTAGAAAAGAAGCCGGAAAGACTTTCTATAACTTTTTCAATAGATGACACGTTATAATAAAATAAACTTTTTCTAATTAAAACTATTTTTAAGTATAAATTTAGTGGAAATGTTTTGTTTTTAAGTGAAATTTTTGGAAAAATTTCTAATGCAATTTAAATTAATATTTTAAAATATTTCTTTGGAAAAAATTTAAGAAATAACTCCAAAAAAATTGCAATGATCCGTTTTATTTTAGATACTATGACATGATCTTAGTTGATATATAATTAAGGAAATACTTAAATCCAAGAAAGAATTCTTCAGATGCCGACAATAGCAATATAAATTATTATTTTTGTATTGCATTAAACATTGTGACGTTAATTTTATCTCAACAAAATCCCCCACAAAGCCTATTTATATAAGCACATGTATTTCAGCATTATTAACTATCTGATTCTTCTTCAAATCCTTGAAAAATCTCTGATTACAAAATTATCAAAAAAAGCCCGTTCTACAAAATAAGTGCTTTCTATATGAACACATATAAGAGAAGAAAAAAAATACAATTTATCGCCGATAATTGTGTTTGATATCGAATTTTAACCTCTCGTGTTGATTGTTGTGGAATTTTTTGTGGACCCATTTATGTCAAATCTTACGAGATATAAATGTGCTCGCACATCCGCTTGAATGGGTCATTACGAAATTTTATCCTACAAATTTATCTAATATGTCTTTTCCTAAATGAGTCGGAGCCTACGTGATCTACTGGCATAGCAAGACGCACTTTCTCCTGTTTATGAAGTTCTTGTTTACATTTCTGGATGATTACGCTTATGGATTGGATCGAGAGTTGCAGTAATTGACAGATTGGCGATGAAAGCAACTGTCTTCCGCTGCTCCTAAAGACCCTTGAGTTTGTTTGCTTTAGCCGCTCTGATAATTCTACGGGAGGGTTAATTGGGGCTATCGCTTTTTACCCAGGGGAGCATGCAAATCCTCTCCTATTGGACGGTACCAAGGTGACGTACAACACCTTCCCCAGTCTGGGGACAGTATCTTTTTATTTATTTTACTTTTGAAAAACGAAATTAAGCGAATCGGGAGACGTCGTCAAAAAATGGGACAGAATTATTGCCATAATAAAATGACAAGAATCTACGATTATCATATCGTAGCTTGTTAAGAATCTGAGAGGGTCACATTCAGTGATATGAAAACGGGAGATTTTAAAGAGTGCAGTGACACGGAAGATAAATCCTGAGAAAATGTCCAGAAGAAAAATATTTCATACTCCCGATATGATACCATGGATGCATCCTCTGCGGGAATAATGCAATTTATATTGGATATTTTTCAATGTTGAGTAATTAGATTTTGTGTCTGCATCTTTTATAAGTTCTGGTGCAGTAATAGAATTGTTAGGCACGAAAACTACCACATCAAATTTCAGCTTTCTTTTAATTGAGCAAAAAAAAAAAAAATTTTTTTTTAATTTAAAATATTTTACTCTATTGATATGCATTTCCCAAAGACCTTTGTTTTGGTCAAGTTTTCTTCCTATCCCAAAGCAAATTTAATATTTAATTTCTTAAGTATTGTATAACCTCTTCTTTACTAAGTGAAATTTTTGTCAAGTCATTTGTATGTACATAAAAGGGATTAGTACTCCCCATTCATTCAATTGCTTTTTATAGCTTGAACTCGAAATTTGATTCCAAATTTTGATTTTGAATGGATTTGTACGATACTGAAATGTATAGCAAGGTCAAAGTTTAGTAGATTGAAATAATATAACGAGAGAGAGAATGTAAATATTGAAAGGTACTTAATAAAGTCATCTGTATTCCAGGATTCTTAAAAAATAGACGAAATCTATTTTCTATCAATATGCTTTAATACAGAGGCACATTTTAAAAAAAAAAAATATGAGGAAAATTTAAAACAAAATTAGATGATGTAGAAATTCCTTATTTTATCATATTTCGTTCTCGTTCTCTCACCTCCCTTATTTTATCATATTGAATTCTCAATCTGAACTCATTAGTCATATACAAAACCTACATATTTCTCCCTTTATTTCTAACACTGTATTAAGTGAAAAGGGCTAAAATTAACTAAAATATTGCTGTAACAAGTAATATTTTAAAAAAATTAAGTCAATTCCTACTTAGGTCAACAAAGAAATTTTATTTTAATTCTTATTAAATAATTGCAATTAATATAAATATGTATATGCATATGACAGAATTACAGTAGTTAAAAGAGGGGGTGTCAGCTCAGGTGTCGTCCTCGTCATTTGACCATGGTTCAAAATGACGCGGACCGTCCCCAAAAGCCCTCGTGTTGCTAATCAGTGCAAAGTTAATATTCCCTCACTCACTCATGACAGAATCACAGTATCAAGTGACAAAATAGAAAGCGATTTTCCGTGCAAGTTTCCATTTTCCTTTCTATATAGGGTGTTAAATTATTTTTTATTGTGACTATTTATTAATTAAGTTTAATTATTCTAATAAAATAGTATAGTAAAAAAGAAATGACATTCTCAGAAACTAGGGCATCCCAAGTGGGATTCCAACTCACGACCTTTGGATTTAAAGTCCAAAGCGCTATCCATTGCTCTGCAGGAGCGATTTTCCTTTTATACACGGTGTTGGATTATTTTTGTTGCTTACTATTTATTCATAAAATAAATTTAATTAATGAATTAATTTTTCGGAAAAACTATATTAACATCAAGTGCCATCCACTACAAGTTGAAACAATTGTATTTCAACTGGAGTGGATGAATAAAAAGTCTTTTATTAACGACTGAAAAGTTGAACAAGTATAGTATGTATGGTAAGAATTTTCTAGAATTTTGTTCTGACCACGGTAGCCTATCATCACGGACTCGTTGCCGGCATGTCATGTCCTCGAGCAGCCTTCGTGCCACTGAAGAGCAGCCGTGTGGAGGGACTGATGGACGCTAATCTATCGAGTCTCAAAGTCCTTCCGTTGGTGTGGTGAGGTAGTTTGGAGGCTGTCAGCTTAGGTATCGTCCTCGTCATTTGACCAAGATTCAAGGTCGCCAATAGCCCTCGTGTTGTTTTATAATGTAATGTAATAACTCCTTCACAATTTTTTTTTCTATAAGGTTCTGCTTATAGTGATAAACAACTATCTATTACACTTTAGTCTATGTTTGCAATTAGGTCTACGCTTATTAGTACGAGTGTATATAATTAAAATATTCAAAGTAATTTTAAAAACGTAGGAAAATGCAACATTAACTCTCATTAAATCTGAAATAAATTATCCATATTGTACAGATTTTTGTAGATATAAATTGATAGCAGTATTGAACTTAATAAGTTTTAAGTTAACTAGATTTTTTTTCCTTGAATTTTGATCATAGTTTGAGGAAAGATTCGGTAAACTTTCTTTTAAATGTTAATTTAAGTAATATTTCTTTTCTTTCTATTTATTTTATTTATATTTATTATTATTATTTTATAAGTTTATGAGGTTTTAAATAATGCAAATTATTGCTTGGTTCAAGTCGTTTCAGTTATAGTTTGTAAGAATTTCGAGAAATTTTAGTATTATTGTTACACGATGAGAAAAGTTATTAAAAGCTTTTTTAATTATTATAGTAATTATATTGATAGACGCAATCTATATGCGCAGAATACATGAGTAGAGGCACAATATTTATAAAAGATAAATATTGTGTTAAGTTTATTTTTTACTATGCCGCTATTTCTTCCATTATAATTGATTTTGAATTATGTACATAAACTTTGTTTAATTCTCATTCAAGTATAAAAATGACTTATGAAGCACGCGCGCGTGTTAACGCTCCTTTCAAGTCTTTTTGACTTCTAATTAGGAACGTACCATATTATATAATTGTGTCTGTGTGCTTAATTATATAACTCGATTTGAACTTCGCTCTGTTTTCTTCTTATGAATTTTATATTATCTTTATAATCTTTTACCCAATGAGTCTTTAAGGCTTTAATTTATAATACTTCCCATTATATTCATAGAGTTTTCTTCTGTCAGTGCAATGTTAAAAAAACAGCAGAGTAACTTAATAATATAATTAGTGCCATTATTGGAAGTGGCTTTGAATTATTATCTCTAATATATATATATATATATACACATATATATATACTTTGAAAAATTACCTTTTTAAAGTTAACAGATGCAACATGCAGCTAGTTATAGAGCCTGAAGAGGGGAACAAAAATTGAAGGGAAAAGAAAAAAAGAAATGACCACCGCAAACAAGAAACGCGTAGACATAATGTAATATTTCCTCAAAAGTGAAGGAAGGAAAAGTAAAAAGCATTTGATGATCATAATTAGGTAGCAAACATACAAGAGATAACGAAACTTAAAAATTTTAAGTGCTTCCTTACAGGGCCGCCGCGTGGGTATTAGGCGCCTTTGTTCAAGTTGAAATTCGGCGCCCCTTTATGGGGTTCTGTTGCACTCGAATAAAGTGCTACAAATAAAAGTGAAATACTCATTTATAGTATTCGAAATTTGACTTTCGAACTGAAAAACTTTAAAATTATAATATTAAAACACGTTTGACCTATTGTTTTTATTATTATTATTTCATAAATTTTAAAAACAAAACAAAGCAAAAATGATATAAAATTTTTTAAGTAAAATATAAAATTCGAAAATTTTTTCAAGTATTGATCCTCCTAGCTTTAGCAGCTACAAATCTCGTATCAATTCCTTTATATTTAATTTTTCCAAAATTTCGCTCTCTATGGATATAATTGACAAGTCCGATAATCTCTCTCCTGCGCCATAGTAGATTGCATGTAGTTTTTTTTTTATAATTTTAAGTTTTGAAAAACTTCTTTCTCCAGTAGCCACCGAAAGTGGCAGGATTAAAGAAATCCGTAAAGCGATTGCAATATTTGGAAATGTATGGATAAGATTGTTTTCATAAATATAATTTAAAACATCAATAGGTGACATATCCTCTTTAGTAAAACATCGCAAAGATTTTATTTCTTCGAAAAAGATTAATCCATCAATGTCCTTCTCATTAATATTTTTAGTATCCGTTAATTTTTGTTCTAATTCTTTGCAATGTTTTAAAACTTCATTGTCACTCCAGTTTTTTAAATTTAATCTATCAATGCCCTTTTCATTAACATTTTTAGTATCTGTTAATTTTTTTTTTGAGAACATGTTTCTAAAAAATATTTATTGCCCTAAATAAAAAAAAAATTAATTTTCCTTTCATTTACAAAATGCATCATATGATTTTTTCTCAATATATTATTTGAAAGTCGAAAGCCCATTTATGTCATTTGCTACTAAATAAAGATTCAGGTAAAGAAGCTAATTTAACTGAAAATTTAGAAACAATATTTTTTTTCAGAAAATTTATTTTTCAGAATTAAGTGTGAAATTTTTTCTTCTTTCTGCTGATTCAAAATATTTAAGTAAATTAAACCAATATTAATACAAATTACTAAAAAGCATTTGTTATAAGCAATTGAAATATTGAAAACACACACACACATCTCAGGTACATAATAATTATAAACATTTAATGAAAAAGCTATAACTATTAGTATTTTTTTGATTACTTGGAAATTGAAATTGTATATCAGAAATAGATAAATTAAATTCTACCCAATTAAGGGTAAGATTTATCTGGGTTTTATAGAGATAAATAAAAAGTTGCTCTTTGAATTATTTTGTTAATTTGAAAGATAAAAGTTTTTCTTAATTTCTTTCTTTTTATGAAAAAAAAAAATAGACTGGACATTACTAACCGAGGAGGTTTAAGGTAAAACCGAACTAAATTTAAGCTAAGTATTAAAAATTTGTAACTAAAGCGTCATAAAAGCATTTGTTTTTACTCTCTTATACTGTGTAACAGGTACTAAATTTAACTTATATCTAATAAATGTTTAAAATTAACATGTGTTTTTTAGTTTTTCACACAACACTTCACTACAGATAGAAAAGTAAATGTGTTTTTAAAATAGCAGCTGTGTTTAAAGTAATGTGTCTTTAAAATAACCTACTGTCCAAAACACATTTGAAGTTCATGAATTTGCAAAAATTCAATATTAAGTAAGCAAGGGCCCAGATAGAAAAACATGACAAAGTTTGAAATCCTCTGTTCTAAGCTATGGTGCTGACGCGTACTGTTTTTTTTTTATTTCATAACTCAATTACTAACTCTAATTACTACTCAAATAATTTAAACTGTACAAAATATATATTGTGTTACAGATACTCAGCTACTCTCTTCTATAAACTTGCAAATTTTCTGCCTGTAAATTAATGTTTACATAGAAGTTTTTAATAATTACAAAACAACCTGATTTTACTGTGAATATTTTTTTTTAAAAAATTTTCTCCTTGTTATTCATTAAAATTCCCTTCAGTTTGATTGCTAGAAGAATATCTAAAATTTTAATTTTACAATTTCTTTGTCATTTGGTTGAATTTTTTGGCAATTTTTGTGGGTTTATGCATAAAAAATTTACAAATTTGATGAAAATTTATACAATAATACTTATATAAGAATATTTTTTGATCTTTGTATGTTTGAAAAGTTACATCGTACATACCTTACAAAAGATATCATTTTTTAAGAACTGTTATTCAACTCTTTTTTTAAAAAAAATAATATTGTGCAGATATAATGCTTGACATGAATTTTTTTTCGTAAAAGTTAACGTACGGTTCCATAACGTACATAAAGTACATTAACAATTTTTTGTAGTTTTTTCACTTTTTGTTTTATATTGACTTATATTTAAGATATTAAGATTGTACAATGCTCGAAAAACTGTTGTATATCAGTTGATTTTTTTTCAATGATACTCTACAGCTATGAAAAAGTAAAATATCGTGTGCATAAAATAAAAAAACTTTTTCCCTTTCTTTTTGTGATCTGAAGTAAATTTCAAATGCCTTACGATATGAGTAGGGTATTCCAGAGTAATATATTTCTCAAAAAGTAAGAATAATTTTAACACATATGTGTGTATTTCAGTAACCAAATGTTCAGTGAATAATCTAGTTACGATAAATTTTAATTTTTAAATCTTTGTATGATACAAGACATACACAGTGGTATATTCAGAATATGATGAATTGTATAAATATAAATCACATCACAAACGTTGTACAAAAAAGTAAATGAAATTTTCAACAAAGAATAATTCTACAAAATTAAGGGAAAAAATTTCAAATTAACCAGCCTTTCTATCATTTACACATGTTGTAAACATTAATTTATAATCAAATTGTTTCCTTATTTATTATAAAAGCAAATCTCTCTTTCTGTTTCTGAAAGCTAGTTTTTCTGTAGTATCATTTGAATCAAAAATATTTTACTGCATTTTTTTATTATTTTTTTATAAAAAAAATTTCAGAGAATTTACAAAGTAAAGTGAATTCTAGACGAGAAATCGGTATATTTTCAAGAAAGAACCAGTTGTTAGTGAAACAAGGTATCAAAAGTATCAGACACTTACTTAAAATGAGCTTCCAGGAAAAATGGTCCCCCATCCCAACAACAGTCGCATTAAGACTGTCATGCTCCAATTATTTATATTATTATATTATTTAAATCAAGTTTTACACACAGGCATTAAAATTTTCCATTCCTTCAAAAATGAAGAAATATTATAGATTATTTATTTTTATTTCTATAGCTCAATGCAAGTGCGATCAGAGTCAAAATATCAATGCTAGGAATTAAACTTTGAAGTCGTGAAAAAAACTTCACTACCAGTACTTCCTTACTACTTTTTTACTTCCTTACTACTTCCAGTACTACTTTTTGGAATTTCATGTTTACACTAATAATTATAAAGCTGTTCTCTTCCATAGAAAAGTGTGTTTTTGGAAGATGTATTCAAGAAAAGAAAACAGGTATTGATGCATATTAATCAACATAAAAGTATTATAAAAGTCCATTGAAATATATATGTAAATATAGACGAAAATCTTAAAATTAGCTGATGTAACACGGAAAATTTACAAAATAAAAAATATTTTTAATTAGATTTCATTAAGCTGGACATTATTTTCACTGCCTCCTTTGCAAAGGAAAGCAAATAATAAATGTATGTTTTGATTTTATTTTATATGATAAAAATGTTTGTACATTTTATAAGTCTTAAGGGAAAATACAAAATAAATCAAAAGTAAATTCATAATTACCATTTGCTGTTTTAAAAGAATGAAGTAAAATTGAAGAAATTACTGATTTACAATTTCGTCAACTCTCTTTCTTTGAAAAAAAAGTGATTTCCTGAAGGCAGTTGCGTAGCTAGGTATTTAAAGATCCTAGTGAAAAAAAACAGTGAGGGCCCTATCTTGGTTAAATTCTATCGGATATATATAAAAAAATAAAAATATATGAATATTTCAAATATACCAAGCAGCAATTTTTACTTACTGTCTCCTCTTTCTTGGGGTTGTTTGCGCTTAAACGCACCCCGCTTGATTTCTTTCTTTTTTTTAATCTATAATATTAGTTTTATAATTTATCTGATACGATTTTTATGTGATCCAGTATTTACTGACGTCAAAAGGAAGCAGAAACGTAATGCTACGCTATAAAACATCGTTGAAGAATCCTTAGCTATTAATTTATTTGGGAGGATCGAACACGCATTCAACAGAGGGCTTAGAGCTACAAAATGGTTCACCGAGATAGACAGGAAATGATACATAAATATGCAGGAACAAGAAAATTTAATATAATATTATTATAATTATTTATAAAAAAAAAAAACATTTCTGCAAAAGTGCAGCGGAGGGGGGATAAAATTACATCAGTAAAATTACATCATACCAGAAGATTGTGAAATATTGAAACAGGAAACTAGCTTATTATGAATCATATTGGTATTAAAAGTAGAATGTAACTAGAAAGGAATTGCTTCTTGTGTAGGTTTTTAAAGATGTAATAATAAGTATGGTAAGATTTTTCATGGAACTTGAAGTTTATTTTCAAATAGCAGTCTATAAAAAAAATGAAAATATTGAAAATAACAAGAACTTTTCAATAAGTAAAGTTCGCAACATTGAACAAACAACGAAAAAAATTTAGGTGAAATCTGTACAAATTCGAAATTACTTTCAACTGAATTGCGACGATTATAGTTATGTTGCAACCTTTTATATTTATATCTTAAATTTGGAAGAAATCGCAATTTCGGCTGCCCTTGTGTATAGATATCCTGCTTAGAATCTAAATGCTTCTCAAATTTTCAATATTTGCGACCTAATTTTCAGTCATAATTTTCATCGCGCCCCACTTCTTACAATAACAATGTACTGAATGCAATTATAATGTACTTTGATGGTAAAACTACAATGCAATGCGATTTTAATTATAAACGCACTAATTAGAGATAAATATTAAGTTGTGTAAATAAATTTTGTATATGACAAGCCCAAGAGAGTGACTAGTAATTACTGAACTTGTTTTTAATTGAATATTGATAAATTAATTATCAAATACTTTGTGCAGAACTGATACATTTATAAGTAGTGCGTATTATATTAATTTGATTGTGTATTTTATTTTTATTATATAAGAATGTATTTTACTTTGTAATTATTTTACATTGTACATTATTTTATAAAATTATAATTGTTTTAAATCTTTTGTTTTCGATTTATCGCAATACGTTCACGCCCCCAAGTAGGGTTATCACGCCCTCCTGGAGGGCGCGCCCCACAGTTTGAAAAACGCTTCGATAAAGATTTTATTTCGAGTTTTGAGAACAATTTAATAACAGTTTACATGAAGCAAAATATGACTTGGAGAAGAAAAACCAAGCGATTTACATAACTTTAAAAATGTATATATATTATCATTGCAAACAAAAAGAATACAAAACAACGACGTTAAGCCACAACATCTTCTCAGCATATAATGAATAAAAATTTATGCCGATGTAAATCATTCCCAATTTCTGTTGTTACATGTTACAAATTCTAAGATTTTGAACACGTTCCGTATAATAGCGTGAACTCCACACGGAACGTGTTTTTATTGTTCGTATCGGAAATCAAATTTTGTTTTACACAAACGAAAACAATCAGCAGAAACGAAAACAAAATTAAATTAATTTATATAAGTATATGTATATAAAATTCAAAAAAAATCTTATTTTATGGCTAAGAAAATATAAAACATGCAAAATTGAAAGTTTTTATGAACAACTTTTATGTAAGTAACATTAAATTAAAAAACTATAAGTACTATAAATTTTGGCGCCCCCTGCACCAGGCGCCCTTGTGCGGTGAACAATTTTGCCACCCCCACGCGGCGGCCCTGCTTCCTTAGTTACATAGATTATTTTCATTCAGTTTTTTTTATTTAAATTTCTACTTCAGAGCTTAACATCCAATGATTTTACATGCATTGGAAATTAGAACATCAAGTATACACTGCGAGAAACGATGTTCAAAACTGAGAGAAAACAGCTCACTTTTGAATACTTCACATTCTCAAAATAGCTCCAATGCACGCTTACTCAAATCTGAGAATCGCATATTCTCATATTGAGACACAAGTACATTCTCATTTTTGAACCTGTTACGGGATCAAATTTTTGAGAATGAAAGATCGATATGAGTATATAATGCACTCATATTTGAATTTGTTAATGTATCAAATATGAGTTTAAAACAATAAAATGAGTATGTATAGCATTTATTTTCGGTACTGTTGTATCTAATATGAATTTTTAACAGAAAATTATTTATTAACCCAAATCTTAAGGGATTTAAAAATGTGATACCTGAGTTGTAAATTTTCACTTTCTACATCTTACGTATTATTTTATTTTCATTTCATGAAATTTTTACACTTAACTTCGAAATTAAAATTCATTTTACATTTATTGTGTGTAACAAAAAGGTACTCGCATATTATCGCGAAAGTGCCTAAGTTAAAGATAACTCGCCAAATTGGCAGTAACGATTTCGCATGTGTCCTACGCGCTGAATTAGCAACCATGTACTTCGTTTTATATAATGTCGCCAATACGGTGGCGACAATACGCAAATATCAACAAAAATATTACTTTTCGAAAAAAAAAATGCAACTATTATTTGATCACAAACTGCATGTCTTCGAACTTATACCGCAAATATAAATCTTTGAAAACTACAAAAATAAATTCGATGTTATCTTTTAACAAATGTGTATGCATTTTGAACTAGTTCCAGAAGCAATTTGATTCATTATTTATATTTATGTTTCTCTAGAAGCATTATATTGTTTCCTTAAAATCATATACAAGCAGAAAATTAACTTTTATTTAAAAAAAATCAGCCCTTCAATAATAAGTTATTAGAAATATCTAGGAAACATTATGATAAATAACAGATTTTTCTAAGTAAAAATTTCAAAACAATGCCAGAAAGAAATAGCTTTTTTACATATTATGTAACCTGAAGAAAAAAACCTTTTGACTAAAGTAACACTCATTAGGCCCAGGTGTGTAAGTTCTCTTTATATCAATTGTTTTGTTTAAATAGAAACCTATCCACATGGAAATAAAGAAAATGCATTGCTATATTACCAACTAAGCTCGTTTTTTGTTAAAGCAACTGATTTTACACTTTCCTATCACCAAAGAAAACAAATATAATAGTTTTTAAGTTAATGTTTTTTTAAATTAAAATACTTAAAAATTTTAGTCCTTAGAAGAATGTAAAAACAACTCTAACAGTACATTTTTGCATTAACAAAACATTTAGTTTTTAACCTAATGAAAAGAGCTTTTAGAGAAGTTTTCAGCACCCATTCAGAAGAAAAAATAACATCATAAGGACCAATAGAATCATAATTTAGCAATTTTACTTGGTGTACAGAATTTTATTTTCAATACCTTTTTTCAATTATTCACTGTTAACAAGAAAAATAAAACAAACCAAAATCATATTGCTGAAATATTTATTCTGGAAATTGTACACATACATATATACATAAAAAATAAACAAGAATATAAGTGAAATTTTTTTTTATATAAACACTATCTAATCCATATTATAGTCAACTCCATCCTTATTTGTGCAGAACAGATTATGTTTTAGTGTAATATACATTGTAAATATAGGAAAGTGTGTAAAAGTACATAAATAAACAACTTTTTAATTTTTTTATCAAATCATGTCTTTGAGTTACAAAATGTGAGTGAAAATGCCTTTCAAACAGTGTTGTTTCAAATAAATTACATGTTAGGATATGCGAGTCATCTAAATTATTTACTGCAGAATTTATAGATAGCTGGTTCTGAAAGGAATTTTGAAAGTTCTCATTAGAGTAAAATTTTTACAAAGGTTGTTCATAATTATATAGTTTTCGAAATGACTATCTACAAAATTTAGCATAACACATGTAGTGATATGCTATGCCTGTATGAGTATTTAGAACATAATGACAAAGCTACAATGTGAAACCAATGGTCTTTGGCAAAAAGTGCAAAATGTATGAAATTCATAGTTTAATTTTATCCATAAAATATGTATAAAAAAAAATTCAGAGCTATATCAAAATTTAAAACAAATTATGAGTGGAAACATTAAAAATCAAGATTTGTACTAACAAGCAGAAATGAAATTAGTGCAAATTAAAAATAAAGCATTCATAATTTAGAAACAAGATAAAAGATTTAAAAAATACAATTGCACGTCTACCTGAATTTCACATTTATAAAAACAACAGTTAAAAAAATACCACACATTGGAACAATATATACAGGAACTAATTTGCTATCAGTACACTACACATTTAACATCTTTTAGAAGTGGTTTTGAAATCGCTGCAAAAATTTTGGCATCCAATAGTATTCAATCAATGATGATGGTCTCCCACTAAGAACTCAACATGACAATAATTTAAAAGATTGGCTTATTCCTGGCAAAAAAGGAATTACATTAAGAAGCAAAAACATAAGTACTTTTTTTTATAGAAAACCAATTAGAAAAATATGAATGCCAGGATTTAAAGAAATAGAACAAAAGGTATTTAGAAATGCCAAGAAAAAAGCAGAAAAAAATAAAATTGAAACTGGAAAAATAATAACTGCATATAAAAGAGTGGGGTGCTCAATATCAATTGTTATAATTTCTTACTAGTTCTATTCCAAAATGCAGAGTTAGTGTAAAAATGTAGTACAGAGGACCCCACCTTTTTACCACGATGACATTAATTTTCTAGTTAATCATTTTATTCTTATATAAGATTTATTTCTTACTTTTTAGTTTGATAAAAAAGCATGTTTCTTAAAATTATAATTTAAATTAATTGTGCTTCAAATACGTCAGACTGAACAAATTACGTATTATCACAACAAATGCCAAATCTAATAATAACACACCAAGTTGGCACCCTGATTGGTAATTGCGTCTTATTGCAACCTATTAGCGATATTATATGAAATGAAGCACCTGGCAGCCAATTCAGTGTGTACCACACATAGGAAATCGGGGTGGCCAACTCAGCGAGTTATTTAGAGTCAGCGATTGTCGCAAAAATACACAAGTACCCTCCGAGTTCCTGTGTGTTGAACGTGCTGCATTGGCAAACAGGTGCTTTGTTTCATATAATGTCACCAATTGGTTGTGATAATACGTAAGTATATATATACCAAGATTTATGTTTTTTCACTTGTGTACAACATACCTGCATACAGGAGTTTTTGTACCCAAGCTGTATTAATTTTTGGTACTTTCATAATATTGCAACCATATTGGTGAAATTATATGTAATACAACACATGGTAGTCAATCTGGCGCGTACGACACATGCAAAATCAGGGTCACCAACTTGGCACGTTATCTTGAACATTGGCATTGTTGTGGTAATATATATCGTAAAATCTGGTGTATGGTGCACACTTTTAACACAAAAAATAAGATTGTATTTTATGCGTGCACATTATATACCAGGTATAAAAATAAGAGCTTTAAAAAATGTGAGCACAGGAAAAAAAATTACATTTTTACATAGATCAAAATAATGGTTATTTAAAAGAAATGGCATTCCTTATGAACTTAAAGGGTTGCACTTCTAGATGTATACTATTTTTTACTAAAGCTTAGAATAAATGACTTTCAAACTTTAAGAGCATGACTCGCATACATCTCAGGTTTCTTCATGAAAATGGGGGTGCACATTTTCAGCAAATAAACATAAAAATTAAAAATTGCTACTTGAAAGTATAAGTGCATGTAATACGATGGTATACATGATATGCCAGATTTTATGGTAAAAACATAATTTTTCTCTACCTTTCTTTAATGAGTAAAAGCATAAAATATATTTATATTGGGTTAAATATAAAGAATCTGATATATATACTTCATTTATTTTCATCCAAATAAACAAAACACTATAGTCACAATAAAGGAACCATAAAATAAATGTAATGAAATAATTTCTTTATGAGAACTTTTAAGACATTTTCCATAATTTACCAATAAGCTAGAAAAGTTCTTTAAAATCTACAAGAAATTAGTCTCTTAAAAAGATTACTAATTGAAAACAAAAATTTAATTTGTAGGCTTGCCTTTTCAAGACATGCAAGCTATTTTAAAGTTCAATATGAAAATAAAACTATTCCAATGTAGCAAAGGAATACTTAAATTATTATTTGCCTATAAGCAAGTGCCCAAAAAATCAACAATGTGACTTATTATGAATCAAGTAAATTTCATTAAGATATGTGACTACCCAAAATTCGCAGTTTTGGTGAAAATTTTCAAAAATTACTTTTGTGTTTTTATTTTAAAGACTATACATTTAAGATTCCAAAAACACTCTATTTTTGTTTCTATGATATCTAGAAGCAAAGTTATAGCATAATTAGTAAACTGGAATTGGAGTTAACAAAACCGGATGCTGATCCCTACACAAAATATTTTTAAGATATTGAATTTAAATTTTCAGAACATGTTTTATTTAGTTCTATCTGTGTTATGAATCAAACTCTAATCTCTGTGTATATACAGTGAACCCAAAAAGTGTTCGTACACTTGCAATTTCCTATAAAATTTACTGTTTCCAACTAATAAAAATTAATATTTTGGAATTGTAATTTTTTTTATATCTGTAGCTTGTTCTTGGTGAAATGACATAATTATTTTTTTAAAAATTGTATAACTATTATTTTTAAAAATTCATAATCAAAAAGCTCCTGAAAAATTACGCCACTAAAGTCTTAGAACACTTAACAAAAATCTCAACATAGCTTTAAATATTGTATTTCTTTCTTAATTTAGAACTTAGTAGGATATCTTTTAGTGTCCACAACAACTTTTGGACATCTTGATATAGATTTATTGAGTTTTTGTAATTTCTGCATTGATTTTCCTCCATGCTTCTGTGATTATTGTTTTTACTTCCCATTATGTGTTTATATGTCATGTTTCCTTTTTATTTTAAATCTAGTTCTCCCAAATATGCTCTGCTGGGCTAAATAAATTGATTGAGGAGGTGTTTTCAAACTTTTGGGTACAGTTATAGACACCAGCAGTGTACATTTAGAGCAGTTTGCTTGGCGTCATTATCCTGTTAAAAAATGAAGTCGTCTGAAATATCCAAATTTTGAGAGGATAATTTAAAATTTCTCTTTAAAATATTTAAATAGAGCTCATGATTCTCAATACATCAAAAAATACCAAATTACCTAATTCCTGAAGCTTATTTACACCCCCCTCCCCCGCAAGAACACCTCTGTGTTGAATCATGGAGGTGGAGGAGCTCTTGTTCCACATAAATTCACTGGATTAAATGCCTCATTTTTTCCTTTAAAACTATTATATGCCCATCAGAACCAAAAATGTTGAATTTTCTGTCATCCCAATCACTTTCCTGTCAATTTTGAATTTTCTGAAACTTAAGTCACAAGAATCTAGTTGGATGAATGAACCATGGAAGTGGAAGTGTTCTTGCGTGGGGGCGTAAATCAGCCACAGAATTGGGTAATTTTTGATGGTATTGAGAATCATGAGCTCTAGTCAAATATTTTAAAGAGAAATTTTAAATTGTCTGTCCAAAATTTGATATTGAACACGACTTCATATTTTAACAGGATAATGAAGCCAAGCGTACTGCTCTCAATGGTCTGCTCAATGACCGCTGGTGTCTTTATAACTGGCCCAAATTTTGTGAAAACACCTCCTCAATCAATTTATTTAGCCCAGCAGAGCATATTTGGGGAGAACTAGATTTAAAATAAAAAAAACATGACATAAACACATAATGGGAAGTAAAAATAATAATCACAGAAGCATGGAGGTAAATCGATGCAGAAATTACAAAAACTCATTAAATCTATATCAAGATGTCCAAAAGTTGTTGTGGACACTAAAAAATATCCTATTAAGTTCTAAATTAAGAAAGAAATACAATATTTAAAGCTATGTTGAGATTTTTGTTAAGTGTTCTAAGACTTTAGTGGCGTAATTTTTCAGGAGCTTTTTGATTATTAATTTTTAAAAATAATTATTTTTTTTAAAAATAGCATAACTATTATGTCATTCCATTAAGAACAAGTTTGCAGATATCATAAAAAAAATTACAATTTCTATACATTAATTTTTATTAGTCGAAATCATTAAATTTTATAGGAAACTGCAAGTGTACGAACACTTTTGGGGTTCACTGTATTTATGTACTTCATTGCATTTAAATGTAAAAAATATCATTAATTTTTTAAAAAATCGAGTTTTTGCATAAAATTTGGCATATTTAAAAAAACTTTTAATTCCTAATACATATAAAGATGTTCCATTATTTATGTGCTGTATAAATATTATTTGAATACATTCGTTAGAATTTTGTGTAAAAGATCCTCATTGCTATTTTTCATGAAAATTTTACTAAACTCGACAATTTTTATATACTATAAAACTCTCCAGAAAACAGCAAAAGGGTTAAAAATTAGTTAAACATGAAGCTAAAGAGTTTGAGCTATAAATATGGTGAGTTTAAGAAATGTACAACTAGTAGAACATTTTTCATATTGTATTTAAATCTTTAAAAGCATTGTCTGAGAAACTATGTTTTTTGGCTTCACGGTAAAGTTCACAAATGGATTTCTTTTTAAGACATTGAATTAACATTTTAAGAAAACTTTTATTTTTATTTGTATTATAGACTATAATCTCTGTGTATGTATATATGCATTTTATTGCACATACAATTTGTGAGAAAAAATATGCTTTTTTTTAAAAAAAATTGACAAATTTCAAAAAAATAATGTAACTCTTATCGCTCTAGGCACAGATAATGATGTTATTTGAGTGCAGTTTTAATATTATTTGAATATATTAATTAGAATTTTCAATACAAGTTTACTGTAACTGCAATTTTTAACTAAAAATTCCCAATCTATCCAAAATAATTTAAAAATTTTGTGGAATTGTATTTTAATTCCTGACTCAAGTGTAGTATAGGGGAGAGGGCCCTTTCGGTTTTTATATAGATATTATTGGTGAGATAACGAATTCATTCTAGCTTCGGGAAACCTATCGCTAAGTGAAGTAGCTTGGCGATCGATTTTGGTCACCAAAAAAATTTGACATCGCCAAGTATCTATACTACACTTGAACCTTAATTCCTAGTTCTATGCCACACCCTTTTTAAAGAAAAAAAGTGTTTTTTTAGTTGAAAATTTGTTTCAATAAAATGCTCCGAGGGTAGGCACATACCTTAAAATTGATTTTTTTAAGTAATCCTAAAAAAAAAGGCATTTTTAATACATTTTCCCCGCTAAATTCCTATAAAAGCCTTACAATATCAAAACAAATCTAGTACTCATGTGTTCGTCGCGGGTAGCGTGGTAGAAACGAAAAATAGTTCGGAAGATTTATGAGAACTAAATTTGTTTTTGTACCCCAATCTTTAAAATATGTAGCCAGTATATTAAAAAAACTTTTTTAATCCTGAATATCTTTTTAATGTGTTTGATAGTGTTAATTAACCATTTTTTGAAATTTTGAGTACATGTAATGTCTCATATTTGTAAAGGCATGTGTTCAAATCTGATATAAACAAACTCATTTCAAACTGAGCATGTCCATGTAGTCATTTTTGAGTATTTCTTTTTTCTCCGTGTATGT
>BMAO01005192.1:0-113937 GCA_019973975.1 Trichonephila clavata | reverse complement strand
TTCTTGTAAAATAAATTTTTTGTAAAAAGCAAAAGTTGGGCACAAAGCGTAAACTGGTTTAGTGAAATCACGTGATCACAGTTATCATGAAACTCTTACGTCACACAAATTTATGAAACGATTGACTGGAAAGACGAGATTTCACTTATCACGTGACACATCAGGAATTTAGTTCATTGAAATTAGATATAGCACGATATGTCTCCCGATCTAGAGTAGCAAATTAAATGTTCATTTTCCATTTTCAAGGATAAATTTAGAAAAAGTAATAGCAAACAAACAAGTTTTACTCGAATTTCTGTTAATTGAGTTTGAATTTTTTACTGATTTTGCTCATTTTTATAAAAAAAACCGTCAAAATAAAATTTCAAAGTTCTAAAATTCAAGGAGTCGATATTGAATAATGAGACTGATGTTATAAAAAATTATTTTGATTTCTTACGTATTTCTTTATTTTCACCTTCAATATACTTCTCTCCTCTATGGAGAAAACGCTAGAGGTTAATCGTCCAATGTTGGAAACAGTTTTGGAAGTATTTTTGTGTAGGTTCGTTAGAACGCGTGCCACTCTCTCTTTCCCAGCTTTAAAGGACTCAAATCATGTTCCTTTTAATGTAAATTTCATCTTAGTTAAGAGATAAAGGTCCCATGGCCTAAGGTCCAGCAAAAAATAGATATTCTAATACTGGTGAAATTGGTAACTTGACTAGCAACTTCTTGACAAACAATTTGGAATGAGCCGGCATATCGTCTTGGTGGAAACCTATGACTTGTCCAACAATTCTGATTGTTTCTTCCTTGTTTTTTTCACGGAGTTCAGCATGAACATGAAGGTAGTGATATTGTTTAATAGTTTGATCTTCAGTAACTCAATAAAGGTATCCAATCCAATTAATATTGGAAAAACAATAATAATTGCTTGAAAATGTTCATTCAAGCTTTTTTGGGCTGTCGGTGAATGGGCTCTTTCAAAACATGGGTGGCACTTCGTTTAAGGATCATAAGTAAAAAACTACGATTTGTCTCACGTTATTATCCCTTTCAATAATTTTGGTTCATTTCAATGGTATTTAGCTTCAGTGCAAAAAGTTTTTGCACGTTTCTTGTGATTAAAATGTGAGAATTTTAGGTATCATTTTCGCACACTGTTTTGCATCCCAAAATTGTCATACAAACATTTTCCTTACTAACTTTGTCAGTTTCTTACAGTCTCAGCAATCCCACGTTTCTTAGTATATGATCAGATTGGGTTTTTTTTGTCGATATTGTCATCCGTTTTAGACGAGGAAAGCTTTTAAAAAAAGTAAATAATCTTTTTTGTGTTAAAGGTCATTTGAAAACACTTAAACAACTCAAAAACACGTGAACGCAATAAAACTTCATTGCAATACACTTCTTTCAAATAATTTATCAGTAACAGTTTTCCAAGTTTGATGTGAAATTTCACAGCAATTCGTTGATCTATTGTTACATCTATAGATTTTCCCGGCAAAACAAAATAAATTATAGTTTAAAGAAACTAAAAAACATCCTTTAATAGTAAATTGAGACCTAAAGTTGGTCGAACTTAATCTTTTAGTTGCTAAATCTGGATATAGGATCTAAAATTAGTCTCCAGATGCCAGATGTGATCTGAAAATATGAAATCGTTTCTCCTTATGATTCTGTGATCAGGACAATGAAATAAAATTTTTAAATTATTGTATAGTCTTTGGTCCTTGACAAGTGAACACAATTTCGAATTATGCTGGTCTTTTAAAGTGGGTAAATATTCAGTTAAAAAGATTCCGTTACATACAAGTGAAGCTTATAAATGGGTGTGAAAAGGAACTCTGATTTGAACAAAGACCATAGCTATATGGATTTGTTTACAGAATCAAGAAAGCAGTGCATTCAAAAGAGAAGGGTTTATACTGAAAAAAAGTTGGATTCTGGCATTTTGGTGTGTTTCGGTGTAATTCTTCCGTAAGAGCCTCAGTCCCGATATTTAAAAAGCCACTTTTTGTACTTACTAACATTAACACACCATGCTATTATACTCACAATGGATTCTTATTATTGTTTCAGAAAATCTACATTATCAAAAAGGATTCAATATTTTTAATTATGTTATGAAAACTATAGAAGTGTATTATTTCATTGTATGGATTTAAGTTCAGAAGCGAACAAAGTATACAATTAAGCATTTTTTTTTAATACAAGTAGAATAAAGTGACGAAAGAAAAACATTTTTAAGCAATAATAGTAATTTAATGAACTTATTACTCTCTATTTACGTTTTTTATACTATGACGCACACATTTATAAATCATTGGGGCATAAAAGTAAAAAAAAAAAAAGAATTTCTTCTGCCATTCCCTTTGCTTGGTACTATTTCGCACAAAATATTCTAATCATTTTTTTTTTTATTCTCATCTATTCTGAATGCCATTTATTTCAAGCTTAGAATGGGGATTATTTATTTGTTTATACATACGATTAAAATTCTGTTCGTATTTTTGGGTGTAGCAAACGTTTAACTAGTTGTACGTTATTGTACTTTTCTATTTGGGGAATTTTTCATAGTTAAAACTTACTGGTTTGTAGGGTAAGCAACTGAAATTTGTTGGCACATTTGTAATTTTTGTCAAATTTTAGAACTTTTGGTATGTAATTAAAATTTTAAAAACCAAAAAGAAAACTTATATTTTTAGAAAGAAATTTTAAATTTACTAATTTAGACAAGGATTAGAAGATATAACTTAACTTTATTCTTTGAAAAAAGCTACAATAATGTCATTAAAAAAACGAATATTACATTGCACAAACTGTGTAGCAGAAAAATTGTAGAACAAATATCTTTTATGATGTGTTTAGAAGATCGTACTCCAAAGCGGATTTCAATACCTACGGATAGATTTAAAAAAATTTGTTTGTTAGCATTTAAATAAAGACCATAATTATACACATCTTAATGTGCTTTGATTTAAATGGAATTTCTTATTGAAACCTTTCTTCCGTGCTTCCATAAGTGTAGCGGTATATCCAAAACAAAATGAATACTCAGAATTTCACTTGATATTTTTAAAATTAAAATCAGTGAAACAACATTACGAAAAAGTAAAAATAGCATTACAATAGGTGTTACAAACTATTAATAATTTTTGAAAAGTCTGCCTTCTTAATACATATTTTAACACTTATTAACGATCTAAGTTATGTTTTAAGAAACAAATTTCACATTATATGTACGAAAATTCAAAGGCCTCAACGTCATTAATCACAATATTATTGTAACATGTTTAATATATTCCTTAGGTCTGTAGCATTTCCAACAAAATTAAGCTATAACCATAATTAATATATCACATTCCCTTAAAATGTAGTTTGTTACATTTAAAAGACAAGAAATGTGGTGACCCATACTTCGTAAAGCTCCGTTGTAGAAAATTATGTCTGACACGTTCATAAATTAACTTTATTTACTTTACAGAATCTGCTAATCGTTGATAGGTTTATGATATAGCACTACTACAAGGTTTCTGTGAATTAAATAACTTCACCTTATATTCTTTAAGGACATGGTCGTCATTTCTGTCGAATCTTGATGCCATTTAAGACTCAATGTGTAAAGGATCTGATATATGTTTAAAACTTTTAAAACTCAAAGTTCTGATGTCGATAAGAAAGTTGGGAGAGAGTAATCCTCGTCACTTGACCGTGGCTTAAAATTACGAGACCAGTCGCAACAACCATTTTGCTACTTCGAACCATGGTGATAATGAAACAAACAATATATAAGTCAATTATTTTTTTTCCAGAATTGAAATGTAAAATTAAAAGTACGTCATTAAATGTCAAAATATCCGTGAATGAATCCATGACTTTTCCCTCATTTATGCAAAAAAAAATCTTCTCAAACGGAGAGTAAAATATTTTAGAAAAAACAATACTTATATTTATATATATATATGTAATAATCCCCATTAATTATTTTAATAACTTTTAATTACATATGGTCCATCCCCTTCAGGAACCAACGTTTTAGTAATAAGTTAACCAGTCCGCCTAACGAAAGTATTTTAAACTACACCTATCCACCCGCTCAGATCATGTGATTTAAGCTGCCTATAAATACTGAGATTCCTGGAGACCAACTCTCTCGCTCTTCTGTATTTGTCTGCGTCAATATGTAGCCGTCTGCAGCTTGGTTTGTGTGTGTGTATTGTGTCGTCTTTGTTTTTCTTTATGTGTTCAAAATGTATAATAAAACAGTTTTAATTAATCACAGAACTGCCTCGTCAATACGAGCCAAAGAAACCATCAACAATAGCGATCATATTAAGAAATACCTTTCAACGGCCATCGTTTTATTCATTATAATATAATATATATATATATATATATATATATGTGTGTAATCCACAATACTGGCATTGTAAAACTTGGATTGCGGGTTGACCCCGGTCCAAGTTGCTGTACTTTCATGATGCAGAACATCGACAGAATTCACGTTGTATGATTAGGCGGCATTTCAAAGATCCCTAGAGTACCTGTTTGTCTTGGGTGCTCTCAGCCAAATTAAATTCCAAGTACCATTTCGCATCGTCAGTGATTAAGTGCCTTCCTTTGGAGAAGAATTTGGGAGTCCAAATTACATTGCGATAATTCGTAATTCCCTCTATATGTTACAACACTTAAAAGTGATACTAGTTCCTGTGTAATGTATTAGGTCTTCAATGGTACATAACAATTTATAGTCCCATTAAAAAATGAACAACTTAAAAATATGAAATATTTGAGAAACTCGAGTTTATTCTAATGAATTTACTTCAACATCGTAGAATATTCGTAAGCACATACTACAGTATACATAAAGGAAAATTGGCTAAAACTTTGTCATAAGGAAACATTTGAAGCGAATTTTATACTTAAATATTCTTCACTAATCATTAATACTGTGCATCCAAAGTAATTCAATTTAATTCCGTTTAAAACATAAAATATATTTCCCTTTCAAACATTTTAACAAATTTTAGGTATCAATCGCGAATTTATAAGAAATAAAGTCCATTTCAATTAATTATATCAAATTGTAAATGTTTCTTTTTGAAACTACAGGTTTCTGAAATTTTCAATTCATTTTTAACAGTATTTGGGAAACTACAATGGAAAATTCGCTAAACTTTGTTACCCTTAATGCACATACATTTAAATATTTTTTGCAGGTTAGAAACTGAGCATTAAAAATAATTTGACAATAGAAATAATGTAATAAATTTAACATATGGCATAGCGAAATGAATAAACGTAAAGTATTTAATGAATGTATTTCAGTGCTGGAATTTTGAACAAAATAATAAAGTATAGTTTGACTAGAATCATTTTTGTTAATTTGAATACAGCATTAGTTTTAATGAAATATGTTGATTTTTTTGCCAATAACCTTCATTTCTGTAAAATGACAAACTAATAATTATAATTTTTAGTAAAATAATTTTATAGAATGTGATGTAATACTAATAAAAGATAATGATATATTTTTTATTAAAAAATGGGATAATTTATGGAAATGGCATTTGTTTCTTGTACATACCAATAATTTATGTATCTGAAACATTTTAAAAGAAACGATAAATTGGGACAATTGAAATTTCTCAATGCTTTCAGAAAATACAGTTTCTCTCCCTTAAGCCGCCTATTAACTACACTGAAGTGTCTCAGGAAATAAAGACGATACTAAGAATAGTACGTAGTAAAAAATAACACGAAACAGTAACAAAACTGTAAGCGTCATTTAGGTACATACCCAACACGCTGAGAAAAAGTAATGACTTTCACAGCTGTCAGCGTGACCTAGTAGACCAGGGAGGAAGAAAATTGCGAAATAAAAAGAGTTCCAAAGAACATATCGAAGTTCTGACAGCCAGTGATGAATGGTGGCTGCAATACGATCCCGGTTTACAATTTTTTTCCTTTTCCTGCAGTTTCTGGAAGTATTGTTTTCCAGGTCATTCTCACTTTTATTTTCGTGGTTGTGGGTCTTTAATTAATAGCACTTCGTCAAAAATCGTTAAGAAATCCCGCAGCACTTAGTAAAGGATTTATTTTTCCTCCGAGACACAGTGCTTTTTCTGACAGTAATTGCGGGTTCTAAATCTTTTACTGGTCGAGAAGTTTCAGTTTTTTTTTTTTTTTTTGGAGGTAAAAAACGAGTTTATGTATAACGAAGTATGTAGCATTATCATTATTGAAGAATATTGGGAGTCTATTAATATCGATTTTTAATTTTCTCCAGAGTCAATGTTGCTTTCTAATTATATTAAGGAAATGAATGTTTTTCATGTGTTTGGGAAGTTTTATTATGATATGTAATTTAAGTGTATGTTATGTATTTTTATTCCGAAATTTCAACACATCTACCGAAATTTTATCATGGTATCTATTCACTGCATAGAAAATTAAATGTTTTTATATACCTTACGGAAAATTCAGTGATTTGATTATTAATACATTAACTTTATGATTATTTAGTATGATTCTATTTGTCGTGAAGGATACAACATACTGCACAGCGATGATTCATCTTACACAAATTTTCGTATACTAAGTATTAATCCAACTATACATAAAAAGAAACACTCAATCGCCAGCGAACATGGTCGCCAAGCACTGAGAAATTTTTGTTTTGTGGATATATACATATATATAGATAGATATATAATGGATGTTTGCATATATGGAATCGCATCACTACAACACCGTTTAACAGATCACTATGAAAATTGGCATGTATATATATATATTTTTTGGGGTAAAGGTTTATGTGCTATCCTCTTGTGCAGCTCCCCTCCAGGTGGATCTAGGGGATATTTATTGGGATAAAATTAGTTTGGGCTTTTCTAAATTTCTTCTCTTTTTTATTATAGATTTCATAATTTGGTTACAATAAATAGTTTAATTTTATTAAATATGTACATTTGATGTGTTCTTAGATAACGATTATATTACAAATATTTTTAACACTTAAAAAAACCTACTAGTGGTCCATGGGATTTAAGTTATGAATCTACTGGATTGTGAGGTCAAAGGTTGGCCAAATGCTGCTGTACACGGTTTTAGCTCAAGAAAGTCACATCAGAACCACGATAAATAAAATAATACTCGATACCATCATGGATCAAACAATTGTGTTGTTCAACAACTACCTACAAATTCCTCACGACGATCAAACTCAGCAAGCTTAATAAGTAATATTAAAATGTCCAAACACACACTTAGCTTACCAAAGGATATCATAATATGGTTTTTTATTCTTTTCTAGGGCATACAAAATTATATACCAAATTGAATGCTTATATTGATACTTTGTAAGGTTCATAATTGATGTTGTATTGTAGTTTTATGGTCTAAGTGCATTATTATTGCCTTCATAATTTTAAGGATGGGTGGGGGAGGAAGATGAAAATTCTGATTAAAAGCTGGGTTGCAAATATTGCAAGTTTGAAAAGCACTGATCAAAATCTAGAGCAAATTGCATATTCATCTAAACTTTCCTTTCATTGCATTGCTGTAACATAAAGAGAAAATTAAAGACATATTAAAAGGAATAAAGTTTATAAATACTTTAAAAATTCAAATGTTGTTCTTTTTTAGAACTGGTAATCCATTCCTAGAGAAAGAGAGAGATCCAAACAGTCAAGCTATTTGAACGGCAGACTGGAATGACATCCCATTGTATCGTTGCAGCGCTATTCGCTGACAAACATAAGCAAACAACGACGTCTTACCGCTATTGTTAAGAATTTTATGTTATCATTTTCAATACAACATACATTTTTTAAAAACCCAATATTCTATAACTGAAGTATTTCCACAAATTAACATAAGGACAATTCCAGAAGCAAAGTTTTAATTAGTGCAATCGAACAAAAACATGTATAGTTACTCTGATTACATTTTTTAAATGTTTCTTCTTTGTATTTTTTTTGCTCTATTTTATGTTTTTAGTTATGTTTAAGAAAAATAAAGCAACTGCATATGTTTCCTTCATAAATATTATAAACATTTTATTGATTTGTTTTACTACTTTAAATAAAATTTTATGAAACAATTAAGTCAACTATTTAAACTGCTTTATAAAGCAATTAAGAACTTTAAGGAAACTACAATGTCAGCGTAACCATTGGTTCCGCACCTGGAGCAGTCTACTAAGCCTCTAAATACAATTCTCTTCCTTACCTTAGTGAACGAGCTTAAGACGTTGAACCGGTGATGAGATCAGCAGTAAAACAGAAACGTAAAACGTTAATGGGTCTATAAACAGGGCTGTAAACGTCTTTTTTACTTTGATGTGTACTGACGGAATTTCCAATGGGTCATTGGCCACTTTGTGTTTTTTCTAGCTCCTAATCTAAGGGACGTGGGCGTAGAATAGAAAGTAGCTTTTAAGGTAATTCTATATAAGTTGCCGTATAGTGAACAATGGGATAGAAAAGGATATAATATTTAAAAGCCTTTTATAACACTTCATTTGTTTTAGTATGCCCTTAGTAATTAATTGCATTTTCTTCAAACTATAGAATTTTAGATTAATTGTTTTTTTTTTAAATTACTTTTTTGTAAATGAATTTAGATCTGTGCGTATAAATAACAACTATTTTATTCGAATTATTTTTAAAAAGGTTATTAAAATGAAGGTAGCAAAAACTGAAAAATAGGATACAAGACTACAAACACACATATAAATATATATATATATTATACATGTATATGTATTAGATATATATTGCATTATATATATATATATAATATCCCAATATTGCTTTTTATATCCCATTTACTTAAACCTAATAAAAATTAATAGTATCCCAGCTAAAACTAATTACATGGATGTATCATTGTGTATTAAGGATTATAAATTACATAGCAATATTTATGATAATCGAGATGATTTTAATTTTAATATTCTTTAAGTGCCATGCTGGAATTCAAATTTATCTACATCCATATATAGAAATATTATTTTTAATTATATTTATCGTAATAAAGTATTAGTTAATGATAAATTTAAGATTATTTAAATTTTAATACCTTTATTACATATTGTATTGAACTTGGATACCCTGCTAATTTTATTTACAGTTATATTTCTATTAGTTCTCAGTGTAATTCATCTTGTAATAACAGTAGCATTTGTAATTAGTTGTAAAGTTAATCGATAGATGGTGCTAAAAGGTAAATAAATTATAATATATTTTATATAAAATTAATTGCATATGTCTGAGTTGTACTTTTATTTTCTATATACATTTTGAAACAATAGTTAGAGTTTTTAAATGTTTATATATAGATTTAATGTTATATTTTATCAGAACTAACTAATTTTATGCGTTACTGATATAGTCCTTTCTGTCGCGTGGGAAAAATGTTTATTGCTGTTCTCACGTGGTAATTTTTTTCATCTAATTTTTTTTTAGCATTAATTTTAAAATTTTCTAGTAATTTTTAGGCTATAATTTTATTGTTTTATTTTAATATAATGTAGTTTTATTTTTATAGCTAAACATTCTCTTGACAATTCTTACTTTTTCTATGGCTCAGTGTATTGGGAAATGCAGTTGAACGTTGGCTAGCCGCAAAACTTTGTATAACCCCGCAATCCCTGTTCCTAAGACCAGGAGTTTACTATAGTACTACTGTAGCTAATACTTTCACTATATTGACTAGTTATTTTAGGTTTATAACTATTTTGTGTGTGTGAAAGTGGATGTGGGTGGAAGTGAAAATTGTGAGAATATTTTAAAGTTCTATTCTGTTCAATAATACAAGCACATAAAAAGTGAGCTTCTCTATGTTAGGCAAATAACTGCGCTTAGTTTAAAATTAAATGATGTTAACTTCAATTTGAAAAAAAAGATTAATTAAATTACCATTATAATTTAAAACGTTATGCACACATATATGTTTTAATGAGGTGAGAGACTATTATATCAATGACAAAATTTAAAAAATCAGTTACTTTTTTTGCGAGTCAATGTATTTTCAGTTATAATGTACAATTGGACACTGTGCCTTACGAAAACATGATAATATTAGCTGATTGTTGCATTCCTGAAATAGAAGACTATTATAAAATATATAACTTTTGGGTTTAAAAATTGATAATAGGACACTTTCAAATAAAATTTGCAATCAAAAAATTAATTTAACTTATATATATATATTATTAAAAAGTTAAATAAACTGTCCATTAAGAATAGAACCTGAGACAATGAGTATATATTACATCATATCAGAATCATTATGAAAAAATTCGTGAAGACATTTATGATGAGCAAAGGTTGTTAGTTTTGACTGAATAACCCATTTGAAGATTATGTGAGTAAAGAGAATGAGAAGGGAGAAATAATTATATTTGTAAAGGTTACTGGTGAATCTAAAAGAGAAATATTCAGTTTAAGGAAGTGTCCGGAAATTGTAATTAATATTTTCCCAACTAATCTGGATAATAAAAAAATATATATTGAATACTGTAAATTTTCAATTCTTACTATTAGTTCACACTCTCAATTTTTTTTTTTTTTTTTTTTTTTTTTTTATAATATATATATAAAGAAATTATATAATAAATACTAAATATATAAAAGGAAAATATAATATTGAAAAAGAGAATATATATAGGGAGAGTTTGAACTAACATAATAGTAAGAATTCACAGCATTCATATTGTTCAATAAATTTAATGAACTCTTATCTCTTATGAAACTAATTGATGCATAATTTTATAAGTACCATAAAGCTAATGCTTTATTAAGTAGAGGAAACTTAAAATTCTAAATTCAAACTATAAAATGATAATTTTTGTAGCTTTCTTGAAATTGAAGTGAAATTTGTTTTAAGTTTAGATCATAACTGAAAAAAAAAGAATCATAACTGTAGTGAACATTGATTGTAATTTTGAAATTCTTATATTTTCCGCATTGAATACGTAGAGAAAATGAAATGTTTCATGTAATGCTCCTTCGAATTATTATATCTATCCATAAAATTAAATTAATTATAAATATACAATATATTTGTTAAATCAGATATGACAGCATTATTATTCAGATTTTTTTTTTTGCTTTATAAAATTAAATTTTGCAAACATTTTCGGTTTTTCCTCATAGTTTAATAACAATGACACATGAGCACTTTAATAAATGATTCATTTCTTATAATATGAAATATTTCGAAGCATTAATAAAGAGTTAAGGGACAAAATTTACCAGAATGAGAAAAAAAATTATTTTTTCCAGTTTCATTATATTTTGTATCATTTTCTCTTTACTAGTGTTTTTGTGTAATGTAGTACATGGTTTTAATTTAGGTACAAATAGTAAGAGCTGTATCATTCTGTAGCCAGAACTATCAGTATTGCTGGCTTCTTCAAAGTAATTTTTCCGAGGAAAATTAATTATTTCAACTGTGATTAATTACAAAAAATATTATGAATAATTTAGTAAATGGTAATATTTTCTTATATATAATATTAATGAATTGTTTAATATCGCGAATAAAGTTACTTACACATAAGACAGGAAAGAAAGAATGACATGTTTCACGGATTTTTTTTCTTTTTAGTTTTCGTTTTATAGACAGTTTTCATACATCAGCCTGATTTATGAGATCAGATACATTTGAAACTTCCACAGGAATAATAGGAGACGTACATACTCTGCCCATATTCCCCATTTTAACCAAGAACATTAATACGGTGTTTATTCGGGGAATTTCCTGTGATTTTGTTTTTTTTTAAATAAAATATTCACTTTTTTTATAATAGATGAATAGATAAATTTTATTATTATTATGTTGTCTATTTCAAGCGAGGGAAACATTTACAATAAAGCAGTATGTCTCAAACTGTGGGGGCGTCCCACCTAGGAAGCGTGATACCATTACGGGGGGGGCGAGCATATTGAAAACTTAGAACTAAATATTATTTAAAAAATATTAGTTTACTAAAAGTAAGCAAACAAAATATATTCTGACATAATAAAAAATAGAATACACATTTACACTGATATAATACACTTTTAAATATATTAATACTGTGCAATGTATTTTATAATTAATTTCCCAATAGGAAGTTAAGAAAAACCAGTAATCCTCCATAGGTACCAGTGATAACATGAGCTTGTCATACATAAAATTACAGTGGTACTTCGACATACGAGTTTAATTCGTTCCGCAACCTTGCTCGTATCTTGAATTACTCGTATCTCGAAGCAAATTTCCCCATACAAAACAATTGAACTACCATTAATCCGTTCCAACCCCCAAAATGTCACCCCAGTTATTTTTGTTACGTGGTTTTGAATAATAAAAACGTATTTATAAATGACAAATATTTATTGTACAAAAAAAAAAGAAAGTGTAAAGAAATAAATTAGATATCCTCACTAGTCTTTGCCTTTTTTGCTACATTTTTCTCGCTTTCACCTGTAGGCCGTTTAGAAAAAAAACATGTCCAAGGAGGTTTGTTTCTTCCTCCCTCTCAGAATGTTCCGGAAATGAGTTAGGCAAGTGTCATTAAAAAGATCAGATGCACGACCTGTTGCAACTTTTTCTGGGTGTTTCTTTTCCACGAACTGTGAAACTCTCTCCCACATTCCTAAGATCTCCTTTATCTCACTTGTAGAAATAACCTCCTCCTCTGACTCCTCGAAACCAATTTCTTGCTCAACACCTTGCTCATGTTTTTCTATAATTTCACGTTTTAATTCAATACTCATCATCTTTTTCTTAGCACTTGACTTTTCACAAACTTTCTTCCGATCCATGGTTATAAAATAAATGAACTACAACTGTAAATGTAAATGTAAACGCAACACAAAACGTGAACACAACTACACAAATTATCACAGCGGAAGCACGCTGCTAATTGATTCACTGACCGTGATGGGCGCGAACGCGTGGAGCGCGGTTGCGTGGTACTACCGGCCGTCCTGCTAAACCGAACTCGTATCTCGAATTTCGCTCGTAACTCAAAGCAAAAAATCGCTCGCTCGCCGGCTGGTATCTCGAAAAACTCGTATGTTGGGGCACTCGTATGTCGAGGTACCACTGTATATGCAAAAACTAACCCTTATTTCTATAATTTGTATGGTTTATAATTAATCTCTTAAATGCCGGTTAAAAACTACGCGATTCGCTTCCCCGCTGCCACTATTTAACACGGAGGCGAGCGTATGTAGTTTATTGGGGGCTGAGTAGAAAAGGAATAAATAAGCAAATTCTCTGAAATAAGTAAATACTTCGCAAAAACTGTCTAGGTCATTTTATTACATTCCGAAGCTTTCCGAATAATTTTATAAAAATCAGTTCACAGAAAAGCTCTTAAATGGAATAGGCGTATATATACGTCCGGCGCAACTAATGCACTGTCTCAACGAGACGTTTATATACGTCGGTGGCACTTAAGAGAAAAGTCGAATTGTAGCTTCAGACTCAAAGTATAGTATTATTGATTTCAATGCATTATTATTGTATGGAGAGGAAGCGGACGCGATGAAATTTATGATTGAATATTGGATCGCAAGTTTTGAAAGTTACACAAGCACTGACGTAAATAGTAGCAAATATTCGCATCCCTCCAGACTATTTAACTAATACAAAAAATTATTTAACATTAATTTTTAAAACATATCATGAATCCATCTTGCTCTCAGTTCTAGAGTTAGCATTTTTGTGTTTCATTCATCTCTCATTATGCATTATAAATGGAATTAAATATTAACTGTTTCATTTCTTCTTTTGCAATTCCTACGCTGCTTGACAATTGCAAAGGAACAATTACATATTTCGAAATAATTAAGAATAGACAATAATTGAAGAAATGATACTAAGTACATATTTAACAGGGACGATGTGCATTTATTGTAGTGCAAATTGGTACAGATATTGCCACATCAAAGAATTAAAAACTTAAAAATAAGAAAGATTATCTTTGGATGATTTCCAAAGAGCCACGAAGAATTGTTATTAAAGTCAGAATGATACACAGATATGAGTATCTTAGTAAGATGAGTGTTGAGCATGAACACTGTTGCACATTTTGCATCTGTTCTCCATGCTGTTCACTAAACTATGAATTTGTCCTTCGGGGAAATTGTCCCACTAATGTCTCAAAGAAGTTTTGAGCTATTAAGATATGCTGGGAGGGATGGTGCTTTGTGTAACCCTTCTGCCAAGACCATCCTTAGTCTATTCAGTAGGATTTAGGTCGGGAGAGAAAGTAGATCATTGCACGAGGAGAATATTTTCGCTTTGCAGTGTGTCCGATACCTCAACGCTTCTGTGTGATCACGCCTTATCGTTCATAGAGAAAACCTCATAAACTACAGCACCCCTACAAATAGAAGCATTGTCCAGAATAGTAATTCTGCAATACCGTTGCAATATAACGCTTCTTCGCTCAAAATCGTGAAGTGGTGCTCAGCTAATGTGTATAATGCCTAACCACACCATCTCACCTGGGCCGTACCGATAACATTCACAAATAATATTTTGTACATAACGTGTTCCACGCTCTCTCCACAATAATTGTTGGCGATAATAACTTGTCACACTGAAACGATATTCATCGGAGAACACCACTCAAGGCCAATTCTGGCGATCTCAACTAACAGGTTCTTTACATCCGCGTAATCTCTCTCAACGATGGCGTGGTTGAATTAGGACGCAACAAACAGACTTCCGTGCATACAAACCAATTTAATCGTTACGAGATTTTTCTTGCTGAAACATGCGTACCGGTAACAGATGTAAGGTAGCAGCTATCTGTCTAGAAGGAAAATTTCTGTTTCTTTTCGCCACGAGGACTACACAGTGATCCTCTAAAGGTGTGGTGTTTCTACCTTGACTCTGTTCATGATTTTGCAAAGCATTTACACCTGCAGCAATCAACTTTAATCGCGAGATGACACACTTTGATAGATTTATTGCAGCAGCTACAGTGGTAACACTTTGACCTGATTCCTGTCATCCAAATGCTCGGCCCCGATTGTAGTCCTTTTAATGATATGCTATTGACATTTTGCTCTTTATTATTGCAAGAATTAAACATAATTTTAGAAAAGAAACTTTTATAACACACCTGCACTATTTTCGTCAAACAACAAACAGCTAGAATTTTTGTAGGAATCATGAGATTGTATATACTGTCTTGTATACAAATAATGAGTCCAGTGTACCACGCTCTCTGAACTTGAATTTACTTTTATTGGTGAGCTTTCTGAGACACAATTTTGCATAAATCACGTGTTGCTGGGCAATTGTCAAGCAGTGTAGTAATTTATAAGTTACCTTAATGTTCTGTTTTACTTTCTCTCGTTATAATTAAAAAAGCTTTTACTATATTTTCTTTCGCAGCCTATCTTATTTGTAACATATAAGATTACACACATTTCTTAAACAATTGTCAAATATTACAGCACTTTTGTAGCGTTTTAGTATTTTATGAAAATATTTCACACATTTCTTTTTGTCATCAGCAGGTATTTTCCTCTTGTAATAACAATGCGAATGTTATTCAATTTATTTTTTCGTACATTATGAAAAATAATACAATGAATCCAAAATTAAAAATAATGTTCAGAGCAGTTATTTAGTAGGGAGGATATTTTTCCAGTATTTTTAGAGCATTACGAAGCATATTTATGCTTCCATTTTAGTTTGGGACACATTCCGTTTTATACAAATGAGAATCAGATGTCCATTTGCTTTTTGCAATTTTGTTCCGTAGAGTAAATAAAATTATTTATGAACAGAAGAACTAAAAACATTTAGTTTGAATTTTGCTGTTGTGATGCATAGTTGATTAATTTTTGAACTCAACAAACATTCTTCTTTGTAACACAGATAAATTGAGTTTCCTCAAAAAAGAAAAAAAAAGCATACTAGCATTAGTCAAAAAATTAAATTCCTAACAACATCAAAACAGATTACACAAATTTTCAAAAACTCACAATATATATATATACATACTAGCTGACCCGGCCAACGTTGTTCTGTCATATAAATTATTTTAAGTTAATATTTTGGTAATAAAATAAAAAATAACTCATTTTAAGTGTGTGGGTATGTGGTTTATGACTGAAAGAAATGGAAAGCTGTGAAGGATGACGGCCTATAAAAGTAGCAAAACACCAAATTTTCATTTTTTGAATTCTTTTTACTTTTATTATTTTATTAACTAATAAATTTCAAATAACATATCTATCACAAACTATGACAGTTAAAAAATAACATTATCAGTCTCTTAGTGCAATGGAGTATCCGATATTTTTAGTGAGTCCATCTTTAGCTAACACAAACAAACTGGATGGTTTACCCATGCGAGAACATGCCATGTATAATGGTCCGTGTGAAAAACACGGTGTGCCCAAATCTAAGCCATAAACAGACTTCTTTTGGCCTTGAGGCTTATTGATTGTCATTGCGAATGTCAATCTAATTAGAAATGTAATCCGCTTGAATTCAATTGGCACATCTGTGAGAATAATAGGGAATCGTGGTAGTAATACATCTTATTCGCGGAACTTGCCATTTAAAATGCTAGCTTCGACAACGTTTTCAATCAATTTTTTCATGACTAATCACGTGCCATTGCACAGCCGTGGTGGGTTCAAATTACGAAGCAAAATAACCGGAGATCCAACCTTCAGCTGTAAAGGTGCGGTGGATGCCTGGAAATCCAATGAGCTCAAAACTCTGTGTAAATTTACAGCTTCGTTGGTATCGCAAACTGCATGATTTGTATGACATCAAGTCCCCAGGCAACAACTGTTTCCTACTGAATATACGCTCAAAATGTAAAAAGAATCGGTCTAGCCATTTCATTCATCTCGTATCACTTATTTGAAATAATGATAACAAAGTAAAAATGATTAAATTTTTCGCAAATATTTTAGGTATTTTTGTTTTATAAACCAATGCAATACATGAATTCTTAAATTAAAGATTTGTCCAAAAAATGGGGGGGAAACACTTTTCACTCATCAAATTTGGTGATTTTTGATTTGCTATAGACAACTATTTTGCTATTGTAACCCATGGCAGGGTGATTTGGACGGCGGGACAGAGAAATCTCACACATCTGGTGCGAAACCGATTTTCGACGCCAAACGAAATAAACGGCGAGATACGCAACACACTGGAGTAAAACAATTATATATACGCTTTTAAGGTTTTTAATTAATATCTTTTCAACTAACTGCAATATCGGAATGAAAAATATTTTACGTCCTATTCTCAGACCTACTAATATACGCACAAAATTTCATAAGAGTCGGTCTAGTCATTTCAGAGGAGTTTGGCTACAAACACTGTGACAGGAGAATTTTATATATTAGATATATCGTGTTTCGAGTCAACACCAAGCCATTTTATAAAATGGTTTTTATTCAACGAACCATTTCAGCGTCTGATCTGAGACAGAAACGGACACATGCGTTAAGTATAAGCGTCGGTAGCCGTGGTCACTTAGGCAGATGTTCTAAGTACAATTCTTATTGACGAAAAATATTTGAAAGTTAAGCATGACATTTGAGGTAATAAAAATTAATGGTCTGGGATAAATGTTCTGTTTAGTGCCATCTGTTTTTCGAAAGAAGTGGATACTAAATTTAATACAGGAAGATGTAACGGAAAATAAAATTAAAAGTTGTATAGGGGATTTAATTTTAGATCTAATTTAATTATCCTTATATTTAATATATAAAATTCTCTTGTCACAATGTTTGTAACCAAACTCCTCCTAAACGGCTCGACCGATTCTTATGAAATTTTGTGCGTATATTCAGTAGGTCTGAGAATAGGAAGTAAACTGTTTTTCATTCAGATATTGCAATTAGTTGAAAAGATATTAATTAAAAACCTTAAAACACGTAATTCTTTTACCCCTGTGTGTTCCTTGTCTTGCCGTTTATTTCGCTTGGCGTCGAAAATCGGTTTCGCGCCAGATGTGTGACTTTTCTCTGTTCCACAGTCGAAATCACCCTGCTCATGGGTTACAATAGCAAAACAGGTGTCTATAGCAAATCAAAAATCAACTAATTTGGCAAGTGAAAAGTTTTTTCCCCCCATTTTTTGGACAAATATTTATTTCATATATTGCATCGGTTTATAAAACAAAAATATCTGAAATATTTGCGAAAAACTTAATCTTTTTATTAAAAGCTTTTATTTAACTTACAATGTATGTATGTATGTATGTATGTATGTATGTATGTATGTAATTTGTTCGGGTGGAATCTTGTAACTCAATTTTGAAGCTGATATCTTCCTCCAATGGAGCTGAAATTTTGTATACACGTTTAGTTTGGATGACAATGCATGTTTTGACCATTTATATTCCGATATTGCAATTAATTAAAAAGATATTAATTAAAAACTTTAAACTAGTTTTGGGCACCAACTTGGATATATCTGCATTGTTGTAATAATTTTATTGTTACAACAATGACAAAAGTTGGCGTCGAAAATCGGTTTTCAGCCAAACTGGAATTTCATAACGTTGCGCTATTGACTGTATTAATTAACTTTGTCTAAAAAATAATTACATTTCTACAACGTAAAAATAATCTAATTTCTACAACATATGCAATTTTTTTTACAAATTTCTATCTATTTTCTTGGATTTAAATTCAAAACAAAAAAAGTAGAGCTATTTTTCAAGTAGATTGGTACATTGTATACCTTTCTCAACGCTGCCAAGTTAAACTGAGATAGAGTATTATAGAAATTCTAGCTTTAACTCCTTAACTGGTTTGCCCGTACACCTTACGGGCTCTGAAAGTTAGCCACAACCGGTTTGCCCATGCGCTGTACAGGCACCGAAATTTTTTCTTTCTATATTTTATTTGCACAGACATTTTTATTCCTATAATAAGGTTATTAGTATAGTGTGTCTTTAGGAGATGCAGAGAGAGAGTTTGTCCATGTGGTACTGAACTACTCTTCATTCAGAATTTTGGTAGTGGTGAAGGTAAGAATTTTTCACTGAAGGCAAGAATATATATTCTTGAAAATATTGGATAAAGAACAGGGATTTACAAGGCAATGTACAATGTGTTGCCTTAGAAAAAGGAAAATGGATAGATAATCCAAAGAAGTCGATATTCTCTCTGTCCCCATTGGAATATAAGACTTAGTGTTACACTATTCTTCATATTGTGTGTGCATATAAATATGCACACACACACATGAAATCCTATCAATCGTATGAAAAAGAGGTATGAACATGAAATTTTTTGGTAAGTGGAAGAAAACATATTTTAAGATATATGTGAAATATTCTTCATAGTACGCAGAATGTAATTATTAAAAGCAAACATTTAAGGGTTTTTGTGTTCAAAAATTATAAAACAAAAAAAGGTGAGTAAAATTTTAAACCGGAGATTAAAATAAAAATCTTCCATTTTCGCGCGTTCTGTTAATTATTATGCTTAGTTACATGCAGTTAAAAAATGGGCTTTTTTGGGGAAATTTTGGTCAAAAAAATTGACAACTTAAGAGGTTAATCTATGAAGCTCAGACAAAAAATAATTATAGAATCGGAAAGACCATTCATTTCGTCCCGATAAGGTATATTGTTTTTTACAAAATAATAATATTTGTATTTCTTACGATTTTTTTTAAATAAGTCAAAATCGATGCGTTTTTATGAAAATAATGTCTAAATCGACGCGCATGAATTTTTTTTGTTTAAATGAATCGTTATTCCGTACTAAAACAGCTCATGATTTGCTCTTTTAGAATTAGTCATTTAAAAAATAAAATGTCGAATTTTTTTTTTACGATTTTTCCAAAAAAATACTCATAAAACTTTTTTTCGTGTGTAGTATAATATTATCCAAGATCTGTACGAAGATTGAAAGAATTGCTTAAAATTTACGGATTTAAGAAAAAATTGTATTTTTTGTCTAGTACCCTTTTTCCGAGAATTCATTTAGCTCGACTGTTCTAAAATAACCGGCTAACACCTAGCAACAATGATGCGTTGAATGAGATGAACAGACTAAGAAACCTGTCCAGTGATAACTAAAAAGTAAAAAATAAATTAAAAGTAAAAAACTTTTTTAAAAACAAGCTTTTATTTAAACGCGCTAAAAGAATAAAATAAATTTTTCTTTAAAATTTTTTTACTATCAACTTATAACGTCATTACACAATTTATATGATATAAAAGCTTGTCGCAAGATTTACCTCTGCAGATAAACAAGTAAATTAAATAACTTGATCTGATTAATTTCAATTTCTTAAAATTTTCAAACTAAGTAAATAAGAGCACTTTAATCTTACGACAAGCTTTTATATCATATAAATTGAGAAGAAATTATTTTTAAAGAAAAATTTATTTTATTCTTTTAGCGCGTTTAAATAAAAGCTTGTTTTTAAAAAAGTTTTTTTTACTTTTAATTTATTTAGTTTGTTATCATTATTTCAAATAAGTAACACGAGATAAATGAAACGGCTAGACCAATTATTTTTAAATTTTGTGCGTATATTCAGTAGTAAAGAGTTGTTGCCTGGGGACTTGATGTCATACAAATCTATCGATGCAGTTTGCGATACCAACGAAGCTGTAAACTATCCAGCAGAGTTTTTGAGCTCATTGGATTTGCCAGGCATGCCACCGCACCATTTACAACTGAAGGTTGGATCTCCGATTATTTTGCTTCGTAATTTGAACCCACCACGGCTGTGCAATGGCACGTGATTAGTCATGAAAAAATTGATTGAAAACGTTGTCGAAGCTAGCATTTTGAATGGCAAGTTCCGAGAATAAGATGTATTACTACCACGATTCCCTATTATTCCCACAGATGTGACAATTGAATTCAAACGGATTCAATTTCCAATTAGATTGGCATTTGCAACGACAAATAATAAGTCTCAAGGCCAAATGAAATCTGCTTATGGTTTAGATTTGGGCAAACCGCGTTTTTCACACAGACCATTATACGTGGCATGTTCTCGCATGAGTAAACCATCCAGTTTGTTTGTGTTGGCTAAAGATGGACTCACTAAAAATATCGTACACTCCATTGCACTAAGAGACTGATAATGTTATTTTTTAACTAACGTAATTTGTGATAGGGATGTAATTTGAAATTTATTAGTTAAAATAATAAACGTACAAAGAATTTAAAAAATAAATGTTTGGTGTTTTGTTACTTTTATACGCCGTCATCGTTCACAGAGAGAGAGAGAGAGAGAGAGAGCTTTCCATTCCTCTTTCAGCCATTAGCCACATCCCTACATACTTAAAATGAGTTAGTTATTTTTTATTTGACTGCCAAAATATTCACTAGAAATAATTTATATAGCAAAACAACGTTTGTGTATGGCGGGTCAGCTAGTATATATATATATATATACAATCAGGGTGTCCCAAAAAGTGTATACACAGTCTGTCATACCAAGCATTAGAGAGGACTTTGAACAGGAAGAGTTTTATTTCCAGCATGATGGGGCACCTCCACACTACCATCGTGATGTTAGATCCTTTCTTGATGGGATCTTGCCAAACAGGTGGATTGGACGGAGAGGTTTTGTCGAATGCCCTCCATGTTCACCAGACCTCACACCATTAGACTTATTTTTATGGGGATACCTAAAGGAGAATGTTTACTCACAGAAACCTGCAACAGTTGTTCAACTGATGGCAACCATTGAACATGAATGTACGAATATCCCAAGGGAATTGTTCCATCATGTGTGCTATTCCATCGCTTCGCGTTGTCAGCAGTGTCTGGAGCAGAACGGACATCAGTTTGAGAATATGCGATAACAAGACAATAGAATGATATTTGTAGAATCATTTACATGTTGAAAATTATTTGAATTAAAATAAACCCCAAATTTACAATTATTTAAAGTGTGTATACATTTTTGGGACACGCTATATATATATATATATATATATGCAGAATATATACAGTGTGTCAATGCCGACCGCCTTCTCCATGATTCGAGCCTGGAAGTTTCGTCAAGAATCTTATAGTCCCTAACCAGTATTCCATTTTGGAGGCACTTATGTTTATGCAAGACACCGGAAAAATAGCATAAAATAATTTTTACCAACGTTCTAGCAATTTTAGTTGACATGTGAGCATCCTCATTAAAGATAATGCACAAAATATGATGTCCGGTCATAAATTAATCAAAAACTGTGTGTTATGTTCCTAAAACACAACTATTTAAATGTAAGTATATGTTTTACATAATTTGTTTTAACCGATTGGATTTGTTGACCATGTTTAATTTCTCTAGGGCAGTAATGATATAGTATATTTTTCTTCTCTTTCTTTCTAAGTTGAGCAGCAACCCCTTGGAGGGACAAGGCTTTCTGTGCCCGTCTTGGGTGCTGAGGTGCATAAGCAGATGTACCGGTCAAGTGGTCAGTCTGACGCTAAACCTCCAGTATTTAGTTCCCTAACAATTACTTATAGAACCACTTAAAGTATGAAATACAAGAGTTTAAGCCCCGGATAAGTGAAGGGTAAATACGTAGAGAACTGCATTAAATATTATTTAAACCAAATTAGTTTATTTTAATATCTTTCAATTAAGTTTATTTAAATGCGTGTTTCGAATTCTCATGAAAAAATATAAATACTAAAAAAACAGCATTTTTTCCCTATTGAAAAAAAAATTGTTTTTTTTATAGGTTGGAGCAGTTGTTTTACTTTTTGAATATCTAATTCTTCAATAGACAGTACAAGTAATAAATAACTACTAAAATTAGCTTAGTATAAAAACGTCAATTCGCGAAAGACTAAAATCAGGCAATTTTCTATTACAGGGAAGAACATCAAGTCGAATCTTCTTTTCTTACATTTTATTCCGTTTTTTATTTATTTATTTTTTGGTAGAAAAAAAGTAAGAAATATATTTATTCGCCGGCCATCTTTTACATATGATCTCTTAAATAAAATAACATTTTTTTAATCTTTTTTTTTCAGTTTGTAGGTCAATCATTTTTCCATTACTGCCTGAAACATTTTCTTTTTTTTTCATTGATAAGATGGATTAAAAGTTTCATTTCCGGAAATATCTCTTAAAGTAGATAAAATATCTTTTAGAAAAAAAAATTTTTCATTGGTGAATATTTTTTTTCATCATGAAATAGTTCCCATTAAGAATTTTTACCATTTGTTACAAAAACATTTGTAATTTATGCAGAAACGTTTTCAGATTAATTCTTTCGTGCACAAATATTTGTTGAAAAATTTCCATATCCCAACGCTCATGAAGCACAACGTTATTAACTGACTATTTTTTTTAAAAAAAATGTGGTGAATCTTTTAAAAAAAAAGTTACTTAAAAATAATAGGAGACCATTTATTAAGAACTCTATTTACTCTGTCTACATTTTTAAAATTCAGAATAAAGAAACGAATTAATTGTGGAAAAAAAGTTTTGATACATGCTGTTTGCAATTTCATTACGAATATTTAAATTTATGTATAAAAAGTTTGGGTAGGAAATTTTAATTTGCAAGAATAAAAAATTTGAGGCTTTACTTTTTTTTTGTTGCTTAATCTTAAAAATTATTGTACTGGTAAAAAATATTTCCTGAAAGGTAAATTCTACGGTTCAAATATTACATAATATTTGGTAGTATATGATTAAACTTATTTTAATTGACCAGTGTGAATCAATCCTAATATATTTTTAGTGAAGTTAGATTCTCATATAAATTTTATTGTGGATTTTAATATTTGCAAGGCCATTGTAAGTTTTCTAAATAATTTGGAAGACAAACAAAAAAGTGTATGAATGTTTTGTTTTCATATTAAATTTAAATATGCTAATTATTGGCTGTTTCTATTGAAATTAAATACATGTAAAGCTCGTACTTAAGTTATAAAGAATTTGAGAAAAAAATGTAAAACTTTTATCCATAGGGCACATTAATGACTAGCATTTACAAACTGAATATTAAAATAACTAATTGATGAAACCTACCAGATGGTGAGTTTTAAATGTGTCGATGTAAGGAGTGTTAAGAGGGTCCTGCACTTCCATAGGAGCCCATGTTAAATTACATAAGTTTATGTACCTTTTTCTCAGAAACTACTTGCTTCCTATAGATGAAATTTTTACAGTAGGTTATATGTACTATCAATAAGACTTTAATTGAGGGTTTTGTATTTTTACTAAAAATTAAAATAAATATGATTTTTTTTAAAAAAATGTCCAATTCCTCCCCCCCCCCTAAATTTTAGTTTAAAAAGACGTTATCTAAAACAGTTTGCTAGATATATCTTATCCCCTCCAGTAAAATGTGTAAACATATTGAAAATATACTTACTGAAAATTTGTGGACCCTACATTAATTAGTTTCTGAGAAAAAGGTACATAAAGGGGAAAATATTGCATTTTGAGAAAACAGGCTTTAAAGTAAAAATTTTTAATTTTTGACGATTTAACTTTTTTAATACTTTTCAGAAGCATATGAAACATTTTTTTGCCCCTCTACTTCTACAAAAGAATCTTTCAATTTTCTTTTTTTCATTATTTTTAGCAATCTAGCCTTTTTTTTTTTTGTATCAAAAGATGCTTTTGTTGGGCTACACGAATTCTACGTGCATCTATTTTTTTAAAGTATGACACACAATTAAAACCTGGTTCAATACCACAATGTTTTAAAATGATTAATTTGGCTACATGGCCCATATTGAATTGTGCAATTGCCATATTTACCCCTAATTTTAGAGTTTTTAACTGCACAAACATAGATTTTGGAATGTCTGACCATATGGTATTATTAACTGACTCATTGAGGTTTTGAGACTTTCCATGTAGGCATTTTTTTAATAACTTAGGGTCAGTTAAAACTCTAAAAATTGGCTTAATTTCATTCATGAGGGAAGATGGCACATGGGTATGTTTTTTATGATCATAATGATTTTCGTTAAATTCATCTTTTGCTTTCTGAAATTTGCACCATGAATTTGTACCCGAGGGACACAATCCATGTTGAGGGCTCTCCTTTGTAGATAAAAGATGGAAATAAACAGCCCAAACAGCAGTTTTCATGTTGTGTAAATAATTTATATTGTTTCCAATGGACATACCATAATACCTCTGAATTTTTGAAATTGAAATGTCGGTGAGTTGGAAGCGTCCACTTAGGCTTCTTCCATCACTTAATTGTTTCTTGTTTTTTTTTCTATTAAAATTGAAAAGACGGGTACTTATACGTTTTTGGATATGCCTAACGCACTCTAATTTTTCTACTTGAGTGTCGTAAGGATTCAGGACAAGTATTGATGAAAACCTCTTGAAGCTATATCGCACAAATATTTTGTGTAACGAATGCCATAATGAGCTTCGGATATTTCAAATATCGCTGTTACACCTTTCACTTCCATGTCTCCATTTGTTCTACTTTAGTTGGCAATACATGATGGTTCATGAACATAATTAAATGCAGTTTTGTACCGATAATATTTCGAAAACTCTTCAAAGTCAATAACTTTTCCAGTATCGATACTCGTAGCTGTAACAACACCATTGAGGGACTGGTATACTCTTTTCTGGCATGAACCATCTAAGGCAACATCAATGTCACGGCTACCTTCTATTCGTGTTGCCTCCTCAACAGAATTTCTCATTGATTTTTCACAGTAAAATTTAGAAGAGTCTGACAACAATTCTGTATAAGTACGGAATTTTTTAGATGGAGATGGCAAGTTCATAAGTCCACCGAATGTTTCTGCAGCTGAACAACCTCTTCCAATACATCTGAATGCAAATACCAATATGATATTTGAGTGGAAAAGTTTATATTTATTCTTCAATTTAGTTGACTTATCTAAAGCATGTTTTTTTTGCGCAAAAACTACAACAAAGTTTCATGTAATACACAATTCGAACTCTTTTAGATACCTCCAATGAGATGGAATGGTCACAGTTTTTACAAACAGCAAAGTTCAATAAAGCTTTATTCGATAAATTTAATTCTGTTAAAACACTTTTTTCATTACTTCCTTTTATATTTTAATATAAACTGTTGTTTGAATTAAGTTTTCGTTTTGAAGCACTTTGAATAACAGTTTCTGTGCTATCTGATGTGATAGCTGAAACATTTTGAGCATTCATTTTTTAAACGCCGACATTTTTGAGTTTTTCAAATATTTTTTTAGTTCCCCCCATAATTTTTGTCGTTAATAAAGTAGTAATAAATAATTTAATGTTTAATGAGGATGAAACAGAAAAAAAAATCTGGATAAATAAATTAGTATTCATAATTAGCAAGTTCAAGCAAGAATAATCCCATTCAACAACAAACCAAACGAAAATAAATAACTGTGTTGAGTTGTCTTTTCCTTTCTTCAAAGAAAAATCGTTTTATTTATGTGTAAAAAAAAAGGTTATACTAATTGTAGACAAAACAAATCGCACTGTCATTGAACAGTTAAGCATGATGAAAGACATGTGATCCTCGAGGAGCACCTGTCACGTGTCAAGGAAAGTGTCTTCCTTTAAAAAAATAAATGAAAATCCTTTAATTATTGTATTTCTGTATATCATATATTATTTTAAGCAGAAATGTTTGAACTTTTCAAAAATATAAAAAAAGTCAAAATCGATCTTTTTTTAAAAATTCATGTGCCGGACTCCCTTAAAGATTCCTAACATCATCAAACGATACATTATTCAAGACAATAGTCAATAGTACATGGCGGTCCAGAGATTGTTAAGTTATGTTGAGCCTCATATTCCCTCCTTCGAAAATAGCCCCATTAATAATAACCCTAAAGTAGTGTTTCTCCGAACTCCCGGGCTCACCACCGTTACCAATCCGTGCGTCAAATAGTACCGGTCTGCACAAAAATTTTTAAATTATTTCCATTTTATTTACTGTACTGTATGTTAAACCACTTTATACGCATTTACAGTGAAACTGCATTTTTTCTGAAGGCATGTTTAAATACAGTTAAAATTATTAAATCAAAACATTCTAAATTACAAACAATCGACATTTTCTCCCCCTGCTCCCTCAGCGGGTCGTGGTAAAATTATCATACATTGATAAGTCAGCAGGTTGCAAAACACTCCCCTGAAGTGTAACACAACCGGCCCCAAGAAGTAATCAACATGCCGTTAAGTTGCTACAATTGAACTCACAATGATTCAACTAACTCCTGCTGTTAAAAGTTACAAGGCCCTAAAGACCCAAATTATCAAATAAAATAATATATGTAAGCCAGTATAAAACACGGCTGATTGGGAACTCTGACCATGCCCACCAAAGAACAGTTTTGACGCTCACCGGATCCAAGAATAAAGTGGGATTCACCACCGAAATCTATCCGATGTTAGTCAGTTGTGTCACCTATGAAAATATGTTAAAATGTAACTTCAGTTATTTCTAGAGATGTTCTGGAGATAAAGGCCACTTTGTAAGTTACATCACTTATAAAAGGTATATGATGAATTATACTATGAATTATATGGTACGGATTATATACGGTTCAATAGTGAACAATGATGCTGTTAATTTTAGTAGCATTAAGTCGTGGAAAAATTAAGTATTGAATTCGAAAAATCAAAACATTTCATACCATTCTTATCTAAATATCGTTTTTTTTTTCTTTGCTTTCAAACTAAAATATTTGCTTGATGTTTTATTAAGTTTTAATTCAGATAAAAAGTTCATATAAAATCTTAATTTGCTCAATTGCTTGACCTTTTATTATCTGTTTAGCTATCCCTTTATAGACTGCCTTATTCTCAACGATGCCATACTTATTCCCTAAATTCATTTTGCGACTTATTCTTACTGAAGAAAGCTTATGTAACTGTAAGGACAAGTAATTAAGCAAAAGATATAAAGAAGCAGTGAAGTAATAAACTCTAAACATTACTATTTTTGTTGATACAATTAATTAAATTTGTTAAAACATTACATAATTCATAACGTAAAAAACAAGAAATTACTGGTTCTTACGATCAGTAATTTATTTTCGTTATTATTTATTTCGGTTCACTAGTATTGTTAAATTGGTTTAAATACATAAGTGGATTAAATCATTAATACATACAAGCCTAGCAATGTAGTAAAGGAGTTTCACGAGCTGCAAGCGTTCGTCACATTCGCTTTCATTTAATGAAGACTTTCAGCTGGAAAATGACCTTAAGAGGAAAGGACATAACAGGCATTTTAACTCCTAAAGTAATTTACGTGTGAATTTCAGCAAAGGGTGGACCAAATGGGATTACAACATTTGAGCATTAACAAAATTAAAGAGGGTGTTAAATGTTTGCATATAAACACGCGTGCCTCAACGTTAAGACCTTGCTTAATACCACTGTTGGCCTAGATTCTCACATTACTGCTTTAAAATGTTCAATTTGTAACATTGCAATCCATTCCGAAAGTATTCCATAAAACTGAATTATATCTATTAAAATGTTGCTATTATTAATATTACTATATTCTTCAGTTGTTAAATTAATACTTGTATTTGTGCAATATTGCGCGTCTCTTTTAGTAATTACAGCTTTACGCCATTCTTATCATTTCAAATAAATAATTAAGAATACAATGGATATAAATTAATTTAAGAACACTATCTACCACTCTTGACGAGAAGGAAAATTGTAATTATTATATTTTATAAAATAACTGAATTGATTGTTTTTAAATACAAGTAATATAAAATAAATTAAGTCGATTCCCACTTAGGTCAACAAAGGAAAATTTTATTTGAGGTACTTTTATTAAATAATTGCAATTAATATAATGTTATGTATATACATATGGCAAAATCACAATATTAAGTGGCTAAACAGAAAGCAAATTTCCTTGCAAATTTCTTACGTGGTAGTTGGATAATTAATGTATACTGTCGTCATTCAATGTCTTCATTCCGAACAAATTTGATTTTTTCTCCCGTATAATATGAAAATTAATTAATTTAACTTAATGAATTAATAGTTAAAAAAACTGTATTAACACCAATGTCATCCATTATAAGGTTAAAAAATGTATTTGAATTTAAGTGGATGAATTTTATTACTGATTAAAAATTTAAACAAGGTATATATATATATAGTATAATAAATTAAATAATAAAAAGACTAAACTAGCAACTAACAAAGCCAGAAGATAGAAACCAGATTTTAAGGCACACAACTATAAAAAAATAGTGGAAATGTATATTGTACAAGATTTAAATAAACGTATGTATAGCAAGAAACAGAGTTAGAACTTTAAAATGGAAGAAACCAAACAGTCGATGGACTAAAATGGAGACGATTTCTAAAGCTGTTGCTGAATTAGGACCAGTAAATTAGGGTTAAGTATACTTTACGGATCCACCTTCCCCGTATAGCAGAATTTTTTGGTATAATAGAATAAACAGAGCCATATTGAATGTTAGGCCTAAAACTAACACAAGAGTATTTTGCAAAAGACAAAAAATTAAATTAAATTATGAAAGGAAAGGTTTCCTTTAAGGGGTCTCAGGGGTGTTAAAAATGTTTCGAGAGCACAAAATATGAACAATTTTCGACTAGAAATAATTCTTTGAGGTTAAAATGAAATAATTTGATTCTTTTACACATTTTTTATAAAGGAATAAAGCTTCAAAAAAGTATAAAATGTCTAAAATATAATCATAATTTTAAAAATAATAAGAACATAAATATAAGAAAATTTTTGTAAGAAACAAATAGTAAGTTTTACGACGCGCATGATATTTTCTGAAATAATAATTCTAATTACTAGCAATAAGTTGATTTATAAAGTCAAATATATCCTTATTAGATGGTAGCGATTAGATATAAAAAGAATAAAAAATAATATTTTTAAAAAATAAAAAAAGTACATTTTTAAAATTTTTTTCAAAAAATTTATTTTTTTTTAAATTTTTCAAAAAATTACAAATATGTAATACTATAAATAGCTAGGATTTAAAGATTATGATAGAGTTTATAATTCTGTAAAGTTTTATGCATCAAAGTATGATAGTTTTTGAAACGCAATGCGCGTAAGTGAAAAAAACACAAACTGAGAAAAAAGGCTTTAAAGTTTTAAATTGAATTTGAGAAAATAAATTTTAAAACTTACATGCTAAAATGCTCCAGGATCATAGGATATGCCTTCCTGTTGCCCAAACAGCTCAATTTCTGTACTCTTTTTAATTTTTTTAATCTCTGCGAGATTCAAACGATGACGTTGAGCTCCTCTTTCTTGACGTAAAGATTCGACGATTGTCACGTTCAGCCAGGAACACACAAACATTTTTGTTAATTTTTAAGCCAAATTTCTCTAAAATAGTAATAAGTATTTGATTTCCCTCATTAAAAATGCTGGTTGCTAGATTTGCAGCAATCTCTGCAATCTGAAGGATAGAATCAATCGTCATCGGACAAAACTTCCAGATTAATGAATTTAAACTTTCATTAGGATTCTGTGTCTTACCTCCTAAGCATTTCTTCAGGAGTGCCAGATGAGATAAGTCTGCAAATACAGGCTTAATTACATCTCAAACAGCTTTCGCAACTGAGGGTTTGTGTTTATAATTTTGTAAATTATTATTAATTGCGGCATTATACTTACACTATGTATTTGGATTTGTAGGACAAAATCAGTGCATCGGTTCATCATCGGTGCTGCAAGAATGACCCCGAACAGCCCAAATGGCTTTCCGCATTTCCTTTACACTAGTAGAATTGCATCAAATAGCATTACCATAGTAATGTGCAAGCTTATCAATTAAACTATCAGTTAACCTACCTTTACCGCCTATAGTTTTACCATCAGATAATTTCTTCTTACCATATACTAATTTAAGCTTCCTAAGTCTTGTACCCATTCTCTTTTGCACATGGCCTACACATTCTATTTTCTGAATAAGATGGTCATAGCCGTATGGATTGTTTTCAGAAAGGGCATTGAATGTTTTTGTGTCGCCATCTACTATGTAGTTCGAATATTTCAGGTCGTGAAGCTTTTCTGATCGATTAAAAATCCTCAACATCCCGTCAACCTCCATCTTACCAGCAGAGCCAGAATAATTTTTTCTACATGAAATCTTATGCGCTCTTTGCAATTTATTGTACTTGATACCAAACTTTACCCCTTTATAACTGTCGCTTCATTTGCAAAATGAGGACAACACTTCCCGATCCAAAACCTTACCTGTTTCGCTCCCTATTAGAGTACATACTCCAATCAACGATGAATGTCCTCTCGTCTTCCAGGTCCCATCACCACTTACCGTTAAAATGTTATCAGGTAACGAAGAATTTTCTTCGACAGCTGCCCTGTTCATGCTTTCTTCGGCGACTTCCTTCATAACAAGTGAAAGTTTATTATTAATAACATCATATGATTTTTGTTCAACAGGATTAGGAAGACTCATTACAGAACAAAAGGTTTTTAATGACTCTAAACCTTGACCTATGCATCCCATTGCTAAAATAGATCTTCTGTTAATTTCTGGAGCATTATTTTTATTCCCAATGTTTTCACAGCTTGAAAAAGTACAAATAATCCCATATTTTTTACAATGTATTTCAAAATTCGAACATAAACCACGAGTGGATTTTTCATTAATTGTTAATGGTTTATGACATTTTAAACAGCATGATACTGACAAAATAGAGCTAAAGGTTTAAATAAAATCAAAAAATACGATATTCTTTGAAGTTTTCACTTACCTTAACAAGATTTGACTTTAATGAAGTCAGAATTCCTGAAAGTTTTTTACTAGAAGCATTTTTCATTTCGGCACACTTACTTGTACTTTTCATTTCTACACACTTCTTCGTATGTTTAATATCTGTAACATGTGAGTCACTTACCTTTAAATATTAATTTCTTCTAAATCTTTTCCTGGGGCACATTGCCCAACGATTTTTTCAAAATAAAACAACAAAAATCTTCGCTTTAGATAAGCGTTTTAAAAAAACGTGTACTAAAGTAAACACAAGAGAATCAAAACACAGCAGAATGAATGTGTTGAGTTGCAGGCTTCCTTCTGATCAACTCAAGCGCTTAAAATATTTCATGAGGCTTATTAAAAACAAAAAAATAAATGGTATGCATGAATTTAAAAATAAATGGGCGTGGCATGTGTCCATTTAAAAGTTGTTATGACTAAATTGCTGTTTGCAATTTTTTGAATAACTTTCGAAGTTTTTAGAGTATTGTCACGTGGTTAGTATCAAAATGTTCAGAAAAAAATGAAGAACAACATATATTTTTTTCGAAAATTCGAAAAAAAAAATTTTTAACACCCCTTAGACCCCTTAAAGAGATGAATATAAAAATAATTTTGTTAAGGAAAAGCAAAGCAAAAACTTACATAAAAGAAAGCTAACCATAAGAGAATAAAATGACCTGTATCTTTGTCTGCAATTGTATATTTATAATTTAGATTTAAAATTTTTATCTGATATTTGTATAATATTTTTGTATTAAAATGCTCTTTAAATCAAGATCAGTTAACTTATGCTTAAAGTCATGAAACGTTGAACATTCATTTGCAAACAATAATATAAAAAAAAGTATTTCTATACGGAAAAAAAAATATATTTTATAACCCCTTCCGAACTTTTACCGAACTGAGTTTGGGCAGGTAAAACCTGGCAGATTCCAAGTGTAGCTCAGACACTGAAAATTTACGCTGCCCAATCGGTCTTTCCCATATTATTTCCAAAGCTTTTTTTATGGTTTCGAGAAATTGAAAAGCTCAACATTGTAGATTTTTTTGCAAAAAGAACGTTCTTCAGCTGAGCACCCTCTTTCACGTTGCTAGTCTCAAAGACAATTTTTTGACGAAATTCCCCCAACAGAGAAGAAAACTAATCTACCATGACAGTGTATTATTTGCTGCTCAAGGAAAGACAATAAAGGGGAAAAGTAAAGGAGAGAACAAGATTCTACCATCCAGGTTGCGATGCTGGGTTATGTGCAGTACCATGTTTGGAATTTATTGTACACGATCAAATTTGATTAATAACTTCATAATCATTTATGTTAATGCAAAAGATGTAAACAAAACTTGTAATTCAAGGTAAAATCTAGGTATTATATGCTTTATATTTATAGTTAAAGTGAAAGGACTGCAACTGTGAATGATTTCTTCTATACACAAGACCAACTTTACAGGTAAATTACTCCTTTATTTAAAGATATTTTTTATATTTAATTTTAGGAAATCTTAGGCAAGTGGTAATATTATGTCAAAAAGATATCTATTTTTAAAAATAAATATAAAAAAATGGACCTTTTTTCCATAATCAAGAAATAAAATTAATCTCTAAGGAGTTAATATTCTAATTCACACTTAGTAATAATCTTCTTATAAAATCGGTTTTCAGAATTAGTTGCTATTCAATGTATTGATCTCACTTGGAACCAGAAAAGTATTTATGTTTACAAATATACAATACCAATTTAGTTAAAGAAGTAGTTGTAGTATCTGTAAGAATTTATCTCACATTGAATTCTTTCGATTTACCGATTCTTGTTTCATTTAAAACAACGTTTATTCCATAAATGTAACCAGTGCTTCATGATATTACGTGTTTTATTCAGAATTTCAATAATTCATAAATATGCTACCGTAATTTCTTATCGAGTGGGTTAAGAAGGAGATATATCTGATCATTGAGATTCTAGGGGGAATTCGAACGCCAGTAAGGGTTGAGAACTTTTAAATGGAACTCAAAAGGACCACAAATGATATTCACAACAGCTCACATTTATTAGTTTAAGCGTCAAAACACCAAGTACGCGATGTGTTGGTGAGATAAACTGAACAATAAATAACAATATTTATTTATCTGTTAAGTGAGATGTAATCATTGAACTCGCTAAAGAGAAATCCTTCAAACTTTTTGTCCGTCGCCAAAAGACCTCGTGCAGCTGAAGAGTGAAAGTATATATTCACTCACTCCCACTTTTTGTATGAGTGACTCTAATTTCAGACTCCAATTCAGGATTATGCGACTACAATTCATGCAGTACTATCGTAGTAATATTGGCCACCTTACATATATTCTCTATCATATTGACACTTTAAATGCTGGTTAGTAGCGACGTTCGCTTGCAGATTGGAGTTGTTCTGGCCCATAGTGCTAATTTGGCTGGTTAGATAAAACCAGAGTCAGAAATGATAGATCATGGATGCAAATATAATGGAAAAATTAGGAATAAATTGCGAATTTTCTAGAATTAGAAAAATATCTTCTAATGTTCAGTGATTACAAAAACCTTTTAAAGTTAATGGGAGGGTGGGGCATTAAGATACAAAATGAATATAGTTTATAAATTATTGTGTTAAAGACGGTTGAAAGGCAACATTTGTTTTGTTTTGAATTTATTTTTTTTAACTAGATAATTCTTGTAGAGGGCATTGAAACATTTTATTTTTATTTAAATAACATCATCATAGAATTAATAAAAACACATTAATTTTGAAATCAACCTGAAAAAAATATAACTATAGCCTTACTATCATGCAAACATTAAAGTGTATCTTTTGAATGAATAGAGTAAATCGCGTTAGTTGTAAAGATAATAGTTTGATATTTTCTTGTTTTTAAAAACGGAGTACGCAAAAATGAAAAAGTTCAGAATAAATTTAAAATAATTACACAAATTTCAGTTTTTGTTCAAATATAATGGAAATATGCTGCAATAAAAATTTATTTTATATTGAAGCAAAAGCTGTCGATGAATGTTTCATTACTTTATGTAAAAAAATAAGCAACATTTTTTTTTAAAATTATTCAACTAGCATCCTTTGGAATTTTAAAGGCAATACTTATTTTCTCAATTTTGATAAACTCATTACAAAATATTCTTATTACACACTTAAAATTTAATAGTATGCTTGTGCATCATTTATTTTCAGAAAGTTTCCTTTATGAAGAAATTTTCTCTCTCTTCTCTCTCTCTCTACCATTAAAAATAATGGAAATTCTTAAAATATTTTAAAAGTCTTTATTTTTAAAAAACTTCTGAATATTGCAGATAAAAGCATTTTTAATTAGTACTATTTCAAAGAGTTTACTAAGGATAGATACAATTGAAAACATAATCGAAATTAATTAGTGGCATTTAGGTGAAGATATATTCAAAACCTTTCGAATTTTAATATGAAGCTCTAGTGTTAAATCAGCGAAAAGATAATTCTTTAAATTTACGTATTTTAATTGGGAATAATTTGATGATAAAGATATCTCATTAACTTTTGGCTCCAACAAAAATTTTAATTGTATACATTGTATATTTTCAAAGCTTTAATAAGCCGTAATTTAAAGTATCAAATTTCATTCCGTTCGAAAAATCTTTAAAAGCTTTTCATTCATCAGCTGTAATATTATATTCTAAATTAGCTCTCTAGCTTTCATCGCATCTTAATTATGAATACATGTTCTCTCAAAGGAGAATTAGCTATAATTAAATTCGGGGTACTTAGTGTTGACCTTTATATTTCAAAATTACTTTGGACATAATTATAACTCAAACGTTAACGAATTTTCTTTCTTACCTTTCAAAGGCTAATTTTACTCAAACGGATCTTGATAGGAAGCAATTCCCAAGATGAATTTATTTTAAAATATTTGCTAATAACTGTCTCATTGATTCGACATTAAGTAATAAATAAATGAAATTATAAGTTATGTTAAGTGATTATATCATAGAAAAAATTTCGGATTTAATTTTCAATATTTGGTGGGAAAAAATATACGAATTGGCTGATAAGTATTTCATTAAAATAAAAATAAATTCTATAAAAGAAACGAAACGTACCAAGAACAATTTGTTCAAATGCGACAAAAATTACTGGATGTGAAGAACATACATTGAGAAACAAACGATTAAATTTTCTGAAGAATTGAATGATTATTTCAGAGTCTGACTGTTAGCAAAAGGAGGAAGTCATTAAGCCATTGGTTCACCTCTGGTCAGTATGCAAGATGTCTCCTGGCGTAGCATAGACTGATGAAGTTCACAGGAAGAGGTGTTCTTCGAAAATGCGTGTCAAATTGCCTCCAATTGTTGGGCTAAATCGTCAACGTTTCGGGAAAGGTTTTAATTGCCTTCTAATAACGTCCCAAATGTGGTATACAGATGAGGGATTAGGAAAAAGCTGGGCAAAAAAGTGTAGGATAAGCTTGAAGACCATGCATAGCAACACATGTGAAGAGGTAGGAATGGAATATAGTTAATCTTGATCCATCTGGGGCTGGTTGCAAGTTACTCTATCCCTCTGTATAATTCAATTTATTTTCTATCCTTGTTTGAATAAGTCGTGACGAAGTGTCGCGATCATGATAAACTTAAAAATTGAGCTCTTCATACATTGGAATGCTTAAATTGTTATATTTAATCGTTTAAATTGTTAAAAGAAGTGTAGGGAAGAAGTGTGTTCATTTCACGTGGTCAAATTTGTCAATGGCACAAATAATTTTTGGAAGGTCGGTAGGCTTTTGTTTACCTGTGTCATGAAAGACTGTTGAATGCTATAAAAATAATTAATGAAATCGTGTGAAAAGACCAACGTTTGAGTGTTCTGAAGATGTCAGATGTTGCGAATATTGGTAAAAAAGAAATATTTCATCCTAGAATTCGCATATGGTGACAGTTTGTGCAAAACTGGTACCAAAATACTTTATCAAGACAAAGACCTGATTCATATTACGCTCTCTGTAAGAAAGCTCTCGGTTTGACAGACGCATTATTGTGCTCGAGATTTCATCGTACTTACAAGATCTCGCACCATACGATTTCTATCTGTGTATGAAAGGGAACACATTTTCATGGTAGATGAGGTGAAGCCAAAAACGCTGACTAACTTCAGATGGTGACACCTAGTGAACCTAAGCACTGCTTTGAAAAGTGGAAAACTCGTATGTAGCTATGAATTGATGGGAAAGTGGAGTATGTTGAAGGTATTAAAAGGTGTTTCTGTACGTTGTTTTCAATGAAGCTAATTTTTAAAACTAATCCTTTTATTTAATTGCCACATCTCGTATAATATAATATTGGCGAAATCCGGTTTTAGTCAACACTTTTTGGTGAAGACTTTTCAAGCCATACGAAAATGACAAGAATATGTGTTTCTTAAAGTGGGGAACATGAAAACTTAGAAGAAAACAGGAAGTTTTGTCCGAAGCAGCAAAAATAGAAAAATATTACAAATTTAAGGGGGAAAAAATCATGTAAAGTTTTGGTTTTAAAAATAGGATATTACATTCTAGCAAGAAAAAATTGAAATCGAACGACAAAATTGAATATTTTTTAAATTTATGGATATCAAAGATTACAAGTATTGCAAGATAAATTTAACATTTGAAAAAAAAAAATTCTGAAAAGAAGATATCGATGTTTGAAAGAGAATATTTGAAATATTTAAGACAGAAAGGAAGCATTTCTATAAATTTTAGCTTTTTTAAAAAATATTATGAACATTCTACAATTTCTTAAATAGGTTTTGCAAGTGCATCTTTCCTTATTCTAATACGTACACCTTGCAGATTCTCACTTACTTTCGAAGGGCATTTACATTCATATATAACCATCAATTGCATTCATTCAAATACTACTCCCAAATTCAGATATATTTATACTTTGAGAAATCAAACCTTCCTGCATTTAATAATTTTATTTTACTTAAAAAGTATAAAAAAAGGGTAAACAAAAATATAAAAAAAGAAGAAAAAAACATTTTCCAAGCCTTGCACTTTAATTACTTTTAACAGCAACTGGCTCTCTCTCTCTCTCTCGCACGTAGTTGGCAATTAACATTAAAGTATGGAAAGGATGCAATTGGCTCAATAACCGATGTTATATAATTAGTAAAGTTGTCTCTGCTAATTACAGATTAATAATTACGATGGTTAATTTCTAATCACTGCTAACAAAAGGCCACTAATAACTATTTCTTCTCTTAGATCTATTAAAGGCGGTCGCGGTGGCCGAGTGGTTAAGGCATCGGATCATGGCTAGCGTGTCATGAGTTCCATCCTAGTACCACTAAAGACCCACCGTGTAGGGAAGCGATTCACGTTAAATCTGTAGAGAGCTCAAACGTCCTCCCGTTGGTGTGGTGTGGTAGTTAGGAGAGGGGGTGCCAGCTCAGGTGTCGTCCGCGTCACTTGACCATGGTTCAAAATTACGCGGACCGTCGCCAAAAGCCCTCGTGTTGCTATTCAGTGTGACGATAATATTCTCTCACTCACTCACTAGATCTATTAAAGAAGGGTAGCTAGCTTTTGGCGCATTTCTCACCTCATTTAGCACCAAATTTTTTTTAAAGTTTGGGTAGGCTTAAATAAAATGTGCCAATTGCCACAAAAATAAAGTCTAAAAAATTAAATGATTTTCCTATTGCCTCCACCAATAGGATAATGCACATACAAAGCTCTAAAGAAACTACATCCCTAGGTCCTTAAGAAAAAAGTTCTGCTTTTAAAATAGTAGTAACCTGTGTGCTCACACACACACAATCAGACAAGGGAGCGTGAAAAACACAAAGTATAATAAAATCTAAAACTTAACAGGGAAAGATCTAAAGAGAGAGCATTTGACAATCGCTGATGAATGATTGTTACAGTGTGATACAGATTTATTTCTCTTTCTGCAGTTTCAGGAATTATTGTTTCTTAGTATTTCTTTGGATCCAATTTTTGTTATTTCTTACTGTGGCTGTTTAATTAATGGTATTTCGGGCGCATTGGTCCGAAGTGCTTAAGAATTGAAGAAGAGGCAGAAAAAATGAATTAATCTTCTATGGGATAAATTACTTTCGATGGCAGTGATCATTGTTCAATGACATTTATTTGTTGGGATTTTTGGTGTTCCGTGATAGATGTGAAACGAGAACCATTTATCATTGTTCTCGACTTGCAGTTAATGAAACAGCTAAGCCGAATAAGTCATCAGGTTTACTTATAACACTTAATAAAATATTGTTGGTGTGATGGAACAAATTATCTTAATACAGTACCTGGCTAATAGAAAAGCAAAATACGTTCGTAGAAAAAATTTCAAATTTTACTTTCACTAATAAAACAATGTACACATACGATATATTTTTTTAATGATCAAAATACTTACAATACATTGTGTATCCCAAAGCATTACACGAGGCTTACATATGTAAATATGAGACACATTAGAAAAGGAATAATAAGAAAAACAATGTTTATACTTAGGAAGGATTATGAATATTTACAATAAATATGCAATAATGATCAAGAAAACTTTTGGAGGAAACCCTTAAGTGCTAACCTCTTAGGTTCTTCCTTTCACTGATATACTTATAATTAGGGATTGCAATACCGGTATACCGGGATACCGAATACCGGTATTTTGAGCAATTTGTTCAGTTTCGGAATACCAGTATTCACAAGTTTAAATACCGGTTTTTCGGTACTTACTAGAAACTTTTTTAATTGTTTTTTTATGTTCAGGGATCACCAACATAGCAAAATACAGTGTTCAAAATTGCACCATTATTAAAATATATTATAAATGAAATGAATTTATGTCCATTCTAGAAGGTGAAGGTTTTATATATATAAACGTCTTTATTCCGCTCATTCCTTTGTTCTTATTTTTTCCCCCAGTTGGTTCTACAGTTCTAAGGCAACTCATTAAGTCCATCAACTGATTTTTCATTGCCAGATAACGGGATAAAAGACTATTAATCTGAACTTAAAACGTAGACATAAATTATTTCTGTGACAAAAAGAACTAAATACACTACTCCTAACTATAAGCTCGTTGAAAGAGAAGAGTCCAAGCCCATCTGCTTTCCTTCACATTGGACACTACAAATTTTCCTAACGGCGAAATTATGACTGTGAATACAGTTGAATCTCATAATCAAGAGAAGTTATAAACATCCTTAATCATATAAGGCCAAACTCCTTATTACATCTAGAGCGATACTGTACAGGATTCAAGATTCCGCATCTGGAAACCGTTTAAATTCCAGAAGAAAATGCACATTTCGATGTGTTTTAAATTGGTGACCGAAAGACACATTTGTATCATACCTTCCGATTCAAATAGGCTTTAGATTCATTATACAAATAATCCCATAATAATGAATAAAATAACTGAAAACATTAAAAATACCAGCTTGATAATACTTTGGTTCTCTATTATTTATAAGGATGAAATGATGATGGCACATCAACTGTTCTAGAGTTAAGAAGAAAAGTCTAACCAAATCAAATTTGATTAAGTTTATAGTATATTTTCTTAAAATATTTTACCCACAAACCAATCCACATTCAGAGAATTTGCACAATATCGATGAGGATGATGACACTAATGTCAATAGGGCAAAGGAACTGTCTTCAACAGAAATTAGAATTATCAATAACTAAAAATTTCAGCAAACTAAAATACAGTGCAGAAATAAGCTTACATCCAAAATCATTCAACCTAGAAATCGATTTATTTGAAGATGAGGGATTAGAAATAAATACTTTGAAAAGTATTCAAGTGCATTGCGAACTGCAAATTACAAAGACTGTAATAGATATTTGCAGCCTTTTGTGATTTAAATAAATATTACTATTTGTTTATTCGTTTGTAATTCTTTATACACTGTTATAATTTATAAATTACAAATTATTTCTTGTGATATTTACACACTCTAATAAATTGGCAAGTAAACAGCATCTGCGTTTTCTTTTCTAGAAATTTACTGATATTAAAACAGACATGGTATTAAGTTCCAAAATACTGAATAATGGTATTGAACCTTGGTCCGATATTGATCCCACACAATACAGAAGACACATGTTAAATATTTCTCGTTAAGAACGCATCGCCCTGGAAAATTTTAATTAATAAATATGTTTAAACTAGTTTAAAGTTACTATATGACCAGTGAGAAATTTGGACACTTTCTAATAAGCAAAAAAATAGGCAATGACATTTGAATATGACCAAAAGGAAAATTTTACTCTTCTATAGAAGAAGTATGCATGACCCAAATCGCCAAAGACAGACATCTACGAGGGAATATCAGAAGAAAAAGATCACAAGCAGCATTTGAAAACTACATAGTATAGAGAGCTTTATTACCCCAGAGGAGGACACGAATGGCGCTTACTTTTATACAGCCGGGTTTGCGGCAGAGTGAAAGTTCCTAGATGGTTCAGTACAATTAAACTGGCGAAATCTAATGGTCTGCTTTGGAAGTGCGATCCGTGATTCGATTTTTATGGGCAATGGATGAGTCCGCATCTGAGAGAGCAGAGCAGAATGAACAGACATCATGTAGCGAAATAATGTCCCTCTTTTCAACAGGTAGACAGGATATCGAAAACCACAATATGGGAGGAAACGACCGGCCAAGTTCTTCAACGATAGAAATCAACAAGGCACGGATTGAAGAAATGCTTTAAATGATTGACGGTTAATCTTGATCGAAATTGTCAAAGCTGGGAGTAGTTATGGTAGTGGTATATCGTTCTGATGTGCTGCTATTATTCAGACAGCACTGGGAAAACATCCGCCGATATCTGGGAATAATGTATGGCCTGATTTCACCAAAACGGTTAAATGTTGTTCATTCTGATAAATGCCTAAATAGACTTGGTGATTATGTCGAAATGTGATAGACGTATGCCTCTTAAGTCCCTTTTATTTTTGTCGATTGTAAATAAAGATTTCCTTATTTCACTTGCAACATTTTTCTCTGATAAACCCTTCTATTTAGCTTGGGGTCTTCTGTTTCGAATGCAGTGCCTCTCTACTTTTAAACAACCTGTATAAATCCACAGTTTCACCAAGAAAGAGTTTTTACTAGAAAGTTATAGGTGTAACAATAGGGCAAAAGAATTTTTTGGGAAATGCCAGATGAAACCTGAGGAGACCGCTACTGAAACATAATTTATTCAAAGAAATATAATGCAATGACTGTTTATCGCGTACTCATGCTCTTGAGTGATTTAGGTGTATTAAAAATAGCCTAGAAAATTTTGAAAAGATTCCAATAAGGATCACCCTTCCACATCAAAAGCGGATGAATACATCAAAAAACCAGTGAACTGGGTCTATTTGACCAGAGATTATGTACTCATTCAATAGCTAAAACTGTAGGATTTTATTATGAACTGCATGATACTTTTGTGCAACAATTTTGGCATGTAAAAAGTGTGTGACGAAATGGAGCCTAAAATTCTCACATCTGATCGACAAGAAACTTGCAAAAATGTTTACACTGAATGCAATTGAAAATAATGCAAAAGTATTGAAAAATACAATAATGTGTGATAAAACTCGTGTTCTATTTTTAACTTTAATTCTGAAAAGAAGCTCAAATATATGCCATGAAAGAGCCCATCCACCGAGAACCAAGAAAGCTCGAATGAATAAATAAAAATTTTAAGCAATAATGATAGTTTTTTTTCGATATTAAGGAATTGAAATTTTATTAAAGGTCAAATTATTAATCAACTTTTCTACCTTCACTTTCTTGTTCTCCGTGAAAGAATAAGGAAGAAACGCTCTGGATTGAGGAAGGACAAGTAACGGATTTTCCATAAAGGCAATGCACCGGCTCATTCCGCATTGTCTGAAAAGAGATTCCTTGCTACGTACAGCATCCTTGTGTTAGATCATCCATTTTAATCACCGGATCTAGCACCAAGAAACTGCTATGCGTTTCTTAAGGTGAAATCTGCATTAAAAATAATAAGATTTGAGTCCCTTGCTGCTGTGAAAGAGAAAGCTGCACACCTGTAATAGGAACTGACAGAAGAAGACTTCTAGATGTACACGGACCATTGTAAAGATAAAATAGAGGTGTATATTGAAAGTGATAATAAGTAAATACGTATCAAATTAATATGAATTATTTTATTGCATTAGTCTTGTTTTTAATAACCACACACACGCACAAATGTTGATTTTTTTTGAAAAAAAAATGACTCTTATGTACATTGAAATGATTATTGACAAGTGGATATTAAATATTGCTCTGTATTGCAGGGTTTGACTTTGAAATTCTCTAAAAAAATAAAATTTTAAAGGTTAATGTTTGCTTAAGATTGTTTAAACAAATGAAGCACATTACATGGAAATATTCGTTATATCAAATGTTTCTGAAATTTGTTGATAATTTATACAAAAAATGAATCATACAATACAAATAATCTGAAGCAGCGAAAGTCTTCATTTTCTAGGGGATATAAATATAATTAATGTGATGATATTGTTAATATATCTGTCTTTTAGAAAACTTTCACGGGGCGAAACATTACCTTTGGAGTTTACAAATTTTTAAAATAGCTGCATATATTTTTCTAATAGCAAAAAACTTGTGTTTAGATTTCACAGATTATTCCATGACTGCAATCTAGCTAAAGTTAAGTACACACACACAACAAACGAATATCTTCAATACTTTTATAATACACTCAATAATTTTAATCTTTGAATAATTGAAGCTTTTTTAAAATTAATTTAATAAAACATCTTAAAATGTAATAACATTTCCGTGTTTGGGTTTTTGTAGAAAAAAATGCATGTGGAATTCTATCTTTAAATCATAAGGATATTTTACATCTTAGTATTAAAAAAAATTGGAATCATATATACAAAAATCAAAATGTTGAATAGATATGTCGCTGGCATTTTTTTCCATGATCGTAACATTAATTTGAAAAGTGAAACAACCCCACCTGTCAATAAATGTGAGGAAACTTTATTAAAACCTCACTAAAAAAACAAGAGGACTTTATAAGGAGAGGACATTGTAGCGAGAGGAGAGGACTTTATACCGAGAAGACTTTACTTTATAGCCGGAATAAAAATTATGTCGTGACGGACCTAGTAATTTTGAACTTCGGTCAAGTAACGGGAACGACACGCGAAATGGCACTCCTCTCGAAAAAACCACACTAGTCCAAGGGGAAGACTTTGAGTCGACAGATATAACGTGCATCAGTCCCCACTATGAAAGGGTAAAAATAAAAAGTATTTTTCAGAAAAATGTGTAGGAAATTCTGCTTTATTTGAAACATAAGCTAAACTGAGTGGTGCAACAGCCCATGAGGGCAAATCAACTGTGTTTTTCTCGGTTTTCGTGATTTTAGGCGCTGAGGAGCATGTGCAGATGTTCCGGTCAAGGGGTCAGTCTGATGTGAAAACTCTATTGTTTAGTTCCCAAGCAAGCATGGTACTCATTAATCCACCCACTGAAAGGATGAAAGGCTGAATCAACCTCGCCCAGCCCGAGATTTGTTTTGAGGGCCTGTGGCGCGGAAGCATGATACACTATCATTCGCCACCTGGGCTTCTATTTCAAACATTATTGACAAATATAAATACAACATGCAACTCTACTTTTCCTAGAACAGATATGGACACATTAATATATATAGTAAATTTAATAATACTTAAATATATATTACGCCCCTCACAAGTTAATTTATGCGATCAGAGTGTATTTTAAACTTTTGCCTTCAAAAATTACGAATGAATTGTACAAGAAACGCTTAAAATTTAGTTCCTAGCCTCATTATTTGTACGTGAAGTAAGCTGTGGATTGGGAGAGAATATCCAATTCCTTTCCATTCTACCGAAGTTAGTGGCTAAACAAAATTAGTGGCCGTATTCCTTCTGAATACTTACAAGGACAAAATTAGTTTACATGCGTCCAGGGGATGAAAAAAATCAGTCATTGAGACTGCGTCTGAATAAGAATTGAGGGATGACTTGATTTATAACTGTTTGTTTTATACCTTGCATCTAGAAATAGAAACTAAAAAAAATAAATAAGAATCTTATGAGAGTTATTACACTTATTAATTTCGAAGCTAATTCAGAATATACTGTGTACGAATACCAGGAAAATATTTATTGCATTTAATAATTAATGCTAAAATAGAAATTATTAAACACATCTAAATCAAACTTTTTTTTGTTCTGCATGTCGATTGTACAATTTTATCACTAGTAAGAAATTATTGGATGAATTTGATATTAGATCACTTGAAAATATATATGAACGTTTATTGGTACGTATTATTGCAGCTAATAAGTTTTTGAGTGAAAATAGTCGATAGTAACATATATTACTCAAAAACTAACTTCTTCATACATGTAATATTACAAGTGTATTACCGAGAAATATATCTTTACAAATATTTTTTTAGTCTTCAATATTGATTAACAGTGAATGCCTGTTGTGAATGTCTGAATGAACTGAATGTGAAACCATAACAGTCTCGTTATGGTTTACAAGTAAGCCAATTAATTTGTATGCAAAAAAAACTCTTTTAAGAACATTTTTACAGTAAAAATTATATAAATACAATTTTTTTTGTCAAAAAAGAAGAAAAAATGACGTATATTCAAAACATTCACCTTTTAAGGAAATAATTTTATAATTTAGATAAATTGTCTATTTATAACTAAGACTTATGTACAAAAAGCATTTACTAATATTTCTAAAATACTGTTGGACCCCGATTTAACGAATTCATCAGTACCAAACATTTTGTTTGTTATATCGGGGCCCAAACAAAATACAATTTTTTTGCACATCCCTTTTGAAAATTCTAATAAGCAACAACACAAAAAATATCCATCGCAGAAAATTGCATCATTTTCTTTCAATAGTTAAATTACTATTAGCGAATTATTACGAAGAAGTTAGTTGTAAATTTTAAAATACTGACTAATAGATATTTGACAACCTTTTTAATTCTTATTTTTAAAGAGTTTTTTGACTTTGTACAGAGAAAAAAATATTACACCGTTGACATCTTACTTCATAAGGTAGGTTTTCATAGTTTCAAATCTATGTAAAGCGTTAGAAAAAAATTACAGTTTTGATAGGGGTTTTATTACCAATGTCTGCATTAGAATCGCTATTCTCATTGGCTCCGACAAATCAACAATATATTGAACATCAGTTACACAAGTAAGCAGTTCGTTATCAAAATGTAACCTAATTGTTGAAATCTTAAAAGTGGGCGTTACCGAATCACCATTTTAATATAAAAAAATCACAGATATTATTGTATGGCTGTTAGAAATAATATCAATGATTTACACATCATGAAAAATGCTGTTTAGGATGTTTATTTTCATCTCCTGTCTTCAAACGAGAGTCCTCAACATGTATGTGGGAACTGTGTCCTGCGGGTATAAATTCGTAGTGCAAGTTTCAAAACGCAGAAACTAATGTAACGAAATGCACTATGATCATAAACACATGCACATGTGCTATACACCATAATGAATTAAATCAAACCAATTTTTAGAGATCTAGGCAATCTTATGTTATTAAGAAAATGCTTATATCGAAAGACCTAGACCCCCCTCTCCCAAATGTGTCAGGTTAGGGCCCCATATGGTCAGTGATTCCAAAATCTATATTTGTGGTATAAAAACTCTAAAATCAGGGGTAGATATGGCAATTACACAGTTTGAAAATGCAACAAAATGTATGACAGTAAAACATTCTGATATTGAACCATTATAACAGTGTGTCATGCTTCAATAAATAAGATGCACGTAGGATTCCTGTAGCCTATCGAAAGTATCTTGAGATCCACCCAAAAAGGCTAAATTGTTAAAAATAATAAAAGAAAAGAAAATTAGAAGAATATTTTGTAGAAGCGTGGAGGGTAAAGAAAATGCTTTATATGCTTCTGGATAGAACAAAAAAAGTAAATGCTCAAAAATTGCAAATTTTTACTTTAAAACTTATTTTTTAAAAATGTAATATTTTTCACTTTATGTACCTTTTTCTTAAAAAAACTACTTATTATATAACACTCAAATTTTTAGTGAGCATACATTTGTCATTTTATATAATGGAAAAAATTAGATATACCTGCAAACTTTTTAAATAATTTATTGATAAAATCCAAATTTTAATCCAAATTGATAAAAATTGTACAATTTTTAAAAAAATTCATAACTATTTTAATTTTTAACAAAAAGACAAAACCCTTTTGTTAAATTTTTATTGATAATTCATATAATCTACTGTAAAAATGTTAACCATGAGAAGTAAGTAGTTTTTGAGAAAAAGGTACATAAACCTTATGCAAGTTAACAAGCACTCCTGTGGACTTGGTGGACCCCCTTAAAGTTAACGAACATTAAAAGCTTCATTTTGCTTGAAAGTCTCAATAGAATGATAACTTCTGCCCATCTTCGTATATTTGCTACATTCTTATTACTGTGTACTATATATAAGTTCAGCATTAAACACTATTATTTAATTCTCGCTTCTTCACACTAAACGCGATCTCGTCTTCCTTTATCCAAATCTTCGATACTGAAAAATTTGCTTTAAATTACCATCCACTGAAAAGGGGTAATTCCTAATCTCCAGTTCTCGCATTCCCACAAAAACGAAATTTCCAGCTTATATTTCCCATTAACTGTAGCAATCAACTCCTGAAAATAAAGACAATACTAATAATAGTGCATTCGAAATAATAACACCAAACAGCCAGAAAAAGAAATCACCAAGGATCGTAAGTATCTTTTAAGAACAAAATCCACACAGAGAAGGATTTACGAGTTTCACAGCTGTCGTCATGCCCTAGTAGACCAAGGGAGCAAGAAAATCTCTAAATAAAATGGGAGAGCTGTAAGAAAAGACTAAGTTTCTGACAACCGGTGATATATGGAGGCTGTAATATGATCTAGATTTATATTTTTCTTTTTCTGTTTCCAGAAATAGTGTTTACCATCCAGTTTTGGCTCCAATATTTATTTCAAGCACTATAGATTTTTAATTAAGTTCACTGTGTATTGTTCATATATTGTGTCACTGATGTACTTTATTTTATTTAAAGTATTAAATAAAACTCAAAAGCGTAAAAGGGAGAGAAGTGATGTTCCTGTGTGAAAATTGAAGAAGAATGTTTGTGATTTTTTAAATAAGTCCTCAATTATATATATACAAGAAAAGTTTTAAAAAATTTTTCTTTAGCTTATGGATATAATTTATGAGATCCTAATATTAATTTTATATACAGTTTTATAGAATGCTTAAAAGTAAAACAATTCGTTTTTAAAAAGCTAAAACAATTGTGAACAACATTAGCTATTTTTTGCATTGTTCGTGGTTAGACAAATAATCTATTGAAAACTTTTTTTCTTCTTTTAATTCACTGTACATTTATGGATAAAAAAATTCACTTAAAGTAATTTATCTCTGTTTTTATCAAATTAAACTATATAGAAAATATAAAAAAATTATATGTAAGAAATAATTCTCATTGACGTTTTAGAACATGATTAACAAATTTATATTTTATATGGTGTATAAATTATAACATGAGATCATACTTCCATTCTATGACTATAACATTCAAAATTTTAAATAAATACAATACAAACATTAATATATAAGCTCTAAATACCACTTTTATAAATGTGTAACTGTAATCTCACTCCATTTATGTTTTGTTACACTTATTATTTAAATACAGTAATTTGTGAAAAATATAAAATACTCCGTGAGCCACATTTATTTTGTACCTTAATTTTAATACTTTATTTTCGATACATTCTAAGCCCACAGTAAATTTTTGAAATGAAGTTTCGTAAAATTTTTATTTTCCTCATGAATATATTGAACACAATATGTAAAAGAAGTTGGCGGAAAACATTTAAGAAATTCGTAAATTAACTTATGTAAATTCGAGAAAGAGAGAAAATTCTGAAACTCATTAACGGTAAAAACGTTTTCTAAAACACAATTTGAGCATGAATTTAAAGAAAAGGGTAGAATAAAGTATCATTTATGTTTTCGTTTATTTTAGTAAATAATTTAAGTATAGATAACCGTGGTGGGTAAAAATAGTTTATAAATTATGCATAAAACTAAAGAAATACTAAATTAAAGTCAGATCGTAGAAATATATTTTTCGTGAATACATCTTGCGAATAACTGAGTTTCGCTTATAAAATCTCACTTTTTGTAAAAAGTACTTATTAAAATTTCATTATGAGTTATCTAATTATTATCTAAAATTTGGAAAGAGTAGTGAATATTTACTGGAATCATTTTAACATTATTTTTCCTTCCAACCTGCAGCACAGAATGATAATCGAATAAAAAAAGAGAACATGTCGTCTTATCTGAGTAAATCTTTCATGAAAAGAAGGAATAATGTGAAACATCTAATGGTTATGAAATTATTTCTTTGAAAATGTGCGCCTTTGAACCATAACATTGATAATCATTTTCAATTCCTGCTATTGTATATAGTTCACACTCTCCATATGTATATTTATTTACATATATATGTATCTTCACACAAATTTTTAATTTTTAATAAAATAATTTTCTTCATCCATTTGAGTTGAAATACAATTTTTTAAACTTGTAATGAATGACACTTGATGTTAATACAGTTTCTTCAAATATTAATTTATTAACTCAATTTAATTAATGAATACATAGTAACAAACAAAACTAATAGTCCAATACCATACATAAAAAAACCGCTTGTCGTGTCTCTGTAGCGCAATGGATAGTGCATTGAACTCATAATCCGAAGGTCGTGGGTTTGAATCTTACCTGGGATGGCCTAATTTCAAATGTATAAAAAGACCTTAGTATTTTCTCATGTGCTGATCCATGTAAAGCACATCGGCAATGTTAACATTTGTTTTTTAAACTTCTGAAATGGTCACCAACTTTAGTCAATTGCAAGTTATCTGTAAAGGTAGTCTAATCAAGGTAACGAACTCGTGGCTGGCGTGTCATGAGTTCAATCCAAGTACCGATGAAGTCCCGCCTTGTAGATAGAAGATACATGTTAAATCTGTCAAAGTTCAAGAGTCCTCCCGTTGGTGTGGTGTGGAAGCTCAGGTATCATCATCATTACTTAACCATGATTCAAAATTACAGGTCAGTCACCAAAAGCCTTCAAGTAGCTGAAAAGTGTGACGTTAGTGTTCAATTTCTCACTGTAAAAGTTTTCTTTCTCTTCTCAGAAAGCTTACCTGTCAACCTTTGCGCTTACGACTTGAAAATTCAGAAATGAGTTGCCTTGCTATCCAAAGTGCTAATAGCACAAATTATAGGTGGGCAAATAGTTTTCCATCGGCATATAAAAAATAATATGAAGTTGTTAAATACAATTACCATGACCAGAAAAGCAGTGAAAAATTGTAAAGCTACACTAAACATTATTTAGAATATTTTAAAAAGTAAAAGAGTCATTGTGACTTTGCCATTGACACAATCTTATTCTACTTTTTAACCCCGCATCACTCGCGTGAAAAAACGACCTAAATTTCTCGCGCAAGGTGTGTCATACCCAAGGGTGTTTACATTATGTTTTTACCTTAAAATTTGTGTGCAAAGGTTAAAAAGGAAGAGAAGTAGGAAGTAATACATGTTTATTACATTTTTCACATTTAAATTTAGTTTTTCTGTTCTTTTTATAAGGGCATTCAGTGCATTGTTTATACACTGCTTTAATCGCGTTATGAGTAAGTGCGATGTTTTTACTGGATCTTAATTTTTTTTAAAAAATATGTATCTTTTGCAAACTAAACATATGAGTTAACTTCTTTATTCTTTAAATTTAAAAAAAAAATTGGAATTTCTTTTTATCTTCTTTTATTTTGTTCCAGCAATATTTGTCTTTTTTTTTTCAAAAGTTCATCTGAAAGTGAATAAGATGTGTATAAGTTATCGCCTTTAAAATTACATTCTTCACAAATGTTTTTGTGTCCCTACATATATAAGAATTTTTTTTTTCAACAGTGTCTTTCTTTTCTAAATCTGGATCGATTTCAGAGGAGGAATCATACTTGCTGTTATACTCTTCATTTGCTTTTTCCTCATCATAACCATGAAGAGAATTTCTTCATCATTAAATATTGTTGTACTCTATCTATTAAATACTGTATTTATTAAATTGCTTAAATATCACATTTCTTTATCATAACTACAATAATAAGCCATAGAATAAGGAAAATTTTAAAGCGCACTCATGCATTAAAAAATGTAACTCAACTTCACGCGCAAGGTGTGACATACCCGAGGGAGGGGTATCCAAATATCTATTTTAAAAATTCGCTGTCAGGTTTGATCCCCTTGAAGGTTATGACATAAAGTCAGCTAGACCAGGAATCATCCATTTTCCAAATGATTTAGCAGGAGCGTTGAAAAAAGCTGTACGGTTGGTATGACACACCCTGCGCGAGTGGTGCCGCGTTAAATCATTTTTTTTATGTTTATATACGAACTGATTAAAATATTCTAAAAATACAATATCCGAATCTAATCTATCTCTTTATAACACCAGCTAGACTAACTTTGAGATCAATGCGAAGTATAGTCAAACGCTCTTAAAACAAATTTCATGCTAAGACGGTAAATCAGACAAAAAAATAAGATAATGTTTCAAATAGTGTTTTCAAAGGCATATTACGTCGAAATCCCATTCAGAAAAAATAAGATACGTTAAAGTCTCACTTGAAAACTACACAACGGCTTTTAGTAACAGACCTCGCATTTCTTAACCTCGCTCAAATTACAAGGAGGACCCCTAACCTGCCATCCAGTTCTCTAAATATTGAAATCATGATAATGTGATGAATGTGTCTAGCATCAGTACCTCTCTACAAGTGTTAACCAGTCACATCAGGACTTGAACCTACGATTCGATGGTAGTTACGGAGGTTTAAAAAATAAATTGCATTATATTTTCTAAAAACAAGCACAGACACTTATTTGCACCGACTCGCTCTCTTCGCTTTATTCTTTGCACAATATAAATTCTACAGAAAAACTTGTTGTGGAGGTTCAATCTATTCTGTACAACCTTGAAGACTGTGATATCCACTTTTCTTATGTTCGGGCCATAGTGGAAATCTCGGCAATGATAGAGCGGACCAGTTGGCTAAAGAGGCAACTTGCCAAGATATGAGCCTTTCGATGTCTGTGCCATTGTCCCACTGGAAGCATTTAGCTTGGGAAAGAACTGTTTCCGACTGGAACTCCAAATTCTTGGCCTCACCTAAAGCTTTATGGACTAAAAAGTTTTTCCCGATTATTTATCAACGGCTAAAATGTAAGAAATTTGTTACTGATTTTAAGTTATCCCAGATTCTAACAGGACATGGTAATTTTAAGAGCTATTTATTTAGGTTTAACTTAATTGATAATGATATTTGTTCTTGTGGTTCTGACGCTGAAACCGCGGAACATGTCTTGTTGTATGTAATCTATATTGTTGTAAAAGAAAATTTAAAAATAAAATGCTTAGTATTTCTGCACCATTTTTCTTTGTTAGTCATTGTTCTGAAACCTTAATGTCTTGAAAAATTTGTTACAGTATAGATTTTAAAATTTTACAGATACTTTCTTTCTTTATATTTGTGTATTTCTCCTTCCTTTATTTTTTTTGCTCTTTTGTCCCCTTTTTTTTTTATTTTTTTTTTTCTTTTATATTTTTTTGTTGTTGTTTTATTATTGTTTTTAATGTTGTTACCACTTACGTCTGTAAGCTCATGTTATGCAATGTGAGCATGAGAGTTTTGCAAATAAATTTATTTAAAAAAAAAAAAAACACTCAATGAACCAGATATATTTACTAAGTTATAAACTTTAAATAAATTTTGAAATCGATATTTATTGGGTGTATTAGATTTTATGTTTGTAACTATAACAAAAAATTTAAATCTTTTTTTTAAAACTAAGATTGATTTTTCTGAAATCTATGTATATATATAAACGTATATTTGTATATATGACCGCGCTTCACTTAAACACCGTTTAACCAATCACTATGAAATTTGCATGCATATGTATTTTTTGTGAAGAAGTTTTTTGTGCTATTCACTTTGTTTCAGTTCCCTACCAGGTGGCGCTACAGCATATCAACTTCTGCACCTTTCAATCAATCGTCGTTGAAAACTTGGTCCCCAAAATTGATGCCATTTTGCTCTATCAACAAGACTTCGCTGTGTTTCCATTGAATCGCCATTATAATGAAAGATACATTGCAAATAATACAATTTTAACATAAAATGAAAAATGCAGAAACTAATATTAACATATTACATGTCCAGATATAAATTATTTACACTATTTTAGGCATTCAATTCACAAATTTTCTAATAATGTGTTACTTTTGCTGAGCAGAGATCAACTTAGAAAGGTGTTTTTAAAAATCAACCTACAAGAGAGTTACGAGACAGTACAAATAAAAAAAAATCATTTTTGTCAGCTATTAGACTTAAAATTTAGCAAACATGCTTTTTTCAGTTTAGATATTTAAAAAGTTTTTTTTTTTGTTTAATTTGTAATTCACTTAAAATTAACTCATTGAAAACAATCCATCAATCAATATTGTTAGATTTTTCAATTCACCTAGGAGTAGAACAGTTATACCAGCTAGTACATAATAAAATATTAGACATTAAATCAAAATACTATAAAAGTATTTGATGCAATTAACTACACAGACTAATGATTATATATCTTTCCAGATTGATTATTGTGGAGCCATGATGAAGAATTGCTCTGTACTTTACCGACTACTCTTTTTACAAAAGCACAAAGAGTTTTTTGGTTCATAGCTACTGAAACAAAACACAGTGCGTCGTTATTTTAGTTTGCCAAGAAAGGAAATAGAGAAATCCGGTAGGGGCTTAGCAAAAAAAAAATAGGAAAAAACATTTTGACATATGAGAAAAGAGTTGTTTGTCTTAGTTTTTCCCAAATGTTGACTTCCAGAAAATGCTTCCTTCTGACTTTCTACAATTCACCCGAAAAAGAAAAAAGAAAGGAATCTAAGGGTAGGAAATCTGAGTTGTCGTATAAATAACACATGTTACAGAAAAACACTAAGGAGGCCTAGTAAAAAAACAGAACAAAATGAATTCAAAAATATATCGTTAAACTTATATATATAATAAATAATAATAAAATACGTATTATAATTCCTACAAAGCTAAGAATGAAAGAAATTGGATTTTTAGACCTTATCAAAACCCACCAAAATATATATATATAAACAGACATAAAAAATCAACAGAACAAATTGGAAAACTTTTATGTTTTCTAGATCTGTCACTGGTTTAGGACTGAGAAATAGGGTTAAAATTGCTTTACAGGATCCTAACTTTCCCCTTCCAATAGAACATTTCACAATAATAGCACAAGAAAGTGAAGAAAAGCTTAGAAAGATAAATGATGCCAATCCTAATAGTAACATGTGTATGCGAAAGGACTATTTATATCCCATTAACTGAAATGAATGACTACTGTAATAATGTACAGTGCTACATATTAAGACAAAATCTAAACCAACAATAAGAAGTTACCTTACCAAAATTCATCATCATTATATAAAAACGTATATACCTTTTTTATTATACTTTTTTCTCTTTATAAATCTTTATACATCGCTATTAGTCAATGTCATCATGTGAATCGTATAAAGATGATAAACTACATTTTAAAATTAGTCGAAGCAATTATTTGGGAGTGAATGGACTAAAAATATATTCATAGCATTGACATTTTGCTGTTAATTATTTATTTCTTTTTTAAAAATAAATCTCGTAAAAAGGATTAAAAATACTTAATTTTTTATTTTTATTTCAGGAGTTTTAATTTAAACTAAATATGGCTGACTGAGTCTATGAATATTTACTTATTATTTCGTTTTCAATTGTAAAGAAAAACATTTTTCTGTTTTAAAATAATTTAAAGTTTGATGTTTTAACATGGTTTTTTTATCAGTTAATTTACATATAAACTCTTTTATAACAATAATTTTTATAATGTAACCCTTGATTTTTATTAGTTTCATTAATTTATTTTTATAAGACATTCTAAGTTGCTTATGAAAATGTGATTTGTTCCATTTGATTCTCCAAAACCAATTTTGCTGGACTATACATCATTAAGTGAAGATAAGTAAAATTAACTGTGGATAATTATATAGTAAAAACAGACTCACTTTTTGACTAGGAGCGAAAAATAGAAAAAAAAAAGATTACAATAAATATTGTTTTAAAAATTAAAATATATAATCACGTTTACTTTTGTAAAAAAAAAATATATTCCATGTTATAAACAAAATGACTCGAAATAAAACGTTGCAAAAGCTTTTGCTAGTGTGTTTAAAGAACTCAATTTTACAGAATTATTTAGAACAATCCATATTGTAAAAAAAATCTCGAGCTTATGTTCTAATTAAAAGGCCTTGGAATTCTTAATTTTCTATATTGATATAAATAATATTTATGTCAAATTATTTATTTTTTTACCTATAATTTATTAAGTCTTATATAGCTTCAGTGGTATAGCTGCAGTCGTTGGATGAAAGGTTATTGCTTAATTTTATTGAAGCACTTTTTATAGTTTTATATCTTCCATATACTTTAAAATCTCAAGAAAAGCCTTAACCCACAAATAAAGAAGTAAGCCATGTTATTACGGCTTCCAAAAGTTGAATGTCAAATATAATTAACACTCGCGTTTAACGAAACAGCTCCAATTGGGCCAATCACATTTACAGATGTTTCTCTTAATTTTTACTTTTTGGGCATCCATCAATTGGTCACTGTGAAAACAACTTCAAACTAAGCAAACAATTGTCCGAAGACTTATGCTTGGTCCATTAAAACTTAGTATCCTCATGAAAGATCCATGTATTGCTTTATATATTTAATCGAAGCATAATCAAAAAGCGTCCTCCATCCGCGTGATATCTATGATTAGCGTGTCCATTTTTATAAGAAGACATCATGCTACTATGCGTCGAATGATACGAATGGTGGATTGCAATCTGGTGAAGAGCGATTTATTTTCCTGTATCCTTACAAATCAGAAGATCAAGCTTAAAGTATGGTCAATAACGCTGGAATTGGACAACGACTAATTGTGTCACAGTTGAGTTTATGAATGATTTGAGATTAACTCTGGAGCCAGAATTGAATAGTGTATGGGTATGGAGTGATTGAAAACCCCACACGTAATTAGTTCTCGAACATCTTTAAGTATCATGTATTCCAAAATGGAAATGTCATGATGTATGTAGGTTAGTGCTCCTCAAACTTCAAGTATTTGTGATCCAATTCTCAATCATACTTTTCAAGGCCATACCAATAACCATACCATACAATAACCATACATTTTAAATAATAATCTTGCAGTTTGACTGTAAAGCTACAACACAACCCTAATTATATACCGTGCAAATTATGCAGATAAGTATTAAATTTTGTGTATATATATTTTGAGTAACATATATTTTTATTAAAATATACTTTTAAATATTATTTTAGGGGTCGTGCTTCACAATTTCAGAATCATTGATTTAGGTATTTCGTTCAGATATCGCAAAAACTGCTCATTTGTAGACGGAATCCTAAGGCAATGGGTTGTATTGGGATAGAGTCTAGAAAACAATGTGTGACATTACGATGTAATAATTGCTCCATTTTAGTAGAAATGCACAATAGTACGCGTTTTGCTCCATAGAGCTTACATCATCCATGACTACTTGGAAACTTAGAGGATCGTACGAACTTACCCAAATTTGATCTTATTGAAATTATTTTGTCGCGCTGTATCTTAACGTTTCCCAATTACATTGACATTTAAAAACTGTTCTATTGGGGGAATATCGATTTCTTGAACACACTGTGGTTGATCACCTCATCGAAAGGTTCCAATGCTATAATTACATATATTATTAGTGTTTGTTTTGTTTTTATTTAAACATCATTGTTAATGCTCTTATATGACTTCAGTATTTTGAGAATGCAATGTTGTTTTTCTGTTTGCCTGTAATTCTTTGTTTTTTACATAAGTAAACATTATTGCTATATTTCTGTTCACATTTCAAGCCAATCAAAAGTGTTGTTGCCGAATTTTCTCATTTTAGTACTTTATGTATTTGCTTTAAGTGTAGACTACTATCTCCTCCTAGACTATACAAACTATATCTTAAGTACTTAAATAGTGAAATGTCTCTAATGGCTATTTATTTCATTAGATATTAATAAATGAAATTTAATGGTGTTTATTAAAAGTTGGAAAGTTATTTTTGAATTCTAATTTAAATGCAATATCACATGTATGGATATTCTAATCTCTCAAAAAATGTGTTTTCTTTTCTTAAGTTTGTAACCTAAATTTGAAGTTTTAATTGTTTTTCATACTCAATATAAATTATATGTTGTGAAGTTATTCAAGTACACAAAAAAAAAAAAAAATTGGAAGTAAAGCATTTTTTTTAAAATAGCGTTAGTAAAATTGTTCTGTAAATAAATAAAATTTTATTTTTAGTAAAAATCTTACATTTCTTTAAAAAAAGGAAAAGTTATGATTAAAATAAAGCCTTCATATTTTAGATATTTTGTGTAAAACAAATACCCAAAGTGTTACGCATTTTAAGTATAGAAAAACATATATTTTTGTATGTAATATACAAATCATTTTCACACATATTTATGTTAAAAGATATAAAATTTTTTAAGAGCATTGTACAAATTTTAACAACCAGATTGAAATTCTATCAGGTTTGCAATTTTTTTCTTGTCCTGCTTTGGTCTAAAAACTACCTTTGGTGTGAAAGTTAGAAGGGTGGAGGTGGAAGGTATCAGTTCGGATATCATCTTTGTCACTTGACTATGGTTTGAAATTACGGAGTCCATCGCCAAAAATCTTCGAGTATCTGAAGAGTCCGACGTTGATATTCACTTACTTACCCATCTGGTTCATCCGCATCATAATATATACATATGTTTTGCTATTTAGTACTCTTTCCAAATAAAGCAGATAGTTAATTTTATGATCTCAAGTGAATTAATTTATCTACAAAAATGATTTTAACTTCCTCTTCAGCTCATTTCTTTTACCAAATAACGGAAAACCTCCGAAAATCGTATTGGAGAAATAAAAAGGACTTGGTGAAGTATTGATAGATTTTTAGCAATATCTGATAGACTATTCAATTTTCAGCTTCTATTATATGTTTGAGTATTTATGTCTTTTCTGAGAGACAATTTCATGACAGATATCGGAATCGTCTATTCTTAGGCTGGGAAATATTTTCAAGAGATATGGATAATACAGAGAGGAGAGAGAGAGAAAGAGAAATCCCATAATCTCATTCTCTAAATTGTGTGTAAAATTCCGCTGAATCTTGAGAATCTTGGAAATATATTTGGTAGGGAAATATAGTTTAATCTAAATTCAGTTCTTCATTTTTTATGATCTTTATAACTTTTGTTAAATTAAGTTTTCAAACTCTTGAATTACTTTAAATATTACTAAAAATACTTTTTGGAATTATCTTTATCGCACACAAAATTTCAGCAAATGACAACATAAAATTGTAATACATTTATATTGCAACCATTTAAATTTCTTTTAGAATAATTTCAGCTAAGATAAATGAGTGCATAACTTAAACATTGTAGGATGCTTTTATACTACGGACATATTTAAGAAGCAGTTATAATATATTTCCGTTACAAGTAAAGATACAACCTAAGATGTTTTTTTTTTATAATGATCCTTTTTTGTAGGATTGTGTATTCAGTTCCTTGAGTTTTAAATAATATTTAAGCTTAAACTGTGTTTTGACGGTAGGTTACATAAAATAATACATAATTAAACTAACGAAACAATTTTTTACACCTAATTATTCTTAAGGTGCAAAATATTTCTTGTATTTTTAAAATAATTACAGTGATTTAAATTATGAAAACATAGTTTTGTGTCAATCCTTCACAAAATTAAAATTTTAAATAATAGAAAAACAGAAACTTAATTTCTTTATGAAACATTTGTTTTTCATCTCACGCAATCAACATGTGAATTAAATAGAAAAAAAAAGTTTAAAATATATTACGATATGAAAAATGATTATAAATAATGCTGAAAAAATATAGGGATGATTCAAGAAATGTTTACACACTTTGATGTACAAAATCCTATGTATTATTGAATTGCAGTAAATAATACAATACAATAAGTGTTAAAACTGTAATTTGACCACCTGTACACATTTTTCAGCATGATGTCGTACAATGTTGGTAAAATCTCTCTGAGAAGCTACAAAAATTGGGTAACCACCCGTTCCAATTTAGTGAACCGAGTTCCTTGTTGTGCATTATATTCTTGAGACCACATGACATAAGAAATATAATTTGGATCATTTTCAATCTGCGTAAAGTACCATTCGCAAAACTAAAATCTTTTGTCTGGGTCGTCCTCGTACAGCGGTATGTAATTTTTGCATTCAGCTTTTTGCAAAATACGACCTACACTAGCGCTACTTACTCCTACTTCACGAGCATATTATGGTGTCGATTTTTGTTTTTGACCAAGTGAATGAATAGAACACTCCAACAGAAAATTCTAAATTTGCTGATGTGCGTGTCCTGATCGCTCCTCATACATGTCTTTTATTGTTCCATATGCTTTAAACTTATCGTGAAAGTTAGCAATGCTTATGTGTGCAGGTGGTTTCGTTTCCATATTGTTGTTTCCAACGTAATTGCACTTCATTGAAAGTGCTTTTTGAAAAAACGGTTTTTCGCTACTTGCACCAAGGCCTCATTTTCCCTACTCAAACTCTAGCGCCATCTGTGGCTGAACTATTGTTGAACATGCCTAAACACTAATGCTAACTATTAACACCAACTCTTAAAACCTAACCCTTTAGCCAATGCGATGTCAAACTTACGACATTAACGTATTACCCAGTCTCAAATAGTGTATACATTTTTTTCGACCACCCCTGTATTTAGACTCATTTGCACACAATCATTTTCTTATTTCTGCGATAAACTTCAGATGTTTTCCACATTTTATCGTAACTTATATGACATCATCTTTTACAGACAACAAATGTAGAATCCTGCAGCAAGAAATCTTGAAACTTCATACATTTTGGTTCTAGTCATAAAGAATGAATGTGGAAGATGTGACTTGTTTTGATGTCCCATATTGCACCATAAAAAATTTAAGAAGTTTTAAAATACATTGGAAATAAATTATTACATACAATAATGCAATTACAAGACTACAAGAAATGTGTTTTCGTTTTTTTCCCGTAAGACGTCTAAATATGGATAGATGGAACAAAGTTATACGCGATTAGATTTCTGTTTCGCGTAATTGAAATTTTTGTGTTCTGAATAAAACAAAGTTCGTTTTAAAGTAGACATATTTAGTAAAACTAGCAGTAAGTAATTTTTTATCATAGGCATTTACATTCTATTTACTGATTTCTACTGTCTCAGAGAGAAGACACAGAAGCGCGTGTGCGATGTATTGGAGGGGAGATAGAAACGATACAAATATAAGTAAAGTTTTCTCTGAAATAAGTAAACCATTCGCAAACACACTTTCAAGGTCATTTTATTGCATTCCACATCCTTCAAAAATTTTACTCATAACAGGGCAAAGAAAAAAATCGTATTTTGACAAGACGTATATATATGTTCAGGACATTCAAGACATCTGTTGGGCAAGACGGATATATATTCCGATGACAGTTAAGGGGCTACAAATAAATTTTTCATGTGTTTTTTATGCCTAAATCTTTAGGTATCAAAGAAATAAAAAAAATTCAAATTTATTTATGAATTTCGTGTCTATTGCTTCAAGTAAATTTTATGGATCCAGGGAACAAAAATAAGAAATTTTATGGTTTCTTGAACATGCAATACATATAATTTTTCCCTTCATTTACATTTCTTCTCTTGGAGCCTCATTAACTTTCACGTTAATAAATGTCGCATTCAAGTTATAGGGAACCGTAATTATTTCACAGAGAATAATTACTCAAAATGGTTCTTTGCATTTGAAAGGAAAAACCGTTTACCCTAATGATTATTTTTTCCCATAATTCTTATCGGGGAAAAATGGCCATAAAAAAAAGAAATAAAACGATGGAATTCTTAATGCTTTTGAAAAAGGTTTTACCAAATATATTAGGTTACTCGGTAGGTTCGATGCAGTAAATTAAAAAAAAGGCAATTTGCTGGAGGGATCTGAATTCTCAATGTTTATATTTAAAATGAGTGTTCATTACATAGATTCCAATTATGTTTCACTAATGAACTATACTTATTTGTTTCTTTATGAAGTTTTCAAGATGTGTCTTGTTGCTTATTAGTCATATTTATAAATAGAGCTAAATTAATGGATGAAGCAAATTAGGAAAGATAATTTAGAATGATGAATATATCGAAAATGGAAACTGAGAAAAAATGAAAAGAGTCATTATTTTCATTAAAATCAGATGTAAATGCAATATGTAGGAAGAGTTAGTTTGCGCAAACAGAGGTATGATTTTTTCCGAGATAAAAATATTTTATGCTATACTTAGAGTTTTTTTTCTGAATATTTCACATTTATTTATCTATGAAGAGCATCAACTGTTTTACTGTAGATAAACATATTTAAAGTACTTATTTTTTATCACATCTTTCAATAGTAAGACAAATATGAAACATTATTAGTATGCTTCGGATTTTTAATTCACGCAAACATTGTGTTATTTACTTTTTTTAGTATTTTAGAAAATGATAATTTGTACGTTACTTAAAACAACATTAAAAGGATAATTTATAGATACATTATACAAATTCAAGAAGTTACAAAGTCTGATGAATGAGATTTTATATTTATTTCTATACTTACATATTACGTTTGTATAACTATTCTAAATAACAATATTTGAATAAATCTGTTTGATTTGTTGATTCTCTTAGGATTTATTCGTCCTTTTCAATATAAATTTTGTATTAAAATTCAGTACATTCTTGCTACAGAAATTTAGGAGTAAAATTAATTACTCCTTAATCAATTAATTGCCGGGTTTAAATAATGGCATTTCTAAGAACAAAAACATCTTAAGCACACATTTTTAATCCTTTATATTATACTAGCTGGTATACCTACTTCTTCGCATAGATGAATTAAAAAATTAATCAATAAATATAGTTGAAGGATAAAGAAGTTTTTAATGAGTAATTTTACGGGAATTGCAAATAAAACATAGAAAGAAGCTTCTGCATATCTCAGCTGAACAAAAGAACCCCATATTAGTTAAACTTTAAATCTGAAGGTCTAATAGCTGATAAAAAGGGTATTATTTATTTCTAACGCCTCGTAACTTTTGTGGGATGATTTTTAAAAAACCTTCCTAAGTTAATATCTGCTCAGGAAAAGTAACATATTGTTACATGTTTTGTGTAATGAACGTTTAAAATAATGTAAATAGTTTATACATGGATGTGTAATACGTTAATATTACTTTCTACTGTATTTATTTTATGTTAAAATTTTAATATTCACAAGCAACGTCATTTTTTTCCCTTACAAGGGCAATTGAATGGAAATATAGTGAAATGTTGGTGACAGAGCCAAGTTGGCATCATGTTTGGCGACCCCGTTTGTAACTTGGAGATTGATTGAATGGTGCAGAAGTTGATATGCTATAGCTCTACCTGGTGGAAAGTGGCAATAAAGAGGATAGCAGGAAACCCTTTTCCACAAAAAAATACATACACATATCCCAATTTTCATGCTGATCAGTTGAACGGTGATGGAGTGAAGTGAGGTCATTTATACAAACATTCATTTATATGCTCTGAAATGCTACTGAATTAGGGATAGCAAGGGCTATGCAAATTTTGTAGCACTGTGCATCATTTATGCGCAAGTGAGGGCGCTGTGGTAACTGCATATATATCAAACACAGTTGTTGTTCTGAATTAGTTGTCGGAATCGCCAGTATGGGTAAATTGCCTGTTTTAGACTCCTTCTTTTGCGGACAAATCATAGATGCGTGGCGCTTGGACAATTCAATTTCCGAAATCATCAGACAACTAGGATTTTCAAGGGTGATATTTTTAAGAGCATACCTAGATTACATGGATGGTGGACAAAAAAATTAGCAATTGGGCAAACTGCAAAGGACAATTAGACTTGACAATGCGTTGGGGGGCGGAGATTGCACAGGCGTGTGGTACGTAGCCAGCGATGCCAAACATTAATTCAAATTACCACCCAGTTGAATTACGGTGTCAATCGTACAAACTGTAAACGGTTTGTGCAACGCTCGTTACACCGTTTGAGTTTTGGGAGCCGTCATACCTTCTAGAGTTCCATTGCTCAATGCTCGCCCTCGGGCTGCACGTCTTGCCTGGGTAAGAGAGCTGAGAGACTGGAGTGTAAAAGACTAGAAATAAGTAGCATGGAGAGTAATGAGTCAAGATTCGACTACTTAATGCTGACGGAAGGCAGAGAATATGGCGTCAGACTCTTGAAGCCATGGATCCTGCATGCTAGTTTGGAACTGTACTTGGGCATAGTGGCTCAATCATGGTCAGGGGTATTTTTGGGGCACTGTTTGGGGTTTTTGGTGTGTGTACCAACCTTCCTTAATGCAATTCGGAACGTAGAGTTGCTAAGTGATCCCTTCCATCCATTTACGCTTTTCTGTTATCCGCACGGTATTGGAGTTTCCCAGCAAGACCACTATACCAAGTCCCAGTAGGCTATTGGTTGGTTGGATGAGCATTCCTCTTGTTTTTTTTGTCATAAATTAGGCACCTAGAAGCCCTGACTTAGATCATATTGAGAATTTTTGGGACGTTTTGGAACAAGGCGTAAAAGGCCATTACACAGCATCAACGAATCTTATTTAATTATGGACAACTTTAGCCAATATTTTACAAGAAGCCAAGATTTTGCGTTTTCAGAAACTTGTTGAATCTGTGTGATTCATCGTGTGCTACCCATTACCAAGGCCAGCGGAGGCTCAACTCGGTGCTAGGTAGGTACCCCTAATTCAGTGGCGCTTCAGTGTATACGTGTATAGAAAATCATTAAAGGAGATCCTATCCAAACTAAATTTCTCTGTGCTTGGCGACCATGTTGGCGATCGATTGAATAGTGCTGAAAATGATTTGCTGTAGCGTCATCTAATGGGAAGCTGAAAAAAAGAAGATAGCAAAAAAAAAACATGACGATTTTTAAAGTGATCGGTTGAATTGTGTTGGAATGAAGTGATTTCATACACATAAACATCCAATTTTATATATGTATAGATACGCATACGCAATATCTTCGTCTCCTTGCCAACAGTGACCCACCTGAAAGAGAAAAATGTGTAGTGCTAAAATCACTATAAAAAAATATTATCAGTTGCCATTTCTATGCTTTACAGGTTTTATCTACTTATGTATATATACAACAATTCGAATGCAACGTGCTTCCTTGCGTAAGTGGTAAAATCAATGCTGCTAAATATGAACTGAAGAAAATTAATTGCATAATCCATAAAAAGAATATTTCTGAACAATCAACGTATACAAAATCATATTTTATAGCTTCCTATTTCTGTTCATTCGCTGAATTAATGAAATAAAATAACAGTTCTGTAGAAAAATAAAGCGAAGGATTGAACAATTCAGCAAATAATTATAAGTAGAATTTTATGCTTAAGTAATAATATTTCATTTAATAGAATTAAATTAAACTGATATCATTCATTTTCGTCATGATTTGGCTGTTAAGAAAGATTTTCTTTGGAACTGAGCCCATTTTATGATCGAAGGCGCACTACATTCTTTCGTGCTTAAATAGTACTCCTTCACACAGCTCACGAACACCTGTTGTGCTGCAAAAAATTCTATTTCAAATTTGTTGAGCAGCAAGAAACAATTAAAAATGAGAGTTTCTACTTTTGTCTCCAGAGGAAGAGAAAATAAAATTATATCGACTTGCTGGCCAGAATATGCATATATACATATGTGTGTGTGCATTGGTATAACAGTTATTATTTTCGTAGATCTACGATATGTGAGGGTCTGTTGAAAGACAAATGTTTAGAAATGTCTCTTAGAATCTCAGAGAATTTAGTATAGTACAGTTTTTCAGTTTCTATCCTTTTTATTATACATTCCATGCACAAACTGTTTATGGAACGAGGTAACATTTCTCATAAAATATGCATTCTTACACTTAGCTTCTTATACTTAACTCCTCCTATCTCTAAGATATTTGGATTCGCTGCTATTTGGGAAACTAATAATAGGCCGTCGAAAAAGATAATAACTTGTAATAATAATACATCAGGAAAAAAAGGAGAAGTAAAAGGAAAAAGATCATAAGGATCGTAAGTATTCTTCAGGTACAAAACAAATACGCCAAGAAAGAGTTACCATTCACACAGCTGTCGTCATGCCCTAAAAGACCATAGGGGCAAGAAAATCTCTTAATAAAAAAAGGAAAGTTTCAGGAAGAAAGCAGAGTTTTTCTCTGACAAGCGGTGATAAATGACGACTGCATTTCGATACGGATTTATAACTGCTTGCTCTGTTTTAGGATACTTTCTGGTAACTCTTTTGCTATGGCTTTTAATTTAGTGGCAATATCTTTATAATTACTGATACCGAAAGAAGTGGTGATATCCATTTCAAATATTAAGGAATATAATATTAAAATACATGAGTCTTTCTCTTAATGTTGAGCTGCTTCTTTGTTCAATGTTTTTTATGTTAATGTCTTGCGTTTAAAAAAAAAGAGATGTAAGGAAAGTTTTTTTCTTCATCTATGAGTGCATTGTGTTAGGGTTCGTAATAAAAGTTCGTTTCGTTGTATATATATATATATTACAAAAAATAGTTATATACCTAAGATAACTATATATATATATATATATAAATTATAACAAAACCGATAACAGCTTTTGTTAACATTTTAGTAATTAAGTAATTGAACTGACACATTTCAGAGGAAATGTAATCAAAAATAAATTGCTGGTTTTCATTTTTCTATAAATAAAAATTAAAACACATTCTTCTTTAAATATATTTTTTTCTCCCCATTTTAACTAATTTTTATTTCAAAGAAATTAATTAATACAGCTTTGTTGCTTTGGCTTTTGAAACTTCTGGTCCATAATAAATTATGTTTAACAATATGTATTATTTCTGTTATAGGTGGTCAATTAGTAATAATTATTTAATTTTTTTGTAATGCCAAGGGGTATTATTATATTTTATAGATTAACGTATATGTGATAAGTGAGACATTGGGTATGCTTTTAATCAGTTGTTCGGGGTTGTTAAACGTAAACAAATTCTTCTTAAAGTTATTGGTTGTGATTACTCTAATTATTTAACAATAAAGTAAGACTATAATAGCAGTTCGCATGAAACATATTAAAGAAGTAAATTACAAGCATATAGAGGTTTTCCAAGTACCTATTTTACAGCCGTGTAAGAAATATATTTTAGTCCTTAAAATGGACCGTTGTTCAGAAAGGGTAGAGAGGACAGATGGAGCATCCGTCGTCGACAATTTCTGCATTTTCCGCAGTACCATTTGTTGTTTCATCATAATCACTTCATTTTCGTTAAAAACTGAAATTTTCAATTGAAGAATTAGCCTCATCATATATATCTTAAAATTACTTCCCTGTTTCGTATCTGCTGAAATTAACATTTGGAAATTTTTCTATATTAGAATAATTTTAATAAGTTGGGTGAGAAAATATTTTATATTAATTAAGGAATAAAATACCCATTTGCAAGGTTACAAAAAAGTAAACGTTTAATTACTTTTCATACTAGAAGCTAATTTGTGAATGACATATATATTGGCCATTGCTCTAGTTTTAATTTTAAAGTAGATTCATTCATTAAATACATTTTTGTAAGTTTTGGTACCTGTATCATTTCCTTTTAATTCGTTCATTACTACTACAAAGAGATTTCATTTAAAGTTATAACTTGATACATATCAATGTAACCGTTTCTAATATCATTATAAAATCATTAAGAAACAGCAATATCTGAACTGAACTTTTTAGATGCATCGTATCATATGTTAATCCTACCGTCACAAGTTCCATAAGTTGTGAACTTCAGCTACAAAACTTTGCATCTAATTTAATAGCAGCGTTCATTTCAGCAAAGTTAATTTCTAGCAATTTATCTCTAAAGGTGTATTAAAGTAATTTCATATTTTGCAACTCTTTTTGTATCATTCATAAAGTTTTATAACACTGAATATTTACTACTAAATGACTGCCAGATGGCGCTCCTCATATTTTTGGAGGGAAATTCTTTTCTTCTTTATCATTAGTTTGAGAAATTATTTTGGATGTTCTTGCTAAAAAAATGCTCTTTTTCATTATAAGATGTTACGATGCTTTCTAAACTGAGTGTTTTACTTGTGATTTGAGTCCTCTGTTGTAATGTTGAATTAAAGCATATGAATCAGTTGACCTTTTATATAGCACAGCTGGTATTGTTTTACAATGTAGCCTTGGTGGCTAGGAGGTAGCGTGCTCACCTCACAAAACCAAAGAAGTGGTTTCGATACCAACAAGAGTCGATAGATTTTCTGGTTGCAAAAATGGTAGACAAGCATGCCTTATGATTTTTTGCATATCAAATATCCCTTGACAGTATCAATTTGAATTATGGTACTTTCGGCAAAATTAAATCACAGCAATGTTTAACATTTGATGAGAGCTTGAATAAATTCAAGCTTCAATATTGATAGCGGGAGCTGCCACTAGAGGGTGCTGCCATTAAAATACTCTCACACTTGGAGACTTGTCATGCCTGTAAAGGCTTAGATAGTAAAAGGCAGTCTATTACAGACAAAATATTCCTTTACTAAAAATAATAACCACCATAGAAGATTGCTGTTTTATTTTTATATTTCAGCACCTTATAGAAAAGAGGAGGGAATTTAAAGTATCCGACTACCCAAAAAGTGTTAATTTTGCCATAAACTCACAATTTTTTATAATTCTATTTTATAGGCCATCTTATTAGCTTTATAAAAATACCAAGTTCCTTATTTTCCGTTCTCTAGAATAAAAACTACAAGTGTCTCAGAAAAAGCAGATGCCACTACTTTAAACAAGATATGTCATTCTTTAAAATGCGTTGTACTCGAAACATGTTTTTTTAAATACTCAAGCATGGCCAGTGATTGCTCAAACAGTTTTGAAAATAATTAACTTAATTTTTTTGTATATGTTCTGTGTAATAATAGAAATGTTTTACCCTTCAGATTTATCAATCACTGTTTTATTACAAAATTAGAGTTCCTTATGTGAATATAATCATACTTTTTTTAAGCAATTTCATATGATAACTAGTATAAAGTGCTCTAGTTTTGTAAAAATTAAAATATCTCTTATCAAAAATGAATAGTGAAGCAACACATTAAAATTGAAAAATGGAAAATTTGTTCAAAAACGTTTGGTACAGAACGGGCCTACTTTATAAACTTTTTTGTCAATTTTTACCAGGTTTTTCCCGTTTTATTAATAATAATATTTTATCATCTTAATTTTAGCATATTTTTCTTAAAATTCGCTAAATAAATCTAAAAACTACAAAAAAAACCCATGTGTACATGTTTTTCAAAAAGAGTTTTTGCAAGTAGTTTTATACATTTATTTTTTTAAAAAAATAATAATGTATAATTTAAAATTAAAATGCCATATCTTCTTTTTTTAAACTGAGACATATTTATTTCAAAAATTCATTCCATTACTTCTTTAATTTCAATCCTCAAGATAAGATATACGATCGATTGTGGGCAGTGAGCCAGATCAGTAAAATTTAGTGAGCTTCTTTTCTCGCAATTTAAATCAGTTTTGAAATGATAAAATTATTGATGTTATTGTATCTTCAGATATTAAGCAACTGTTACAATATTTACTACCTGAAATGTTAAGAACCGAATGTAAAAGTGAATAAATAACTGAATGGTATCTTAAGATAAAAGTTAAAAAATAAGAAGTAGGAAACTGAGAGCATTTCTCTTGCGAATAAGTGTCTCAACATTAAGGTCGGTCGTAAACTCAACAACTTAGTTCCAATTTTTTGATTCTCTTTTTTTATCCTTGTTATAGAATTGATAAGGAAAATATTTTTTCTTTCGTCATCATGGTGGATTTGGTAGCAGAAAGTCGATATATTTTTGCCTCATTTTTTTGCTCCTTTCCTTTTTTCTCCTTTTTCAGTCTTTGGGTCAATCATTTTTCCATTACTAACCGAAGTAATTTTTTTTTTATTTCACAGATAAGAGGAAATGGGAGTTCCATTGCCTGGAAACTAAATGAAAAGTGATAGGATGTGTGCCAGATAAAGTAAGTAGATATTTCTATTAATATTTTTCTTCGTCTTTCTTGAAATAGTTTCATTTAAAATATCTATCCATTTCCTATGGAGTACATTAGCTACTCCAGAGAAAAGTTACAAACACCTTTATCACTTTTTCAAGAAAGCAGTTTTTGGTGAAATCTTAATTTACGTAAGGGTATCAAAGAAAAAAAAAGTTCATTTCGCTTATACAACTTTCAGAGATCAAAAAGCACAGAAAATTAAATTACATTAAAAAGTATCCAGATAAAAATACAGTTAGTTTGTGAGCGCGACATATTTAGCACCGCTCTTTCACCCTTTGCCTACCTAAGGATGTGGGAGGAAACAAAACATCACCAACAACTTCCAATTATTTTATTTCTCTTTAAACATACTTAATCAATCACAAGTGAAACTACAAAAGGAAACCCTAGGAGTGATACATATAAAGCCAGTAATCTATTCTCAATGAATAACTCTAAGTAAACACGACTATGTGAACTAGACAAAGTGAACAAACGCTACTGATCCGAACTGATACTAAATCTAATTCAATCTATCTTAGATCCTTAATCTAATAATTTAATATCTTAGCAATTACTTCCTTAACTCGCGCTATGTTAGGGAAATACTCACTGAAATATTCTAATATTCTCACCTACGTATCACCGCAACAGCTCTCCTGCTTCGTCTTTCTTACATCTACAAAACCTATAGCATTTATATAGTCAAACTAATTTAAATATCTGGGTTTCTTCTTGAGAGGCTGTGAATTAAACGAATACTGGTCCCAAAGTTTCCCCAAGAGGATTTGTGAAATAATGACGCGCACGTGTTACAAGTTTGCTACGAATACATCTTTTAAGTCAGGAATGTATGTGTGTGTGTGTGGTCAACCCACGGCAAGCGTGCCACGTTGTGGCACGGCGAAATTGTAACTTTGCACGCGAAGACTTAATGAAAATTTGAAAAATTTGAAATAATATTTATAAATAACAATTCTGTTTCCAGATGTATTTCTAACTGCGGTTGTCTCAGACAATCAATTTGTTTTGGGATAAATGTTCTTTATTTTGATGCTAAAATCAAAATATCGCTCTGATATGAACCTAAAACAGCCTAATTTTATCAGCTTCTTCAAGGGCTAGTCCTAATAAAGATGACCTTTTAAAAAAATATTACTGATTCAAAAGCTATTAAATGTATTAAAAAAGCTATTTAAATTATTACTAATTCTTGAATACTATTAATTCAAAGTTACTCATATTTTATGTTACGGTTAACTTAACTGATTGTGAACATGTCAAAAGTTTACTCAAAATAAAACCAAAGTTTGTTCTTTTGTCTTATTTATTTGTTCTTTTGTCTTTTAAATTTCCACAACTTCTACTTACGCTATGAAAATGCGCTGTTTGCGTAAAAATCCCATTATAAGCTTACAAGTAACATTTTTTCAATTTTTCATCCTGTTTTTTTTTTATTTTCATTTCTTGGAAAAGTTGAAAGAGGCACTCCTCCCAACATAAGTTGCCCCCCCCCTCCCCGTCTTAAGTTATAAGTATTACAAAAATAATTTTGAATTCAAAGGTTATTTCTGTTTTAGGGCGTTTTTTTTTCAGTGGAGCAATACAACTGTTGTTGTTTGAGTGTGCAAGTATTTATCTCCATTAGTATGGTGTTCCTTCATCTGTTTGAGGGATAATTTTCATTAATGAATATGAGAGTGAGTTTTTATCTTAGTGCTATTGCATTTCTTATAATGTAATTTTATAGTTTTTATCTAATCGTATAACTGCTGCGTTTTCACAGATAAGTTATTTCAGATATGGCTAAAATGCATTCATTTTAAAATTATCACAAAGTTTCTGTTAACCCCTTCCTTCTCGCTCCCGTAAAAATCAGGAGGGGGGGGGTCCTCCTCTATTCATCGGGCGCGTGATATTTCCAGGCTGGAGTGTTCAAAAGTTAAAACCCTAAAAAGATTAAAATTCTCTATTTTTTATGCTGCAAATCATATTTACTTCTCACCAGATGGCAATACCAGATTGTTAGTAACGTGTTTAGAGATAGTTATTTTATTGTAAACTAGACGTTAGCGCAATATATTAGTAATAACTTTTTGTAACTTTAGCTCAGTTAGTTAGTTCCACTTTTCGGATATACATGTGGGTTGCGCGTCATGTGATAAAATATATATATTTTTCAATATTGTATTCATTATGGAGTTAGTCATGAAGTGAATAGGATTCTACTTTATTCGTAAATGGATATAACAGCGATTTTGAAATAACTTATTTTTTGAAATTTTGGTTAGTGAATGTGAGAATAGTGACGATGGATTTGTACTGTCACCTGTGATGTTGGCATTTTATCTCGTTCTTTGAAATTTATCTCACAAGGAAAATTTACAAAGTTTATAAAATGCATAAGTGTCATAAAATTCTCCTTTAATATTTAAAACGCATGTTTCTTTTAATTTTTCTCTTTGTTAAAAAACCGACATTCAAGCAAAATACCCCTAAATTTTGGCCTTTCTTAAAAATAAATTATTTTTTTTTTTTTTGTATTTCAAGCTAAAAAATTACCCAAAACTTAAAAATAAATACATATATTGAACATGCATATAGTTTTTTTAAATGTTCTTGAATAAAAACTAGGCACTTTTATGCTACCGTTAAAGGGTTAAAAGACTAATGAGTGAGTGTGAGTTATGTATTAATGTCACAATATAAAGCTGATAGAGGTCTATTGGTGACGAACTTCGTAATTTTGAACCATGATCAAGTAAAGAAGATGACAACTTTCCTGGCTCCACCATATCTTAAATTCCAAACCACATGAACGGGGGGAAGTTTGAGACTCGACATATGTAACGTCCATCAGCCCCTTCTACATGGTGGAGTTTCAGCGGTACTGGCCACAAACTCAGGACACGTCAGCTATGAGTCCATGACCTTGGTTAAAAGCTAAGATTAAATAATTTGTTTTCATTTTTAATAATTGAGAATGCAGCAAGATTTTGCCTTCAATACCATTCCCTGTGTAATAATATATTAAATTATAATTTTAAAGTAACTATTTTAATTACACAAGTAATACCATAACTTATTTTTATTTGATCAAATATATCGTTATTCTGAGGTTTAAAAAATATGAATTTTAAATCAAATTATTGTTAAAGTAAATGCGCACTAAATGTTTTCTTATATATAAAGGAACAAGGGTAATGAAAGACATTAATATAAATATAATTACTGTAATTAATTTAACTACAGAATACCGCACCATTAGCACTATTAAATTTATCACGTTCATTATTTTTTTTCTACGTAATTTTTTCCTGCATTTATCATTGTTCGATTTCGATTAAATGAAAGTTCATGCATGCATCGCTTTTTTTTCTATTTTTCTCTCTTATCAAGTATTTGGACTTTTTTCCCCCTCAAATTCTTATGTTTTCATTACTTCAACAATTTTATACAAATGCATAATGCAATTTAATTGGTTTACATTTATTTGTAAGAATATTATTGGAATACTGATAAATATCTAACAGATAAAATGAGAATAAGACTGGATGCACCAAACAACGTAATGGTAAAAATAAAATCATTTCTAAGTTAAGATATTGTGATTACAAGTTATCATAACAAATGCAAACAACGTTATAAGGTTTTGACATTTATATTCATTCTCATCCTGTACCTTTGCCAAAAATAATTCAAAAAACTTTTTTATTATTATTTTCGATGCGTATTTGTTTTATTATATTCATAAGATTAAAAACGTTCATCTTCTGTTTGATAATAAAATCATACGTTTTGTTCCGATGGAACTAATTGTTAAGTCAATTTTCGATTAGTTTATCACATTCTTTAATAAAAATATATTTGGCTGTACATTGCGCAAAAAAATATATAAATATATTAGCAATCATACATCGGAGAGCCAAAACAGAATGAACACCTACCCAATTACACATTGATAAACATTCTGCCTGCAAAAAAGCTGCATCTTGTTTTGGCATGGATAACACGAGTTCTTGTTACATGGCTGGATACAGATTGTTCCAATTATCAAAGCAATGATCACGTAAATTCGAAATATTCCGACATGCAGATGTTTGATCTCTGAGCTGACTTTTCATGAAAAAACAAATGTGCCCTATCAGATTAAGATCCACTGAGTTAGATAGCCAGGATATTAATTGGAGCATAGCTTTATGATACTCAAACCTTTCTTTTAGCTTGGGACATTGCCCTGCTGAATAATTCCATTTCAAAGTGGAAAGTAGGTACCATATAAGGATGCAACAGACTCGTAATTATGCTTAGATAGTCAGTAATTTTCACGGTTCTTTGAGTCACCCATGAGAATGTTCTCCAAAGCATAATACCGTTATCACCAGTCTGTGTACTTGAAGGTAGCAACTATGTCACTGTAGAAGATAGCGTAATCTGACATTATCAGCGACGTGATGCTTGAGAAATTGAGATTTATCCAACCACATTGGAAATTCTTTTCTTCTTATTTATGGTCACGTCTCAATGTCTCTGCATGAGTGCCAAATATGCCACTCTAGGCATATTTGGCAATGGCGCTTGGTCAATAGAGGCCTACGAGTGGGATGTCTACTGCACAGTTCCGTATTTAACAGTGTTCACTGAACTTTATGTTCCGAAACACTCACATTTGAACCTGCAATGTATTGGGTGGTCACTTTTTGGCGCAAATTTTGCTAAATGAAGTGGGATAATTCCTGGCATCCTATTTTTTTGATGACGCCTGGACCTCCACCATCTAGATGTCTGTTTCTAATTTCACCATTATTTATCCAGTTTGTATTACTATTAAAAACAGTAGAACACCAACATTCTATCAGTGATGCTGCTTTGGAGATACTAGTTCCGAGTTTTCGGGCCATTACAATCAAATTCAATACATATTTCAAATTCTCTTAAACCACAGCCGCCTTTCTCCTCACTTGCAAAGTAAATGTAAGAATTATAGCTTATCTTCTGCAGCACAGTCAGATAACATTCTCTCTTAAACATGTGACTTTCATGTCATCCAGACGAGCTGATTGAAAAATGTGGAAGTGTTCATACTGCTTTGTCTCGGCAGTGCAAATGCATAACACAAAATATTATACCCTCATGTGATATGAAATTCACTTGAGGGTATAATATTTTGTGTTTGACTTTTTTCCGGTACACATATTTTAATTATCCTTTTTTTATAACGGAAGACTCCACAGAAGAACTGTATTCCTCATTATCTGGATGCTTTCCGTAGTATGATAATAATTGCGCCATTAAGTCTGATGCTACTAAAATTTCTTAGAAAATATCGGTTATCTTTTACAGGACGTCAAGCTGATATTTTAATTTAACACATTCTGAACCAGGCAATATTTCCTGTTAAGCCTAACTCCAATTAACCCCTTAAGTGTCGAAGGTATGCCTTTAGTGCCCCAACGTGTATACTTGTACTTCCAAAGGAGGACTTTTTGCATTATGCTGCTCTATTTAAAATAGGGTTTGAAGCCCCGGGATCCCGGTGGTTTTTTTCAAATCCCGGGATTAAAATAACTAATCCTGGGATTTAATGATTGTCAAAATTATATTCTGAAATTTTTTTTCTAAGTATTGAGAATCTGGTATTACATTTAATGTATCTTATTTACTTTTTTTGTACTGTATACGTTTAATGTCAGTTTTCTTACGTGTTGAACATTGAAGAGTTCGAGGCAGTTGTGTATGTTAAAACGTGAAATTCGATATGCTTTCTCTTATTTTCTTCTGTAACTTTCTCACCATCGCGAGTGGGATTTAGAAAACGGACATTTCTCTTACTATCAGGATGTCCGGTGTCAGCTAACTTGGACAGAGGTAATTAGAATTTTTGGAAGATATCTAGTAGGGTTTTCAGTCCCGGAATTCCAAAATCCCGGGAGCCAAGATTTTCCCTGAAGTAATCACTTACATATGATCCTGGTCCTGAAAAGGTAAAGAAGTTGTCTCGTGAAGGATCTGATTGTTTCAAATATCTACCAAGGTACCACCGTTTATAATTATTTTATGAGAATCATAGATCTCCATAACCCATAAATATCAATAATTTGAACAAAATTTATTGTTTACAAGAAAAACGAGTATAAAATTTCATCTCACTCCCTTACTGATCCTCAGAGTCCCAATTATAAACAGCTTGTAAAAAGTGCAACACTATGAAGTAATCATCAGAATTAAATGAAATTTAATGAACAGACGACTTGGTATTAGTAAAAATTAATAACGAAATTTTGGAAGCAAAAACACTATATTAAGTGTCTGATATCAGTATTTGGTGTACCTAACACGTGCTGTAATAAGTGCTGCTATGCAAAATGGGGCATGGAGTCGAACATAGACTCATGTCCATAAATTAAGGATAATGAAGTTCAGGCAAAGAAAGAGACAGAAGCAAAACAAATTTGACATATTTGTAAAGTCCATTTATTAAACAAAAGGTAAAGAGCAAAAAAGATGCTATATGTTTGACATAATTTATTAAAATTGCGATTTTTACTCCCTGGAGCAAATTTCAAAAAAGAACCTATTTACAAAAAATAGTATAATATGGTTAGTATGATGATTAATACGGAGTATGTCTCCCGGACGATGCAATACATGCCTTACAATGCCTACGCATGCTGAGTATTAAATTATCAATCTGATCTTGGGGAATATTACACCACTCATCAAGCAATGCCCTCCGAAGTTCCGGTAGACATGTGAGAGGGGGTTGAAGGGCTGCAATTCGTCGGCCAAGCAAATCCCACACATACTCTATTGGATTAAAGTCCGGTGAGTATGCTGGCCAACCCATACGGTTGATATCCCCCGATTAAAGGCATTCGTCTACAATGTTTGCACGGTGAGGACGGGCGTTGTCATCCATAAACAGAAATTCAGCTCCCATGGCGCCCCGAAATAAACGTACATGTTGTTCCAGAATGATATCCCGATAGATGTGGCTTGTCATCGTTACACTCTGAACATGCCTGTCAGTTCTGGAACCAAGAATAATTCCTCCCCAAACGAGCCATCCTGCACCACCGTAAAGGTGTCGTTTAAAAGTGTTCTTTTGGTGGTAACGGGTACCTGGCGCTCTCCATAAGAAAGTCCGGCGAGAATCAGACTGCAAACTAAACCTGGACTCCTCGGAAAACATCATACAATACCATTGTTAAAGTGTCCACAATGCATGCTCTCTACTCCAGGTTAATCGCAGGCGACAGTGAGTTGCGGTAAGGGGAACACATCTGCCAGGCCTACGATCATATAGACCAATGTGCCCTAAGTGTCTGTACACGGTCTGGCTTGAAACTGTTGTACCGGTAGCTGAAGAGAGCTCACGAGACCGGTCTGAGGCTGTGCTCCGTCTGTTTCTTTTGGCAGTAACTGCCAAATACCGGTCCTCATTCGGCGTTGTAACTCGGGGACGACCTGTGCTGTAACATCTACTGACATTAAAATCATCTTGGAATCGTTGCGAAAGCCTGGAGATCACACTCTGGGGGATTCCAAGTTCCTCGGATCCTTCCCGCTGCGTACGTCCACGTTCCAGTCGTCCGATAATTCTACCACTTAAAAAATCATCCAAATGCTTCCTTTGTGTCATAACTATGCGGTTGTTGCACTGAAAGGCTTTTAAAGCGAATGTGAAAAATTTTACTTTTTTGCCACCATTCCTTATATATTCCTCTCTTACACTCTCGTCATTGTGACGTACTATCCGCGCCATCTGGTGGTTTCCTGTAATTTGCATATTCTTCTTCAAGATGTGTGTGATAATTCTACAAGTGAAATTTTTATTTTAGAGCTCAATTTCTGTGTGATTCTGAATTATTCTTAATTTATGGAAATGAGTGTACTTTAAATGCCTGCTTTTGGAAGAGAATTCCATATTGCTTGTATGTGCAGCAAAAGTTCATCTTTTGAAGCTGCAGGACGCGGATCACGAGCGAGACGCCGACCTACCAAATCCCACATGGGCTCAATAGGTGACATATCAGGCGAATAAGCAGACGAAGGAAGAAGTTGCATGAATTGGGCTGATCAGGAATCTCGAACAGTCTAGGCAACATGTGGGCGTGCATTATTCAACTCACAGATAGCTCCAGGGATGCTTTGAAGTAAGGGAACGACTTCCAGCTGAAGCTTTTTACGGACATACCTGTTGCTTTTGAGATTACCCTCAATTCGTAGCAAATTGAATCGTCCATGATACGAAATCTCACTCCAGACCATAACTCCGTGTGTTAGGCCGCTATGTCGTTCGATAACGCAATCTGGAAGGCAGCGCTCACCGGCATGGCGGCGAACACAAATGCGGCCATCATTTTCCCATAAATTAAAGCGTGATTCATCGGAAAAGACAACTTGGTGCCAATCAGCTTTGCAAAGCTGATTGGCACCAAGCTGATTGCTCATGAACCCATTGCAGATGCAGCCGTCGATGGTTTTCCGTGAGGGGAATCCTGTATAAAGGCACCCTTTTTCTCAATCCACAGTGCAGCAGACGTCAACGAGGCCGACATTAGTACACCTGTAGCAGTAGACTAACTTACTGCCGACTGCCTGGAAGAAGCTGTACGGTTTTTTTTTGCCTCATGCGGGGCAGGTGTCGATCGTCGCGCGCTAACTTCATCTTCCGTCATAAGCTGCCATTTTTTTTAAAGTTGTTCGGTGCTTGTTGGTCCACTGCTTCCAAACATGCATCTCTATGGAACTGTTTCTCTGCACACGAGCTCCTATTGTGCGATTGAAAAATAATAATTCTCGAAGGCTGATAATCCTTCCCCGTTCAAACTCCGTAAGTTATTGGAATTTCTCTTATTTTCGTTGTTGAGGCATACTTAGGTCTCACTAAACGTTCGCCACTAAGAAATAATCATTAGCTATTTTCAACGTCCCTCTACGGCCCTGTATTTTTAAGATTTCAGCATCAGTTCATAAGGCGTTTTTCCCCCCACGCATGCGCGGTGGCTCAGAAACTTTACTATTTTACGTAATATCCTATAATTGATATATACTCCAAAGTTCATTTAATTCTGATGATTCCTTCATGGTGCAGCATTATTTACAAATAGGTGGGTATATAAGCAGTTAAAAATCACGTTAAAATGTAGTCACTATTCGACAAAATATGAACTAGCCTAGGGGTTATAGCGACCAAATCGTGGCTAGCGTCACAATACACGTTGGGTGTGGCGGGTGCTACTGAAGACCCAACGTGTATTGCGACTAATGCACTTTAAATCTGTTAAGGCAGAAAGTCCACATGGCTGAAAATCAGGAGGTCCATCACCAATATACCTTGTGTTGGTTTGTAATGTGACGTTAATAATTTTTTAGTTAACGACAGTACCTAGCATTGAAAATCATTTGCAAAAATGGGGTGGGAAAGTAAAACAGCCACAAGTTCTTAATGTGAAAAAAATTTCTCTTATCAAAATTAGTTGTCAACTTTAAGTTAACCGTTTAAGTGCCGTGGGTGTGTACATACATCCTGCTGAGTATGTGCCTTTAGTTCCCCGGATGTGTATACTCGTCCTTCCAAAGGAGGACTTTTTGTATTGTACTGCTCTGTTTAAAACTAGTCCACAGCTTTAGAATGCAATAGCATGCGATTGAAAGTGCTTCGAAAGAATTATCATTTTGTAGAAGAAGTTGGGAAGGAATTTGAAAGGGTATATTCCAGGAACAGAGAAATTCACAGCTAAGCAGATTTTCTTGTCTTTTTCGTTTGAGTGTGCTCTTTTCTATTCTTCATTTGCTGTCATTCTCACTTACTGTGTAATAGGATATTTTTAATTTTTTGTATGAAAGATCAATGGGTCACAGGTTTATGTGTATAACCATGTTTAAAGAATATATCTCAGAACAGATAAGTTCTAATTTATTTTTTGTATTACTTTGTAACTCTAGACCCTGGGTGGGCATTAAGTTGATTGTGATCGACCGGTGCACCCCAAGACATTTTTGGGTGACCGCTTTCACTAAAACTTAATAATCGTTCCCTCATACGAAGGTCAGAAAATACCGTATTTTTCAAATCTAAGCCGCGTACCCCCAAATTCTCAAGAAGATTTTGTGAAGATTGAAAAATATTCTAAAATGTAATTTATCGATACCCAATTTTACGAAATTAAAATAAATTTAACAGGAAACTTAAAAGAAGTGAATAATTAGTTATTTTATCAGTACTAAAACTTTAAAATGCATCCATGAATCTGTATATATATAATTGCTCTAAATACCCATCCAACACATTTTTTTTCCCCTTCGATTCTAAACCACGCGCGATTTTCTGTAGCATTAACATTGGGGAAAAAGTACGGCTTTAATTCGAGTAAATACGGTATTTTAAAAAATACGGAGGGAAAAATATCGAGTGATAATAGAAAGTTTAGTTGAATAGAAAATACACTTCGCTATTTGGAGGCTATTTTACGAAGAAAAGCGTTCTTGGTTCCGCAAAAAAGTTCGCGAAGTAGAGAAATTCATAAAATAGAGGTTCGTAAAATGGAGTTCCAACTGTATTGCATACTTTCTTTTAACTCACTACGCCTACATCACTGGGTGGACAGCAATACCTTGAAAAAATTAGAAGTAGCCGTTACCCTGGAAAAGTCTGCCCACCCCTTCTACAGACATTCAATTTTTTATTCTGAATTTATTATTGTATTCTTTTTTTTCTTTTTTTTGAAAAAGTAAACTAAACAGTTTTTAGGTAGAAAAACACGAGCCTTGTTTATATTCCCCCAACAGCGTAACAACGTGCGCTTTTGGGAAAATGGTGTACTGAGGGGTAAATTTCGTAGCTTTTCCTCTGCAGTTAAGAGTTAATAAATTTCTTATATATTTCAACTGTAAAATTCAAAGTAATTTCATGCGGCTGTAAAATTAATATGATCATTTTTATAATTCCTTAAACACCTATAATACCAGACATTTCTTTGTTACGCTACCCATTTCTCATGATTCAATCTCATTACCCTGTATCCGCCTAAATGCTATAAACCAGATATCGGTAACCATAATCATTTCGCAGAGAATGATTGCATAAAAATCATTCTTAGCATTTTCGAGCCAAAAATCGTTAACTCTAATGATTATTTCTCCCAGAACTCTTATCTAAAAATGACTCTGTTAAAAAAAGAAATTAAAATAACAAAAAATTTGACGCTTAGAAAAAGTTCCTACTTAATGCATTAAGATATGCGGTATATTTATCACAACAAATGACGGGCAAAAAATATTAATCGATGATAGAACAGTTATGTGGAAGTGTGACACTGATGTTTACAGTTGCAAACTGTGTCCATTGTGTGTTTTCGAGCTATTTATTTATTTTTGATGTTCCATTGCATACAGTCGGTGATTTATCAATCTTTTTCGAATTTGTCTTTTGTTTCTCCCTCTTTTTAAATGGGACCAAATTATTGGGTAAGACAAGTTTGAAAATAGAAACTCTGTAATGATAAATGAATTGAAAACGTAAATCGGATAAAAAGGGGAAAAGTACCCATTAATTTCTTGAAGCCCAAAATGAAAATCTCATTATTTTGGAAGGGTTAATTTAAGTTTAAAAAAAGACTAATTTTTTTTTATTTGTCATCGAATTATAAATGAAAATGTTTGGGAAAACTTTTTTATGCTTTTCGCTAAACGTAAAATAAACTGTCTGAAATGTGAGTATGTAAACAGATGCGACTGAAAAAGCAAGTTTTTCTGTTCTTGTTTTTCTTTTTTATAGTACATTAGTTAAAAAAAATAAGTAGTATGTTAATCTCTAGTTAATAGTTTGATACATATGGCGTGTGAGCCGGAAATATTTTTTATTAACACTATTATCGATAAAAATGTTGTTTAGTACTTTTATTTCTTTCCTTAGAATTATTTGTTTGAAACTAATGGTATAAGAATAAATGCAGCAGAAGACTTGATTCATTCATCTGTCTTAGTTTGAAAAGGGGTAAAATTAAAAATTTAATTGAAGTTTCTTTATTTATACAAAGATATTTTCTTTTTAAATTGCTTATGTATATTTATAATTCTTATTTAAAAAAAATTGTTTAAATCAGTCTAACTCGTTTGATTTTTCTAAAGTAGTATACTTTTAAACTTTTCATAGATTTGAATTTTCATTTCTCGAATATACTTTTATTGTTAATTATAATGTTTACAAGGCAATTGCAAAACTTTACACCTGTTTTGGGAAGCATTGACGACTTATATTGTTTATGTCATATCTCTTAAAATTAATTCAAAATTATTATATAGTTTTAAAACTTCCTCAGAAAACATTTAGTCAATGTAGACGGATTTATATAAAGCATATTCACATAACATACAGTGCAGCGAAATGTCTTTAACAGAAAAAAATGCACAAAAAAGACACTGAAAATCAATACTTCTCAAGTTTCAATGTTCGCGACCCAATATTCAATCATAATTTTCATCACCCCCCCCTCATACAATAACAATGTAGTGAATCCAATGATACTATACTTTGACGCTAAAACTACGATACGACCTAACCTCTTAAGTGCCACCGGCGTATATAAGCGTCTCGCTCAGCTAAAGCGTTACCTGCACCGAACGTATATATACGTCTTTCCGAAGTACGATCTTTTCTCTGCACTTCTATCCATAAAATTATTCCGAAGGCTTTGGAATGCAATAAAAGGACATTGACTATAATATCTTTGATTTACTTACTTAAGATTTTTTTAATTCTTTATCTAGCTCCCCCCCCCCAATGTATCCCATACGTGCGCCTACGTGAAAAACGGTTGGCATCGGTAAGCGAATCGCGTAACTTTTAGTCAATAGCTTAGGGATTAATTATAAACCTTTCAAATTATAAAGATAATATTTTTGGATATAATTTTATACATGACAATCCCATGGAGTCACTGGTAATTATTAAACTTGCTCTTAACTCAGTATTGATAAATGAATTATAAGATACATTTTGCAGCACTGATACATTTATAAGTGTAATATATCAGTGTAAATGTGCATTTTATTTTTTATTATGTCAGAATGTATTTTATTTGCTTACTTTCAGTAAGTTAAAATTTTTTAAAAAATAATCTTTTGTTTTTTAATTTTTAATATTCTCGCGCCTCCCTCGTGGAGTTGTTACGCCCCCAAAGGGGGCGCGCCCTACAATTTGCGATACGCTGCTGTAAGTCCATAAACCCGGGCTGCAGTTTCGTGGTATGAGCAATCTGATCTGTATTAGAAAAAATGATCTGTGATTGGAATACCTCATGGAAATCAATGTGTTGTGTTCATCCTTGGATTCACTGTTCTATTTTGTCTTTTGAAGTGTTTTGTGGCGCTTGGCTGTCTTTTGGTCTCGCTTCTTTCCTGTTGATATAGCTTTGGGATACACAATCTTATACGAGTATATTTTCAATCCCTATACATTACTTGTCTTCCAAGTTGTGCGATATCTTAAGCATCTTATATAGCGCATTGGAACAGAGTGTGTTTTTAACTGTAACCAAAAGGATTACCTAGTTACTGTTTTATAACTGTAACCGAAAGGATTGCGTAGTAACTGTTTTATAACCGTTAAACCCAGGAACTGTTGAATTTATTTTGTTTTTCTTTAATCCCAATGTAGTTGCGATATCTGAATCGATCAAATTTATTTCTGGGCCACTATACAAAATTACTCTTACTGGAATATTATTTATGTACTAGCTGAAATGCCCGTTCTTCGCACGGATTAAGTTTTAAAAACCAAAATTCATCTATTATAGCAATCATAATATTTTTTAGGGAGGGTAAAACCCTGTATTAAGTAGTATAACCAAAAATTAAAGAAATCTTTTTCAAATGAATGTTCACATTATAAATAATTTTAAACAAATTGCAATTTGGCCTAAAATAAATAATTTAACAAAAACAAATATTTCAATGTAAGAGAGAAAATTAGCATGCTAAAGAGTAAATACATATGAATGAATGCAAATATAAATAAAAATGTGATAGCATTAGTAAGTTTCTGCTATGGGAACTATGGGTGAAATAACTTGCAATAGATAAACCGAAAGAAAAAATTAATGATGATGAAGTGATTCTCACTAAATGCTATCATAAATAAGAAACATTAGGAAACTTTCAACTGAAAAAAAATTAAATTAGTATTATATGAGGTATGGGTGCAATGCTATCTAACATCTCTGTAATACATTTAATATAGAGTATTGAAATGTAATTCAGTACTAAAAAAAATTTAATTAGTATGAACTAAAACCAAAAAAATCTACCTAAAACAGAAAAAACAGGTCCCATTGAAATAGCCCAGAACCAACAACAATGAAACAAAGAATAAACCATGTTGCTAAAAATTTAACCATTACAAATGATACAGTTTTCTGGTTTGTAAGATTGTCAGAAGGCAAACTTAAGTCATGATGAAAAATCTGTTCAAGGGGTGCATCTCATCATAGTTTCAGCGAATAGCCCCCTTTTTGTTAAAAAAAAAATTCTGATTTTTTTTTTCTCATTTTTAACAAAGAAGAGTTCTTCTCGGTCATATAGGGACCATAAGGCAAAAAACAGTGACACTCAAAAAAACATTGTACATTCAGGTTTCTCATAAATAGGAAGCATTATCTTCACAATATTACCAACATGTTAACAGCAATTAATTTGAATTTGGTGCCATTTTCTTTCTGTTATATTTTAAGCAATATTTTTCTACAATGAAGAAAACATTGAATATGCCGGTGAAGGAAGAATAGCAATAACCATTATCTTCAACGACAGAAAATGGCATAGATATGTAAAACATGAAACATTTATACGTAAAAAATGTATGCAATGCATGTGTATGTATGCAATCTTTTTAGTTACATTTTTCTACTTTTTTGTTACAATTGAAAAACATGGAATTTGCCAATAGAAGGAAAAGGGTACATATTGGAGTAACCGCAACAAAATTTGCACCACAATATCAAAATAACAGACTCTTATATGTTTTATATGAAGAAAAAGTCAAATTTTGGTGAAAAAGTGCCGCTTTGACTCTAATACATAAGTATCAGGAAAAGCAGTACCCTTTTTCTTTTTCAATGGAAGGAAATGTTGGTGCTAACTTTTTATCGCGCCAATGTTCAAAATAACTCGCCAAGTTGGCAACACTGATTTCAAATGTGTTATATGGACTAAATTGGCAACCATGTGCATCATTTCATGTAATGTTGTAATAATAATAGGTTGCGACAATATGTAAGAATTGAAATGTCATAGGAAGATTTTTTGGTATTATGTATAATTGCAACAATTGCCAACTCTATTAATAACTCACTAAGTTGGCCACCACAATTTCCTATGTGTCGTCTGCCCTGAGTTGGTAACCATATGCTTTGTTTCATATAATGCTGCAATAGGTTGTGATCATACTTATTTTTTTAACCACATTTTTTATCGGGGTGGAAGTTAAGGCAGTTCGTGCAAATGTTATTCTTTTTACATAGTTCATACCTTTCCAAAGGAGAATGATTTAAAAATGATTCACAATTAAATATCGGATGCTTATTTTTTATGACAAATCAAACATTCTTTTTGGCCTTGGATAGATTCAACGGAAGTGGTTGGTTTTAATTTTTCTTTATTCAGAAACAATTTCCATCGCTGATTAATTAAACCGGAAGTTGTTTTATTTTTTATTGGAGCATTTTTCGCCACGATTTCGGGCGGTTTAATGACTGCTTCTAACTGAATGTATCTTAGTTCCAAAAAGGAAATGAATTGATCTAAACTAGGTACTTTAGTATTAGTTAAACTTGAATGAAATAAAATTGTTGAGATTCTTTATAGACTTTATTGCTTAAGACATGCAATATAATTGCATCAGACAAGGGATTTGATTCGAAATTTAAATTTTTTAAAGATCTCAAATGATTTCTTACTTTATCTACGATTGATCGAATTTGAAATAGATTTTCGCTGTTAAGTTTATTTATAGAAAGAATTTATGCTATATGGATGTCTACTAAAGCTCTTGTATTTTCGTACCGGACTTCCAATGCCTTCATTAGTGAATCAAAAGTATCTTGATCGCTTTGAATTAGTGAGGCTTCATTTTTAAGTGCTCTTTTGAGATAGCAAAGTTTCTGTACTTCGTTTAAAGACGGATTATTTCCGATTAGATTCATAAACTGTAATTTAAATTGTTCAAATTCTTGGAACTTGCCACTAAAAGTCGGCAATGGCAGATCAGGCAATTTAACATGATTGTTCTTTGAAGTATTATTCACAGTTTCCTTTTTACTTTCTTAATTGGATAAAAGCACAAGAAAGCTTACCTTGGTTTCTTCAGACTCATCTTGTAAATCACTTAATGTATCCAATGAGTCTTTAAATTGACTTTATCCGGGAAGGGCACATAGTTGTTTTGAAGAATGTCCAATTCTTTGATAATACTTTTTATATTGTCCAGTTTCGATTTTAAGGCGATGTAATTCTTCGTACTGTCCGTTGGTTGAAAGCTATTAATGAAATTTTTTACCTTCGAAACTTTATTTCGAAAGGTCGTTTGTTTACAATTAAGTTCAATGATGGTCATTTTTGTTGCACGATTTATTCCTAGTTCAGGAATCTATTTGGTTATTATTCCTTCGTTCAGGAACCGATTTAAGATTATATTCCTCGTTCAGGAACCGATTTTTGATATGGTGTGGTGAGAACTGTCAATGTTCGATTAACCAGGGCTAATTCAAATACGATGATTAAATAATTGACTCATTGTATCCATAATTAAGCTAGAACAAACTGCGGGGAGTCGGACCAATGTGTTCATCGAGAATTCAATGGAGAGCAAGAGGACTGCAGTTTTGTTATTAATGTTCGATCTGGTAAATGAAGAGCCCTTGGTATACGAATAAGTTTATTGATGACTGAACATAACATTGACAGCACTACACTCACACACGCCAAACATTAATACTATTTACAGGTTTTTAGAAGAAATATCGCTTTAAAGCGTTCTGCCCAAAGCATCATCCGTTCATTCGATTCGTTGATCGGCGTTCTTTTTCATAATTCAATGGCGCGTTACATAAGTTTATTCTGGCAACCCTGAAGTCGCCAATTAAGTTCGAAGGCACCAACAATAAATTTTCAGCTCCTTATTGTTGGAATACAGCAGTTCTTGAAAGTTACCAGTATCCCCTTATAAATTTATGTGCCTGGAAATATCGACGACTTCTTCAATCATATCGCCAATTTCACCTTTTTCCCCTACAAACAAAAGAATAATCGACAGGATTTGAAAATCACGTAAGAAGATGTATTAATATAAATATAATTGATAACTCATTCGGAATTGTTAGTATCCATCAAAACAATTGAGTGATCGTGATCCAAATTCAAACTGTAAGTATATAATGAAAGCATGTGTAATTCGTGATCTGTAATATAATCGTTGTTGCGAGTATATATTTTTCATTCTTTAAATGGTATAGCTTTACAATGGTTTACACATTGAAGAAGATTAAATAAAAATGTTAATTGAAATCAAATAAAAGTAATAATAATATTTGAATTATTGAAAATATTTTGAAAACAAAAAAATCAATTTTAAATTATAATTCGTAATTTAAAGGAAAAACCTATCAAACCTCAGATATATATTGTACTGAATTACGAGTTAAAAATAATCATTAAGAGAAAGAGAGAGAAACTTCTAAATCGTAGAATTTTCAAAGCAGATTAAGGATTAAACAGCAATGTTTACGAAAATGCTAGCAATTGCAAATGAAAAGGAATTATGGCTAAACAAAGTTTTTCTTGGAAAATGGTTGCATTATTAGTATATTGGTCATAAAATAAAACCAATAAAAGCAAAGAGCGAAAACACGTCTTTAATCAATGGGCAAAAGTAGTAAAAGTTTGGAAATCATTTACTAGGGAAAACCTTAAAAAGGACTCAGTACAATCCCTAAGGAAATGTCTTAACTAAAGCAAACAGAGTTTTATAGTTTAGACAAAGAAGACTGTTTTGTCATGTCACGGATGCACTAAAAGTAAAATACTCGTAAACAGGTTCACCTATTTAGGTGTGTTTATATTTCACTCCAACAAGTTTGTTCCTGGTTAAACTCTTAAGTAATCAACATTGGTCTTTGTTATCACATAATACTTTGCCATGGATAAGAGAAAAAAATATATTTCTTAAATAGAGATATGGAATACTGAAGTACATAAACTGTTATCCACAAATTAGAATATTCTTAAAGACAGATTTTCAATTGCATTTGTAGAAAGATTAGAATATGTTAGTGATATTAACTATACATATAATTATATATGCGTGCTGAGGATATAGCTGTAATACAAAACTACAATAATTGAATAACGAATTTCTGTATATTTACAATGAAATCCATATTGAATTGATCCAGATCCATAGCTTTAGTTTTTCAAAAGTTAAGAGATTTTACGTTTAATGTGTTAATTTATTATTCAAATGTAAATATATAAATAAAAGTTTGCTAGTAGTAGCTGTTATTGAATTTTCTGGAAAAGTGGAAAATAAGATATCATTCAAAACTGAAACTGCACAAAATAAGCTACATTTAAGAGGTAATTGAATGTTTTTACTTTATTCTAGATGACACTTACAGAATATTTCGTAATAGGGATTAGAGTTTTTTTCCTTTTTATTTGGGTGAAATTAGCGCAAATTCTCCAATAAAATGAAAGATAATTATCTCAGTAATAAATTCGCAACTATAGAAAATATTCAATTCATCTGCTTAATTTTAGAGAGACTTAATGCATTAAAATATCTTTTATTGTGTTTTAAAAAAAAATAAAAATTTACTTTTCACTAAAGAATTTCTTAGCGGCATATAGTAAATGAACTTCCAATTTGTATGGTTGTGGTAATACTATCGAGTGAGTGAGTGAATATTAACGTCACACTGTTCAGCTACGCGAGGGCTTTTGCCGACGGACCTCGTAACTTTGAACCATGGTCAAGTGACTAGGCCGATACCTGAACTGGCTCCCCCTTTCCAAACTACCAGATCAACGGGAGGATGTTTGAGCTCTCGACAGATTTAACGTACATAGCGCCTCTATAGGGTGGCTCTTTAGTGGGCTCAAATTCATGACATATCTTCCATGATCTAATACCTTGACCACTTGGCTACCACAGCCGTGTGGTATACTAAGGGAGATCCAAAAATAACCATAATTATTTGTGTTTTTTTTAATTTTGTATTTTTATTGAGTTACGTATTAGTCCCCTTCAAAGTATTGTCCATGTTCCTAAATGAAACTGTTACAATGCTTCTGTCAATACTCAAAACAGTTGTGCAGGATACTGTCCAAAGCAGTTTGGTTATTTTCTTCGACTTTCTCCAGATTATTGAATCGCTTTCTTTCATCCGTGAAAAAAAAAAAAAGTCCGATGGAGCCAGACAAAGTAAGTCGGGTAGTTGAGATACAAGCACCATGTGGTTTTGTATGAAGAGTTTTTGAACCGTCAAAGCTGTGTAGGGTGTCATGAACGTGCTCCATCACACGTTTGTTTCCTCAAAAATTGGTCAATGGTCCTTAAACGATCTCCCACAATTGCACGTTTGATTTTGGCAATGCTTTCGTCATTTCTTCTTGTCGTAGGACACCATGGTTGTGGCACCGTGGCATGTCTTCAGTTGATATTATGCTAGATTTGAACGGGAAAACTATTGGTGGACCTGTGATTGTTCTAAAGTCTCTCAATTATAGATTACTCGAAGCATCCCAACAGTCTCAAATGTAGTTTTTCCAACAGAAAGAAACATTTCACACAGCATTTTTTTTCTTAGTTGTTGGCTATCTCACAAATTGACAAAAGACTTGAAACACAAAGCACCACAAGCAACCCTCGTAACTCAGACCGACGCCAACTCACTAACAGTAGCGAGAGATCCGATCCCCAACTAACAACAATAAACAGCAAAACTCATACCTACAAAGCATGCTCACGTAACAGTTTGTTTCAGGTTATTGTTGGGTCCCTACTTGAATAACTGATTTCACTATCTTCAACCCTTTGTTTTATGTCTTTCGTAACACCATTAATCGCCTTTGTATTTCTTATCGTTTTTTAGCCGGGCTTTAAAAATAAATTCTAATACAATATGTTTATGGAATTTGTTTGCATTTATTATGGACTTCTAATAGAATGGAATGAATGTGATGGAAATTTCACCATTAACCCGACATCACTCGCGGGAAAAAAGCGACCTTAAGTTCTCGCGCATGGTGTGTAATACACAAGGATGTTTACAGTGTTTTTACCGTAAAATTTGTATACAAATGTTTAAAAGGAAGAAAAATATGAAGTACAGCATTTTTATTACATTTTTCACACGTAAATTTAGTTTTTCTGTTTTTTTTATAAGGGTATTCAGTGCATTTTTTGTACACTCCTTTAACCGCGTCATGAGTGAGGGCGATGTTTCGAGTAAATCTTAATTTTTTTTTAAATCTGAATCTTTTTCAAACTAAACATATAGAGTAAACTTCTTTATTCTTTACATTTAAAAATTTTGGAATTTATTTTTTATTTTCTCCTATTTTGTTCCAGTAATAGTTTTTTTTTTTCAAAATTTCATCTGAAAGTGGACAAGATGTGTACCAGTTATATCCTTTAAAATCACATTCTTCTCAAATGTTTTTGTGTCCCTACATGTAGAATATTTTATTTCAACAGTATCTCCCTTTTCTAAATCTAAATCTATTTAAGTGGAGGAATACTTGCTGTTATACTTTTCATTTGCTTTTTCTTCATCATAACCTCGAAGAAAATTTCTTCATCCAAATATACTGTTGTACTATATCTATTAAATACTGTATTTAATAAATTAATTAAATATCACATTTCGTCATCATAACTACAATAAAACGCCATATAATAAGGAAGATTTTAAGGCATACTCATGTATTAATAATGTAACTCAACCTCATGTGAAGGGTGTGACATACCCGAGGGAGTGGTATCTAAAGATCTATGTTAAGGATTCGCTGACAGGCTTGGTCTCCTTGAAGGTTATGACTTTAAAGTCAGCTAAACCAGGAATCACCCATTTTATAAAAAAGGATTAGCAGAAGCTTTGAAAAAAGTTGGACGGTGGGTAAGACACACCCTGCGCGAGTGTTGCCGGGTTAATAATATTTCAAAAATTATATTTTTTTTTTGTCAAAAACTAATTTTGAAGCCTAATTGTATTTATCTCATTCAAAAGGCATTATTGTCATGAATCAGTGTAAGCGTGCCATGGGTTCGAATTATCGTGACACTAAAAACCTGTTGAGTAGAGGGTGCTGATGTACGTTAAATCTGTTACGCTCAAAGTCCTTCAGTTGGCGTGGTGGCGTAGTTTGTTGGAGATGGAGTGGGGAAGCTCATGTACCCTCATTGCCACTTGACCAAAATTCAAAATTACGAAGTCTGTCACCAATAGATCTCGTGTTTCTTGACAGTGCGATGTAGATATAATTCTCATTCTCACTAACTCACCGATTAAAAAAATCCTTTTTTTTAAACCAAAGTTGACATTTGAATAACCATGGACATTCATGGCTGGCACATGAATTTTCAAAAATCTATCGATTTACACTTTTTCATATTTTCTATAAATTCAAATATTTCTGTTTAAAATTTGTATATATGATATGAGGAAATACGAAAATTAGAAGTATTTTTATTTATTTTTTAAATGAAGTTACTTCTTAAGGCATATTGAATGAGCTCTGTGAAGAGCAGGAGTTTCCCTCTGCATAAGTCTCTGTTCAGCGCAAACAATATGCGGTTCAAGTAGAAAAATAGAATGTATTGGTGATATCCAAAAGTGTATGGCTACATCTATTTTGTTCAAATGAGTCAGTTAATAACACCATATGGTCCGTGATTGTATAATGTATATTTATTGGAGTGAAAAACGCTAAAATTGGGTTAAATATGGCTATTGCGCAAATCAATATAAGTCATGTAGCAAAATTAATGGTTTGAAAACACTATGATACTGAACCAAGTTATAACTGAGTGCTTTAAAAAAGATAACCATGCTTTAAAAAATTAGATGCATTCAGGATTCGTGCAGCCGAATGAAAGTTTTTTGAGATTCCCCAAAAGTCTAAATGGTTAAAAATAATGAATAAAAATAATATTAGAAGAGCTTTTTGTAGGATCAGAGGGTAAAGAGAATGCTTCATATACTTCTGGAAAGTACTAAAAAAAGTAAATGCTCAAAAATTATAAATTTTTACTTTAAAGGCTGTTTTTTCAAAATGATATATCTCTTACTTCATGTACCTTTTTTTTAAAAAAAAAAAAAAAAAACTTATTATATAATTCTAAAATTTTCAGTCAGCATACTTTTAATACGTTTACATATTTTAAGGGAGAGAATTATTTTTATCCTGCACACCTTTTTACGTAGGGCTTTTTTAAACTAAATGTTAAGGAAAATGAACATTTTTTGAAAAAATCATAATTATTTTAATTTTAAACAAAAAACAAAACATTTCGTTAAAGTTTTATTGATAGTACGCATAACCTGCTGAAAACATTTTATCCTTGAGAAGTAAGTAGTTTTTGTGTGAAAAAAAAAACTCTCGAAAACTGCTCGAGAGTGAATAGTTTTCTTAAGAACTTATGTAATTTAACATGGGCTCCTATGGACTTACTGGACCCCCTAAAAAAACTAATTCATATTTGTTGCAAAAACTTTTCTTTACTTTTATGTATACATAATTCCTTAAAATTAAAGAAAGAATTATAAATGTATGTCATTTTTTTACTAGAATTAATTTTGGGAATAGAAAAAATATGTTTATTACACAGAAATTTATAAGATACGATAACTGTTATTTAAGTGTCTGTGAGAATTTTCATGCTGCAAATGAGTTAAGATTTTTCTGAATTTTTCAAAACCAAAATGAAACACACACACCTTACGGATTAAATCAGTATACAGACAAGATTATTCTATCTAATGTGAAATATAACTCTCATTTATTTGGCACATTGTTGTTTTTAAGCTAAGTATGTCAACTTTAAAACATAATAATAAATATATGTAAATGGTTTTGGCAAAATATCTTTTTTATATTGAATAGATAAGAAAACTTTTACAGAAAGGAAAATGACTTGCATAAAAATATTTGCTTAAAAGAGTAATGTTTCACAGGTATACACACATACACTCTTTTCAACATAAATACACTCGTATATTGTTTTAAATAATGCTACTATAATATAATACTTTCATCAAATAAGTATATTTTTTTTAGAGTTTCTATTCACCTTTTTCTTTCCAAATCAAACCAATAATATTTAGAAATTTTTAGCTTTACTAAAATAAAAATAAATTTAGAATTAAATCTGATAATAATTTATGTATTTATACACACACATAAAAATAAATTAACCGTTTTTAAGCAATTCTTTTTTTTCTGAAAAGAGGTAAGAAACATCAAATTCCAATTATAGAATAAATTTTGAGACATTTGCAAAAATTTCAGATAAGTACATGTAACCAAGAAACCCAGTGACTGAGTGGTAGTGTTTCAGGCTTCCACCCCACAGGATCGAGATTCAAATCCTTGCCCCGGGGGGCAAGGTCGACTCAACCTTTCATTCCTTCAGTGGGTTTGATAAATGCGTGCCAGGTTTGCTTGGGAACTAAACACTGGGAATTTCGCGTCAGACTGGCCACCTGACTGGAACATTTACTCATGCACCTCAGCATCCAAGGTCACATATACTGATATGGGCACAGTAGACATTGGCTGTAATGGGTTGTTTCACCACTGAGTTTAGTTTACATGTAACCAATACATAGATATTTCATTTCAAATTATCAGTTTACCTTAAATTTATTTGCTAGTAAATTACAAATATTTAGAATTGTATGAATCCCAACATTACAGATGATATACAAAAAAAGCTGTTCTTGTAAATATTAAATTACTTTACATGTAACACACACACAAAAGTTAAATGTCTTAATTCTTATTGAGATAAAAATTATTTGTTCAACAGCAAATGTACAGAACTAACGTATTACTTTGTGGTGTTTGGTTTAATCATTATGATTCAAATACTCCCGCATTTAATTTTCGAACGAAAGAAAACAATCTAAGTTTAATGTGTTATTACTAGAAATTAATTTTTATATAAAAGTGTATGCGTGATATTTCTTCATTACATGTGATGTTTTCTTACATTGTATTTAAAATCAGATTTTCTGTTTCAGCTAACTTTGTTGAATCACCACTTCACGGAAACTCTAAAATTTCATTTGCATTGATGTTATTGAATACTACCAATCTTTGTGTGGATTTCTTGTAATTTTACTTCGACATAATTCCGACATTTAAGCCATTTATATGATTTTATTGTCTTTTTTCATTGCAGCTTTAAGTGTACCACATTTCTACCACCATTTTTCATTACACTTACAAGTTAAGCCTAAGCGGGAATTATAAAGTGTCCTTTCATTTTTTTGCATTATTTCGTTTCCTAGGCTACCGCTTTATCAGTTCTTTAACTATTTACAGTTATTCTTTGTACTGTGTAAACGAATACACAGTTTATTATTATTTTATTTTCTTATAATCGTTTTATTTCAGCTCTTAAATAAATTTTACAATACATTAAAACAGTATGTAAAATAATTTTCCAAGAAGTTAATTCCCCCCTGCTACATTCAGAAATACGCCTTAAAAATGTCTCATTCTTTCGTCATCTTCAATATTATTTTATAAACTCCCTCAATAGAAGAAAACATTCCCTTTTGTGTGTTTTTTTGTATTAATTCATTTTACTACTATGTTCTGTTATCAAGTGGAGGTGTAATGTTGTTACTCACTTGGTAAATGCAGACGAATATTTATGTCAGATTTCATAATTATGACCTAATACTTGAGTAATAATTTCTCAAAAGGGTGCCCTATATTCACGCAGGTGTTCGTTGGAGGAGAAATATCTGCTTCGGGAATCGGCAACTCAATCAAGAATAACACACAGCCATCTGATAAACCTCCCTCAAGGGAAGAAAACATTCTCTTTTGTAAGTCTTTTTTGTATAAATTTATTTTACTACTATGTTCTATTATCAAGTGGAGGTAATGTTGTTACTCACTTGGTAAATACAGACGAATATTTATGTCAGATTTCATAATCAAGACTTAATACTAGAGCCAAAAAGTTCCCGGAAGGGTCTGCTATATTCACGCAGGTGTTCGTTGGAGGAGAAATATCTGCTTCGGGAATCGGCAACTCAATCAAGAATAAACCCACAGCTATTTGAAAATTCTTTCCTGTACTGTTGGTGTTAGCAGCAGATCATTTCTGACAAAACGAATTTTTCAATCTTCGGACTTTGCAATGCCGTTTTTGGAGCAGTTGGTAAATATCAAGCTATGCGTTTGTCTCGAGAAATCACCCAAGATGCTCAAAATGCTAAAAAAAAACATACGGAAGCGATGCCAGCCCCAGAGGATGTTTACCTGTTTCCACGGCTGAAAATGAAATTACAAGAACATTGCTTTCTGGATCCAGATGAGGTGATCTAAAATGGGACGAAGTAAAAACCTCTCAAAAAATGGATTTCAGGAGTGTTTTGAACAGTTATATGTACGCTGGTACAAGTGCACGGATGTAGGAGAGCAATACTGTGAAGGTAAATAAGATTAAATCATTGTTATATTTTTAAATAATTTATAATTGACTAATTCCGAGATCTTTCTAACTGTCTTGTGCAATCAAGTTAAAATGGTGTCACAATAGTATACATAGAAGACATATGGTATTCTATTCTGTCTTCCTAACATGAATGTGAAGCTGAAAGTACTGAATAGAATAATTCTTTCAGGCTCATGACTGTTCTTTGGCCAAAACTTTGAGCTTGTTTTCTATTCAATGTAATAAAAAGAAAAATAATTTAACATTTGAACAAATTCAAAAAAATATACCTACATTTTTTTGATGCTACTGAATATAAAAGTATATATTTTTTTAATGAAAAACTGATAATTCAGTTATTGATTCATTAATTCCTTGTCGAATCGATTTTTCAACTACTCCGTAAGCTAAAATTAATATTTCCTTATTGAAAGAAAATGGCGATTTATCTTTATTTTATCATAAAGGAAAACATTGCTTCATAGTTAAACTCTTATGCCGTACACAAATATATGTTGCTTCAAAGCGAAAAAAGTATTTATACATTTAGCAATGCAATGTTGTATTTATTGCACAGTATAAAACGAAGGCTTTCAATTAAACTTGTTTTAAAATTGTAATACATTACTATTATTATGAATTATAACACGCTTATGAGGCATAAATTTCGATGTAAAAGCTTGCATTTCATTTTAAGAAAGTAGTTTATAAGTATAGGAAATTTAAAATGTGTAACATTATTTGAGTTGAATAGAAGGATTTTACATTTGGTGATAAATTTTTTAAAAAAATGTCATACAAAATGTATTGCGTTTCTTAAAAAAAGCCTATGCACTTTTTTTTAAGTTCCACATTTATTTAAATTTTTTCTCTATGGGATGCATACTAGAAAATAAGTCTTTGCAGTCATGGCAAGTCTCCAAATTTGAGAGCTATTTCAGTGGTTCCTCTCGCAACCAAATTTGGACGCTTGAATTAATTTAATTTTGCTGAGAATACCAGTATCAAATTGTTACTCACTTGATCATTCACATGTCTCCCTATGATTTTTGCATCCAAAAATGTATCGATTTCAGCCGAGGTTGAACTAGAAACCTTGGGATTACGATGCGGGCACGCCGTAACCAAGCCTGTACTTTTCTAATAAGGATGGAAAAAAAAATACAATGTAAATAGTATTTATTTTAGTCAAATTATTCCTAAACTAACATATAACAGCTAAATTAGTTGTTTCTATTAATGAATTTCAGATGAAAGCGTAATGGTAAATGAAATAGTCGTGAAATAAAGACTTGATTAGCAAGGATGCAAATAATATTTTTAAAACATTTTCTGACTGATGGAAAGATAATTTTGTTTAACCCGGCTCTTCACGCGCAGGGTTTGTCATACCCTGCGCCTAACATTTTTCCAAACCATTTTTGGGAAATAAATAGTTTTTCCTGTAGCTGGCTTAAAGGTCATATCCTTTAAGGGACCTTAGCTTATATGCAAACTCTAAAGGTATATTTGTGGATACAGCCTCTTTGGGTACGTACGCGTAATTAGCCTACCTGCGCGAGAATCACCGTTACGGTTCTAAATGCATGAGCAGGCTTTAAAATCTTTTGCAATGGCGTATTTTTGTAGTTATGATGAAGAAATATGATATTTCAGTAATTTAATCCATACAATGTTTAATAGATATAGTGCAACAGTATTTTCAGATGAAGAAAGACTCTTCGCGGGGATGATGAAGAGTATAATAGCAAGTATAATACCTCTACTGATATCTATCCGGATAATTTAACTGATGGAGCAATTATCATCCTTGATAAAAATGACCACATCACATTCAATGGCTAGAAAATTTAATTTTCAGCCTATAACAATATTTTTGTGTTGTTGAACGTTGCGACAATAAATGCGCAAATTATTTTGTTAAGTAGTCAAAAACTACCTACTAAACATTGAACCAGACGCTGATTTCTGAAGTATTTTGGATCTCAATTTACAGAAGAATGTGGAAACTAATAAGCAATGCTTCTACGAAATTTCTGAAAAAATTAAGATCCAGTGAAAACATAGCACTTACTCGCGGTGAAGACTAAAGGAGTGTATAAACAATACACTTAATGTCCTAACTAAAAGAACAGAAAAACTAAATTTACGTATGAAAAAAGTGTAATAAACATAGTGCATTACCGACTTTACTTCCCTTTTCACCTTTGTATGCAAATTTTACGTTAAAAACAGATTTTAAACATCCTCGGGTATGAGATAGCCTGCGCGTGAAGTTAAGGTCGTTTTTTTCGCGTCTGGAATGCCGGGTTAATAGCTTTCTAAATATCTATTCATTTATTCTTCTATTAGAGCTAGATATTTTAATCTATAATATTCAGTTGGACAGAATGTAAAAAAAAAATATTTCAATTAACTATCTCTCAATATCTACCAGTGCATCATAGGATTCGTAACATATTCAAAGAAATACTTAATAAATGTCTTTAATACACCACATGTTGTTCTTCCCCATTAGATACATTGTTTTTTGTAGCCAGTAGTTTCAAAGCAATTATTTTTCTGTTCTCCACTTTAAGCAAGCGAGTAATTTCGGTTTCTCGATTGCTTCTTGAAGCTCAGAGAAATTGGAGAAGTAATTATCTACAGCCCAGCTGATGATGAGGGGTGGCCTGAGTACCATTCAAGCGGCTAGAAAACGGTGCGCCTCGAATCACCAGAAGATGGGGTTCTAATGTAGTGAAAACTGTTCTTTACACAAACTGCGTGCTCTGCATCCCCACGAACCTACTTTAAGTTATTACTTTTAACAAAGCGGGTTTATTTGCGATGCTCTTTCTATGTCTCAGAAGGATCACACACATATAAATTTTGAAACGGATGCAAAGTAGAAAATTCTACAGATAAATGAGGATGGAATGAGACGATATTGAATCCATTGTTAACGTTTCAAAGTATATAATTGTTTTGTTTCGTATACCTAAGATATTGTAAATAGCTCTGAATTATTATTTTTCTTTTAAAAAAATTTAAAAATATATTAGATAAATAAAATTAGTTTATGCTAAAATATTACTGTAATATTTATCAATCATTAATTTACAGATGATGTATTCACATTTGATTAATATATATTCATAAATTTATTACGTAACGAAACATTTAAATAAAGGAAATACGAAGTTATAATTCATTGGTTGAGTTGTCATGCAATCTAGTCACAAACTAAAAGACTTGTTTTTTTCTTTTTAAAAAAAATATTTAAAAATAGAATTGAATGTAATTATCTACCTTATTTTACTTTAATGTATCCGACTACTTGCGACAACGTTTTTTTAAAAAAAAGAATGAAGATATGGAAATTTTTTTGATGCTTTTAAATTTATTTAGTACATTTTATGAAAAATATGCTAAAATTAAAAAGAGAAAAGTAAATTATTATTACTAAAATGGAAAAAAATGGGTAAAATTTACAAAAAATAACATAAACGTGGCCTATTCTATATCAAAAGTTTATGAAAAAATTTTCAGTTTTTCAATTCTGATGTGTTGCTCTCTCTCTCTCTCTCTATTATATATATATATATGTTACTCTCTCATTTTTGAAGTGACCTTCAGGATAAGAGATATTTTAGTTTTTACAAAAACTAGAGCACTTTATCTTGTTGTTATATAAAATTGCTTAAGAAAACAGTAGTTATATTCCCATAAAAGACTGTAAATTTTGTAATAAATCAGTGATTGATAAATCTGAAGGTTAAAGCACTTCTACTATTATACAGAACCTACACAAAAAATTCAGTTAATTATTTTCAGAACTTTTTTAGCAATCGCTGACCTCGTTTGAGCATTTTTTTAAAAAACACATTTTGAGTAAAACGCGTTTTAAAGTATGACATCTTGCTTAAAGTAATGGCATTTGCTTTTAATAAAACACTTATTATTTTTGTTCTTGTGAACGGAAAATAATAAACTTGGTATTCTTATACAGTTAATAAGATGACATATATAAAAACTCATAAAAAAATTGTCAATTTTTGACAAAATTCACAATTTTAGGGTAGTCGGATACCTTAAGTTACTTTAAGAGGAGACATATTTTCAAATATACCTTAGTCATACTTTGAAAACTAACCCTGTAGTTCTTCTGGTGGAATTCAAAAATGCACAAATCTATTGATATTTGCATTGTCAAGAATAATTTACTTTTTTTAGAATAATGAATGAGAAATATGCAAAGAATTAAATTCTAAGGTGCTTCCACCATTCTGCTTCGTAATATCATGAAAAGGAAACAACAAATTAAAAAGAATAAAGTATACTTGCTAAAAATACATCTTTTGCAATGCATTTCCTCTGAATCTAAATACATACCTATTCCTTTCTTTCTCAGACATTTAAATATTAATTTGGAGAAGTTACAAACATCCAGTCAATGAAAATCGTAAACAAATAGCATCAAAACTATTTTTGGAGTTTTAAGAGTATTAGAACTTAAGAAATGATATTCTAAATTTCATGATTAGATTAAATGAATAAATATATGGTTTTATATTACTAAGAAGATTAATTGTTTTAATACTGATCTTAAGTATTAAATCTTGAATTAAATCCTAATAATTAATACATTAACACACGTGCCGATGAGTAGAAAGCAATATAATATAAAAATATCTAAAATGAAGACGCTTTACTCGCAGGCTCAAATCCTCATTTTAATGTCGCTTGGTGGTTGAGCAGGTGCAGATTAATATAAAACAAGACACACCCTCATATAACAACAAGTCTTCACATTTACTAATTAACTAACCTACCAACTGTCCAACTACAAAATTACTGACTGAGGGCGGCACTGCTCTCTCAATCAGTTACTGCGTCATCCTTTCGGTTACAGTTATAAAACAGTTACTACGTAATCCTTTCGGTTATAGGTAAAAACACAGTATGGTACAGTCTCCTCCTCTGGCCCTGACGCCGTCTCGGTGAGGGGCCAGGAAGAGTCTTTCTTGGTCTGCCTTTTTTACGAAAAGGAGTTAGAGGCTTAGATGATGGATCTTCATGATGACGTAATGCTGAGGTGTGACAGACCCCAATAAAAATATCAGGATCCTCAAGATTGGCCACTTCAAATGTAGTAGGAGCTCGTGGGCTGAGAATAAAATAGGGACTATCTCGGCATGGAACAAACTTTGATGTTCGTTGTCGAGCAAAGTAATTATGTAAAGGGTGGCCCATCATCATATATTGGTTCAAGCCCAACTAGTAATTCTTCTGGAATTAATAGAACTATACCTACAACTTCTCTTGTATCTCCAGGGACACCTTGTCAATATACAGACCCAGCTTATTCAACCTCGTCCCCAAAGACTTCTGCTGTCACCTGAGGATCGTAGTCCTTCTCCAGACACTTTAAAAACAATCAATCATGACGTTAAAAATAAGCTCTCTCAATCAGTTACTGCGTCATCCTTTCTGTTACGGTCTTGCTCAAAAGATAAACTATTCTGTAAATGCTAATATTTCCACACAATCAAGATGGTTCTTTCAATCAACACTTGCAGTTTCTTGTTGTTCCAATGTATCATCATTCACTCCGTCTTGCACTTTAGATATATCTAAAGTTTCTCTTCCAAAACACATTAAGTTGGTGGATCCTTCTTTCCACAAGCCATCGAAGGTTTCGATGCTCTTAGGAGCGCAAGTGTTTTTCAAAATTATTAAGGCAGATCAGATAAAAATAAATGATTCAGTAACTTTGCAAAATTCGGTTTTTAATTACATAGTTACTGGAGGGCTCCCCGCAGCCGATGATAAACAGCAATGTTTTTTTTCTTTCGGAACAAGAAGGGTTAGAAAGTTTGATTTCTAAATTTTGGCAGTTAAAATCGGTTGAAGATGAACCTCGTAATATATAATTATATAATATAAGAAATAATATAAGAAAATTTCGTAAATAATCATCGGAGAGATTAATCGGGACAATACATTGTCCAGATGGCCTTTTTAAAGGAACCTAGCTGTCTTGGCGAATCAAAACAAACGGCTATTCGTCGATTAAATTCGTTATGGCGAAAATTAAATGCCAATCCAAATCTTAAAAAGTTATATCGAGACTTTATCCATGAATATTTGGATATGGGACATATGGAGCAATTATCCGATGAATCTGAACCGACAGTTTCATAGAAAATGCCGCATCGTGGTGTATTACGTCCCGACTCAGCCACTGCTAGGAATTTTGATCCATTAGGTCTCATTTCGTCTGTAGTTACGAAGGCGAAACTGGTGATGCAAGAAATATGGAGATTAAAATTGGACTGGAATGATTTCTTGCCAATATATTTGGAAACACAGTGAAAGCGATTTGTGAAGTCTTTAGCTCCAATTAAAAATTTGAACATTCCACGATATCTTTTATTGGACGATGCATTGAGAATAGAGCTCCATGGGTACTGCGACAGTTCTTTGAGAGCCTACGGTGCCGCAATTTATGTAAAGTGTCTTCATAATTCGGGAACTGTATCTACAAATTTATTGTGCTCCAAATCAAGAATTGTACCCTTGAAGTCGGTAACGATTCCCCGGCTTGAGTTGTGTGCAGCAGTGCTTCTTGCTAAGTTAATACAAAAGACCATCAAATCGATGAAAATTCTCTTCGACGATATTGTGCTGTGGACTGATTCGACCATCGTCCTTGCATGGATAAAAAAGGACCCTTCAGTTCTATAGCCCTTTGTGAAAAATCTAGTCAGTGTAATTCAACATCTAACCGAAGTGAGATCCTGGAACCACGTCCAATCACAAGAAAATCCCGCGGATTTTATATCCTGAGGATCGATCTTGATAAAGTTCAAGATTATGTATTGTAGTGGTATGGTCCATCGGTTTTGTAAGACAACCCAGTTGTGTCTCCTTGTGATATCAGTGAAATCAACGATAAGGATTTATATTTAAGTGAGTTTAAAAAATCCGATCCAGTGTGTCTTGTAACGCAAAATGTGGAATTACTCCCAATCATCAATAAGAGCTCATCTTTTGTGAAACTGAAAAGAATTCTTGCATGGTGTCTACGGTTTAAAGAAAATGCAAGAAACCCTCCCTCGTAAAGAACCATTGGCAGTCTAACTGCCACTGAATTATCTCGAGCTTTAATTTGCCTTATCAGAAATGTTCAATCTGTGGATTTTCCTCTAGAATTCCAGTGTTTTCTTAAGGGTAAACAAATACCCAATTCAAGTAGTGTACTAAATTTGTCTCATTTCTTAGATGAGAACAGCATCCTTCGTGTTGGAGGAAGACTTAAACACCCAACTTAACTGTTAATCAAAAACATCCCATGCTTATTCTAAATAAAGGTCATATTTCTAATTTGTTGATTAATTATTATCATGTTTTACATTTTCATACAGGTGTTGAATCAACTATAGCTAACATCAGGTCAGAGTTTTGGTTAATTAATTGTAGAAATCAGGTAAGAAAGGTATTGAAAAATTGTATTTCTTGTTTAAAGATAAATGCAAAGGCAAAAAATCAAGTTATGGCCGATTTGCCCGTAACCGAGTAAATGTATCAAGGGTATTCACCAAGGTTGGTATTGATTATGCCGGTCCTTTCTTTATTAAATTGTATCCAGATAAATTCAAGAAATCATATAAATGTTATGTATGTATTTTTATTTGCTTCGCTGTAAAGGCAATTCACCTAGAAATAGTTACAAATTGATCTACTGATGCTTTTCTTGGTGCATTAAAACGTTTCATTTCGCGTCGGGGAAAAACCCACGATATCTTTAGTGATAACGGTACAAACTTTGTAGGTGATAACAATGAATTAAAAAAGATATTGCAAAATCTATTCATTAAGGTAGGTAAAGAAAAAATTGAAAACCTCATAGCGTCTGAAGGTATAGTTTGACACTTCAATCCGCCTGCTACTCCCCATTTCCGTGGTTATGGGAGGCAGGTATTAAATCTCTCAAATCTCACATAAAACAAGTAAAAGGTAACACAATACTAATTTATAAAGAATTTGTAACACTTGTAACCCAAGTGGAAGCCGTTTTAATCCCAAGACCCTTAACCAAAATTTCTAGCGATCCGAACGATTATATTCTTACTCCACCTCATTTTTCGGTTGGAACTTCCTTAACTGCTTTGTCCGAACCCGACCTTACAGATACACCAATCAATCGTCTAAAGAGAAGGCAATTGGTGCAAAAGTTAACACAAACATTTTGGAAAAAATGGTCAAATGACTATCTAAACCGGCTACAATCAAGAGTAAAATGGCAAAGGGGTGAGCAACCATTTAAGGAAAATGAATTAGTGCTAGTTAAAAATGAAGATTTTTCAAAAATACTTAATTGGAATCTTGCAAAAATTATCAAAGTTACACCCAGGTAAAGATAATATTATAAGAGTTGTGACTTTAAAAACAAATAAAGGCACCTACCAACGCCCAGTCAATAAATTAGTAAAATTGCCAATCTATGAATAACGATATATATATTATTGTATTGCATAATTGTATTTGTGTGTTATATTCATTAGCATATATTTCATTTACGTATTGCATTATATTAATTATTGGAATTGTTTATCAGTATTTTGTGTATATTTCATATATTAGTATGTAAAAATGTATGTAATTTTGCAATTAAACATTGCAACGGGGCCCAGGATGTCGGCGACTTCAGGGTTGCCAGAATAAACTTATGTAACGCGCCATTGAATTATGAAAAAGAACGCCGATCAACGGATCGAATGAACGGATGATGCTTTGGGCAGTACGCTTTAAAGCGATATTTCTTCTAAAAACCTGTAAATAGTATTAATGTTTGGTGTGTGAGAGTGTAGTGTTGTCAATGTTATGTTCAGTCGTCAATAAACTTATTCGTATACTAATGGCTCTTCATTTACCAGATCGAACATTAATAATAAAACTACAGTCCTCTTGCTCTCCATTGAATTCTCGATGAAACATTTATGAAAGCATTTAACAAAAAGTCTCTCTTTAATAATAAAAAAAATACAAATTTTAGAAAATATAGACTCCAGCTTGAGTTTATTTTTTCACCAAAACAAGGAATGAAAAATAATCTGCAAGCGACGAGGAAATTCTGTAAGAGATCAAAACAAGTTTCATCTGGTTGACTACTTTTTTATACATGAAACGTTCTACATTAAAATAAATTTTGTTAGCGATTTTGTATTTGTGTAATTTAAATTTTATTAAAGATTGTTTTTATCTAACTTTTTTCGTCTCTGGAGCAAACTAAAAATAATTTATAAGTATATACATAAAAAATCATACCTCGACTTACGCGGTTATCACTCAATCCCACCTATCGCGGAATTTCGGGGTATTATTGTATTTATAATTTGAAACTGAAGTATATATACATTCGAGAGCCAAAACATTATGACCACCCCCTCGCCCTGGATGCGTGGAAGGCACGTGATCAGGTGGAAGTGGTATTTAACTGCTGCTGGAGAGTTTGAAGAATCATTCTGTCATTTACTTCTGTGTGTGATGGGAAAGGCTGTGGATCTAAGTGACTTTGATAGAGGGTAGATTGTAATGGCTCGAAGGATCGGAACAAGTATTTCCGAAACTGTACGACTCGTGGGTTGTTCGCGATCTACAAATGTTAGTACTTATGCAAAGTGGATGAATGAAGGTGAAACCAGCAGTAGACGACATGGTGTTGGACGTCCACACGCTATCAAAAAAAGATCGTTGGAGACTGTCTCGCATGGTGAAGCAAAACCGGAGCTAGACAGTGACTCAGCTGACAGCCCAATACAATGCATGGTCAAATAGATTAGTATTGGAACACATTGTTCAGCGGGCATTGTTGGATATGGGGCTACGCAGCAAACGTCCCACTCGTGTGCCTTTGCTGACCAAGCATCATCGCCTACTGCGTCTGCGCTGGGACCGGAAACATCGCTACTGGTTCATGGATCAGTGGCAGAGAGTTGCCTGGTCGGATGAATCATGGCTTGTCATTCATCACGCCGATGTCCGTGTCAGGATACGCTGTCTTCCAGGTGAATACTTGCTCCCTCAATGTACAGTAGGTCATAAAAAGGTCGGTGGTGGCGATATTATGCTTTGGTTCCTTCTCTTCGGGGCTTTTATATAGTCCTTGTCATCGCTTCTCTCTCTGGATTTGACTATTCATCGGCCTTTGGAATTTTTGATATGTTCCTTCTTGCTGCTTCAATTTGTGACCCTAACAGTTTTTAATAATCATTATTATGGCAAAAGAAGAATCCCCGTTCGATAGCCTACTGTAATTTTTTCCAGCAGCCCCTGACTCTGAACTATTTTTCCAAATGGCCAGCCATCTGTCCAGCCTCTCTGCCTACGTTTCCTCTTCCAAAGATAAGCGACTGAAAAGTTCAGCCAATGGTCTTGCTGATCAACTTCTTCCAATATTTAAAGCGTTTTCTGTATTTTGCAAAGAGGCACATACAGTTTCTCCGGTATCTCATCCTTATAGTTCCAGAGAATCATGCGTTTCTGCGTTGGAGAGACAAATTTCCTTTCTTGAGGGCTATCTCGAAGAATCTCAGAGATGCTTCGATCGCCTGGTCAGTGGTTTCAGAGATAAAGCTGAAGAAACGACCGATTTATTAAAGAAGTTCTCTTCCTCAATCGATGAAAATTCGGAACTTATCTCCAAATGTTCTTCGGATATAAACTCCTGCTGCACCACCATGGGAAGTATTTCTCAAACAGCAGTAGGACCTCCACCTATCTCCTACGCCAAAGTTGCTTCAACCCTCACTCATGTCGTCAGGCCTGCGGTCGAATGACCTGCTCCCCTCTGGTCCCTTCACATCAGGTCTCGCTCAGGGTACAGCTCCTCTGAAGAAGTCAGGAAAAAAGTTACTGCTTGCCTTATCAACAAAAATTTCCCTATTCCCATTATCAAAATCAGTAACAATTCGAATAATGAAATCTCCATCCAACTATCAAAGGATTTAGACGTTGACTTTTTAGAAAAAGAACTAAAATGTATTGAAGCTCTACAACATCTGGACATTAAGAGGTCCCACTTAAGAAGACCTCAGGTATTTATCCGTAATGTAGACAAATCCTATGACAAGGAATCATTGCACAATGCCCTTAAGCTAAAAAATGAAAATTTAAATGATGACAGTTTTAAAATTGATTTTTCCATCACTTCTTCCCGGTCTAACCATTGAGTCATTTCAGTTGACCCCAAAATTTACCAAAATTTTATTAATTCAGGTTTCTTTTATCTCAACTTCGAAAGAGTTAAAATTAACTCCTTCACTTCTGTCAGGCAATGTTCTACGTGTGGCCTGTTTGGTCACTCTAAAAAATATTGCTCTTCCCCAATTGTTTGCCTTAAATGTGGCGGATCTGATACATATGATCACAATAATTGTACCTTAAACTGCCTTAACTGTGTCAAATATAATGAAAAATTCAAAAGCAATTTTGACCCAAGCACAGCTGTAAGGATCGAACTTATCCTGTTTATGAATTACAAAAAAAAAAACCTTTCTTTTACTGACTTTGGATTGTATATCATTTAATACGTTAGTATATTTTCTTAGGATTTTTCTCTCGGTATATTTTTATTATATAATTTGCAATTATAATTTTATTTTATTCTTTTTATTAATGTTTTTTTCTATTTGTAAATTTGCACTGCCTTGCACTTGTCGTTTTTTATCTTATTATTCTTTACTCATGTAATCATTTTGATGTATTTTTATATTGTATTGTATTTTTATTGATGTTTTATAATTCGTTTTATTACTATTTTTATTGTTTTTGCACATATACTGTTATCTCTATATTTAACTATTTTATGCATTCTATTCTTACTTATCCATCTCAGTTAAAACCTTTTTTTTAATTCTGGCAAATCTGCTGAAAATTTTTCAACTAAATTCAAATCCCTCCCGATCTGCCCACCTTCAGGCTCACTCGATTGCAGTGGAGATGAGTTTTGATCTACTTCTCCTCCAGGATCCTTATCCTAATTTTAAACTTCCCTTAATTCCCACTTGGTTCTTCTCAATTCTTTTCGAATTCTCTCAATTGTGCCATTGTTTGTTATAATCGGAATATTATTTTCAACTTTCACACGAAACCGATCATACTGTGTCTGTCGACATTAAATTAAATCAAGTTCTCCTTACTGTTATTAACGTCTACTTTCCCCTTCACGATGGTTTCTCTGAGGCTATTAATCAATTGATCTCTATAAAGGAATAAGTAAGAATTGTTTGTTAGCCGGGACTTCAATGCAAGGTCAGTTGTTTGGGGTTATAAGAGCACTGACAGGAGGGAGGATATCTTGACTGATTTCTTGCTCTCCAACAATTTAAACCTTTGCAATATTCCAGGGCTGGGGTCAACGTTTCATGGTCCAAGGTCTGCGGTTGGAAACCCCGATCTCACCATCACATCTTATGACCTTACTTCCTTTGTTGAGCATTGGGAAATTCTTTCAACCGAATCTCTTAGCGACTATAGCTTTATCAGTGTCCATCTCCGGTGTGATTTAACCTTTTCCGACTTTGTCTTTAAAATCAAATATGGCATGAATCAATTTATTTCAACAGGAAGGGGTACTTCCACCTTTCCTACTGCACTTGTCACTAAAGATCTCAATCTACAGGATCAAGGGATCCCCTCCTCCAAATATTTTTCTCTCCTGCAGTTGTGATTCCAAGAATTCGTTGCATCAAGAAGTCATCTACGGCTCCTGGTTGGACGATTCCTTCTGTTATTTAATCACTCCCATCTCAGTATTTATTTCTAATGTAAATGTGTTAACTTTTTTTCTTTCTTTTTACTTTTTTCCAGGTGTTTGTGAGTCTGAAGGGGGGGGAGGAGTGGTGGGTGACTTGGAGGCTGGAAGGCTTAGATGCTGATCGGGTTTGAAGATGGCCCCAAGACACATGTAATTTGTGTATTCCCCTTGTTTATTGTTGACAGGATGTTGTCGGATTCCTAAGTCGGGGGTCCCAGCGCACGGTCATGAAAGTTGAATGGACTCATAAATTGAAAGAGAGAGTCTCGACTTTTGTAACTTTGTGCTTGGTTCCTGACCAATGACTAGGCGAGACAAAGGGCTCGCGGATGCCAAAAGGGGTAATTTTCCCTCACTTAAAAGCAGGAGCCGAGACATTTCTCGACACTTCTACACTTTTCAAATTAGAAAAAGAAACAAAACTAATCTGTAACCATGCCGGCCTCCTATCACCTCGCCTCCGCTTCAGATAAGTGAAATGTTGTTCATAAATCTCTTATTCTTAAATTTTAATAGTGTTTAATCTAAGTTCTAATTTCGTAATGTGTTTTAAATGTAATAAACGAATTTGTTTTATTTTAATCCGAGTAATTCATTAATTTTGCGTTGTCTTTTATTATGATTTAAAGTACTAGCCACTATCATGATGCAGACATAAGTTAAATAATTGAACCTGCGTAAATCATAAGATGTTAAATTAAAGCAGTATTAGGAGCGCTGCATCATCTGGTGCCAAGAGACCAGGATTCGAGGAAATTTTTTTCCCTCTTTCGTTCACGCATGAATAATTTTTAGATGAATTTAGGCATCGCTAATGTTTTGTGTTTTGTGTTTGAATGTATAGTAAATTTATGATTGTTGTAATGTTGAATACATTGGCGTTAACTTTAAAGCAATTTTTTTCCTCGCAATTTTAATTTTTTTTTTCTCAGTAGATGAAAGTTAAGAATTTTTTTTTCTCGATCCCATATTGTTTTAATGTATTTGGTCACTGTTATATTGGATAAAGATGGATTCTCCTCTTTTGTAAGAATGTCAACATAATTTTTTTTAACTTCATTCTGTCGATAATTTTTATCTTATTTGAAACTCGTCGGTTTTAGATAAAATTCGCATAATGTCTCGTTCTCGTCAGGTCGATCCTGTTCAATTACATACTACTTCCGATCGGCTTAATTTAATTGAGTTGATCCCACAATTTGCGGGCAGTGAGGGTTCGAGTGTTAGGAAATTTCTAAATAAAATTAACGAAGTAGCGAAGTTGGGCAATTGGGCAGATAATGAGAAAACTGCAATTTTTGAAACTCAAACTTTCGGGTGTAGCAGAAGAATATTTTTTTGCTGACCCCAGCAATAATAATATTTACGATTTTGAACAATTGTTTCAAATTCTCCTTAAGAGATTTGAATGCACAGTTCCATTGTCCAGGAAATTTCAACTGTTTCCGTTTGTCAGCAGGGAATTTCAGAGACTGTGCAGGAATTCGCATCCAGAATCAAAAAATTGGGAAATCAGGTTTTTGAGTCAAATGACGTTGTGGCATCATCGACAGTCAGACAGGCGAACGATCAACTTTTGCAATCTAGATTCATTAGTGGGTTGAAGAATGATATACGAAGATTCGTATTGGCGAGGGACCCCATGACATTTGAACAGTCCATTTCGGCCGCATTGTTAGAGGAGCAGCATCAGAGACTTAATGAAATTGCGACAAACGATCGCGCGGGATCGACGGAAAATAACAGAGAATCAGCGATTATTTCAGCTCTTACAGAACGCATACAAGACTTAAATATAAGAGTGGGTAAACTACAACAAACCAAGGGCTCCGTAAATGCCTATCACTCTGATTCATCGAGAAATTTCCCTCGCAGAAACCCCGTTTCATTTCGATGTTATTATTGTCAACATGTAAGTCATAAACAAAACGAATGCCGAAAACGGATGAGAGATGAAAGCCTCACTTGGGTCTTCGGGAAGTTCGCGGGGTCGAAACGGTTCTTCGCAAAGGGGGAGATACAATGTCACGCCGAATAGGGGAGTGATTTATGAATCACCGTCCTCGGGAAATTTTCGGGGTGGTTTTCAAACATATTTTCACGGTCAAAGGAACGCAGGGAATTTAAACTTTCGAGGAGAGAGACGTCATTAGAAGACGGGCAATTGGGCGCTCTCTCTCCACTTTGGAATGTTAATTTACCGATTGTCGAGGCAAGCTCTGGGTGCCATAAGTTCAATATTTTAATTGATTCTGGAGCTTCTGTTTCACTGTTATCAAATTCTCTTTTCGATAAAATCAAAAATAAATATATGAAACCGTTGGAAGTTCTAGTAAAAATCAAGGCAGTAAATAACGGGGAAGTGGAAATAGTGGGTTGTTACAAGATACATTTGGTTTTGGGGGAATTTCATTGTGAGCAAATTTTTTTTATCACTAAGCAGGAATTAAATATTAGTTACACAGCGATCTTGGGTTTCGATTTTATTAAGCTTAGGCACGCGATGTTAGATACGAAATTTAATTGTTTGAGAATAGCTGAGAATTCCATTCCATTTGTTAATTGTGAAATTTCGTTGCAAAATGACACTGCGTGTGATATTTTTGGAATTTTGGAAAATAAAACTATTATTGGTCCAAAGCAGGTTAAAAATGTTCGTTTTAAGGTACCAGTTTTGCCTCATTCTAGTGTAGTTGCGACTATTGTTGGTGCTGTTAAATTAAAAAATAAGGGTATACACATAAATTCACCGCATGTCACTTTTGATTCTCAACTTAATACAACCGAGTTACAAGTTACGAATAATTCAGAACACATTATAACTTTAAATAAAAATATGAGAATTTGCACTGTTAATAGTTATGAAGAATTTTCGGTCGATTTACCAATATCACAAGATACCTTACCTGAATTATCTGAAAAAGACTAACTTCTCTGGATTAGATCCTAGAACAAAGAGTAAATTAATGCAACTTTTATAAAAACACAAAAATGCTTTCGCTCGATCAACCGCTGAATTATTATCCGCCGCTAATACAGAACATCATAGAATATTATTGCAGCATAATTACCAATTAGATGTCCGATTTACAAAATCCCATTTAACCTCCGAAACGAATTTAGGAAACAAATATCCGATTTAGAGAGTGCGGGCATTGTGTCAAAATCCAGATCTCAGTATAACACACCTGCTTTATTTGTCAGACAGAGAGATAAATGGCATTTAGTTCTAGATTTTAGGAAGTTGAATGAAATTACGTTGACTCAGGATTTTGCTATACCTACTTTGGACGACATTCTTCATGAGATGTCGGGGTCAAATTATTTTTCCGCTTTAGACATGAAGTCCGTATTTAATCAAATACCATTTCATTATAGAGATAGACATAAAACGGCTTTTTCTACACCTGACGGTGATAAATACGAATTTAATAGACTTTGTTTTGGTCTTAAAAATTCCCCTAAAGCTTTTTCAATCCATAGCGCAGGAAATATTAGGAGATTTACTTCACAACGGCGCTCTAGTTACATAGATGATATAATTTTGTTTTCAAAAACCATCCAAGAACATTTCGAATTAATTAATAAAGTGTTAGAGCGTTTCGAAAAAGCTAATCTTAAATTCAATCCAGCTAAGTGCCAGTTTTTAACTAAGAAATGTAAATTTTTGGGGTTTGTTGTCACACGGAGGGTATACACATTGATAAGGATAAGACGATCACAATTAATCAGTTTCCTGTTCCGATAGATCAGAAACAAATAAATCTTTTTTAGGATGCTGTAATTTTTATAGAAGGTACAATAAAAATTTTGCCAAACGTACACTGCCTTTAACGAATCTTTTGCGAAAAGATACTCCTTTTGAATGGACTTCGGAAGCTCAGGCTTCATTCGATGATATTAAGAACGCTATTCTAAATCCACCTGTTTTGGCTCTACCTGATCTTGCCGCAGAATTGCAAGTCACGACTGATGCTTCTTCCTCGGGTATCGGGGCTGTTTTAGAACAGAGGTATCCTAATTCAGAAGTTAAACCTTTATATTTTTTTTTCAAAAAAGTTGAATCCTTCGGAATCTAAATACAACGCCACGGTCCTCGAATTTTTCGCAATTTACACAGCTCTAAATTTTTTTAGGCCTTTTCTTTTGGGAGGAAGTTTAAGTTTTTACGGATCACAAGCCTTTAGTAGGGTTCTTATCTAATAAAAATCCCTCTTCTAAAATTCTACGTTGGAAATTGTCACTTGAAGAATTTAATTATGAAATTCATTACGTGAAAGGCTCTTTGAATTCTGTCGCCGATCATTTATCTCGTTATGTCAACACTATTACTTTAGCTTTACCTGATTCTGAAGATCTCATACAAATGCAGAAAAGCGACGAATCGTTAAACGACATCCTACATAAAATTAATAATAAAGATCTTAGCCCACGAATTAGCAGTTATTTTATTAATGAGGAGGGAGTGCTATGTCATTTTTCTAAGCGCCCAAACAAGTCACCCAGAACTGCCATGAGAAAACAAGTTTGTGTTCCTCATTGTCTTAAAGCGAAAGTTTTAGAATCAATTCATTCGGAATATTGGAGGGCATCTTAAATTTTTCAAGACCTTATCAGAGACTTAGCGAAAATTTCTTTTTGCCTAATATGTACAAGGATGCTAAGAATTGTGTTCGTTTTTGCATCATTTGTTTAACTCGAAAAAACGCTTTCAATATTCCGCTAGCCCTACACCAGCCGATGGAACAGAGCCATGTACCAGGTGAAACTTGTCATATTGATATTTTTGGTCCTTTAAAAACCACGCCTAACGGGAATAGTTATGTCTTTTCTATGATAGATGCATTCACCAAATACATTCATATCGTCCCACTTCCTGATCTTAAGTCCAGCACCATATCTAAAGCTTTCTTTGATAATTATATTGTACACAGGGCTGCCCTCATAAGTTGGTTGTCGATAACGCCACTTATTTTAAAAGTTCTGAGTTCCTGGAATTTTGTAGAGTCATGGGTATCCAGAAACGACATATTTCAACTTATTCAGCTCACGTAAATGGAAGAGTAGAGAAGCCAAATCAATCGCTGGCTAACATCCTTGCAGCAATCACTCATGACACAAACGACTGGGATGAACAACTCCCACACACTATGTTAGCTTTGAATTCCGCAATTCACGAGGTCACTTTCACTTCGCCCTTCTTTTTAGAACACGGCAGAGACATTCGTCTGTCGTACACATATCAAAAGAGCTCTGATACATCACAAAATACGTATGAATACGTCGAAAGACTTTTACCTTCATTAGAGAATATTTTTCAGAAGGTCCTAGATAATTTGAAAAATCAAGAAGCATCGCACATCGCTCTTAGCTCAAAGAATACAAAGTCGCATCATTACGATTATCAAATTGGTTCTTTATGTTTTATCAGGACACCTAACCTTAAATCTAAATTGTCTCCAAAACTCAGACCCAAGTTCGAAGGTCCCTATAGAGTTGTAGAACGGTTTTCCAAAGTGAATTACAGAGTTCAGCATGTCGAGCACTTGAGAAAGAAATTTAACACACATGTCAACCGAATGATTCCTTTTATAAAAAGATTTAAATATTTGCATTTGAACAATTTGGATGAATATATAACAGTAGATACAGAGGTAAAAAATGTTGGTGAGGAACAGAGATATAATTTAAGGAATCGTGTGAATTCGAATGTTTAGTTTAATCTTATTACAGTGTTTCAAAATAAATAAATAAAATTCATACATAAAATTTAATGTTATTTTGTGTGTTCATATTATTGTTGAAATTCTTATTGGAGAAGGGTCTCTTGCTTGTCTTATAATACTTCAAAGATTGTTGTCGGGTGGATTGTAGGAATTAATTTTGTATCAATGAGAATTAATTGTATTTTATTATGTTGGTACTTATATATATATCAATTTTATATACATTGATGTTTTTATTTTGTGTGTGTCACTCTCATATGCTTTGTACATGTTATTTCAATATATATACTGTGGACACAACGTATATGTTTACAATAAGTGACGAAATATAGAGAAAGGTCTCTTGTATAACTCATAAGACAGTGAATTACTATTTTCGCTATGTGGGTAGTCACACACTGCTCCATGTGTTTTATTGTATGCTCATTATACGTATTTTGTTATTGTGTTTCATTTATCATTATCTCTTGTGA
>BMAO01005191.1:0-15840 GCA_019973975.1 Trichonephila clavata | reverse complement strand
CTTGGAAGACATAAAACAACTCCACTACAAGCATATCAGTGTTTTAAAGATACAGTTAAGTCTTTTTGCAAATAGTTTTTGAATTGAGTAATGCTGACTAGACTGACTTGAATGTGTTTTCTTTCTTGACAACTAAAAAAAGAACATCCAGAGTTTTCCTTTTTTATTTTATATCCCTAATAGTTGGCTTAAATATTTACTGCTAGTTTAAATGCTGATTGGGAGGTAGGTACATGAGGATCAGGTAAATAATTCTTTAGTAATTACTTTTACCTTTCTTTTACTGAATTGCATGTTGAGACAATTGTTCCTGAACTATTTTACCTTGCAATAAACAATTTAATACTACAAGTAAAAGTTCAGTCTCCTGGTTTTTCTTGTGTCATTACATATTTCTTTGGCGGAAGACCCCATGCCGCACTTTCTATCTGAGATATGGAAAGAAGTATATTCAACATTTCAACAACATGGAATCTCTCAAACAATTTAAGAATGAACTTAATAGTTTATATGGTGCATGATTATCTGAGCATTCACATGTATACCAAGCTGAACATGATAATTTTACACACCTGTAATGGCATTGATCACAACCTCTTTCTGAAATGCTTCCATAATCTTTTTAACTACATAAAATACATCTCCATTAGTCTGCAATTTTACAAACCAAGAATTTGTTGCCTGGTCATAAATATCTGTCAGGAATCTTAATTCATTTTGAAATGGAAATAGGTTGTGAGGATATAAACTGGGGAGTGTATCATTTAAAATTCTATAATGTGCTAAAATGTGTCATGCTGTATTTTCAACAAACTATCTGCTTGACAGTTAAATTTTCATTTTAAAATAATTGGACATTCATGTATTGTGAAAAGATTAACAATATATATTTTTATCAGTATTAGCATGCAGAAGTAGATGATGTGACTTATACTATTAGTAGGCTGAATTACAATAATTATCATCAAAATATTTATTGAAAGCAGGCTTTTTATCAGTCGATGCAATTTTAAAATTTTCCATTATTTGTTTACATCTGATTGAACTTATTCTTCCAAATGAGCTACTAGAGAAATTTCCCTTCGCATTTCAAAATTGGAAAACAAGATAATTTAATCATTTCTTCCAAGTGCATTGAAGGTGCCAATTGCAAAGCCAAACACAATTCCAAAATATGTTTTAAAAGCATGTGAAACTGTTTGGTCATCATTGGCCGTAATGCAATTAATTTTTAACTGGGCTCCCTTTCTCTCAGAATGTTAAAACACAATACATATTTCCTGTATTTAATTTATTAGTAATAACATGAGCAACAGAATAAAGCATTCCTTATTAGTTAAGTACAATTAAACTTCTATTAACCGAATGCATATCTAATACTGAAGATTTTTCAATACCCATTTCAAGATTAGCTTTAATGAACTCTATACAAGTTTCATAAACCAGTTGAAATGCTTGATTATGCTTTGAAAAATATATTACACTGATATAAAGAGTGATTCTACCAAGATAGTCTATTAATAATTGGAATATAGAATCTTTGATTTTTACAACTAGTTTTTCTTTTATATGTCTAGGAAGCTTCACATGTTAGCAAATGTGTTAAATATCTAAATCTACAATTTCACTCATGATATGGAAAAGGTTAAGGGAAAGTTAAATCTTAAAATATTGTGTAGATCTTTACATGTGATTCGTATAAAATTTTTTGCGATAGATAATACATTCTAATAATGATTTTTTTCTTACTTTAATTAAATGAATGTATTTTCTTATTAATTAAAATAGTGTTATTACCTTTGGTTGGATCCTAGCAGGGCACCCTTCTTTTACAAGAACACCTCCAGAAAATTTGTATTTTTATTATTATTCTCACAATCATTTAAAAATATAGCCAAACAATTTACCTCATATATTTACACTAATTTTTCATAACAATCAATAGAACTTTCGATTTAACGACAAGAAAAGTTTTACATTTACGAGATCGGCCAAGTGGGCAATCACACAGCAGGAACTAAAAAAATAATGAATCTACTACAATGGTAAATACCTGGAAATTTTAAAACGGATTATTAAAACATTATAAATAATCAAAGCATAAAATTTTACATTCACGTGATCGGATAGTCGGGCTTTCACATGGCAGAAGCTAGAAAGTCGATGAACGGAAAATGTTAATTATATCAAATCAAAGCACAAAATAAAAAAAATACAATATAAAAAGAGTAAATAATAATAATTCAAAATTATGAATCAAAGTTTCTAGTTGTTCACATAAGTTAGAAATTCCATAAATCAGCAAATATGTTAAAATGATGGAAAACTTAACAGAAAATTAATACAATATAAAAACTGCAAACACATTTAACAATTAAACATTACAATTCAAAATTATAAAATACCTAACCAATAAATCTCGCCGCTAGAATTTCATATACGAACCTTTCAGCCCGAGCGCTATAGCAAGAATGATTTTAGTAGGCTCAATTAACCCATGAACTTGGCGATTTTCAAAAAGAGGCCAAAAATATCAAAGTAACCCATCCTTGTTTGTAGATTATAGGAATAGGTGCCTCCAATGAAATTAAGTATTAATCGTCCGGTCTTGTTTGTTCCTTTTATCTGTCTCTATCCCAAAAGTGCTAAACCAAACAAGCAATCTTGAACCAATGAGAGAGTGCTTTTGGGTACTTCGAATCTAACAGCGCATTGTAGTATGTTGCACGTGCTATTAAGTATTGACCGAGAAGATACCATTCATATCACATCCAGAAATTTATCATTTTTGTTGGACATATAATTGTTGAATACGTTTCAGCGAGAATTTCCTTCGGTAAATAATATTCTGTTCCCGATACTTGAAATTTGAAGAATTTGTAATATAACTTTAAAGATGATTTATATATGAAATTTCATATATGGATCATAAGAACTTCCTACATTACGATTAGTTTTAAAAATAAAATATTCAACGTAGTGAAATAGAAGATTTCTTCAGATTAAAACTTTTAGTGGCTGAAGAAACCAATAGATATATCGTTGCAGTATTTTCATATTTGTATTATTCAGACCAAATATATAAACATGGTTACTTATACTTACTTCGGTAAGTATAAGCACTTTCTTGGTCAATACGGGAGATTTGTTGACTGATTATATTGTAGATGTAATTTACTAATTTCTTACGTAAATAATAGTTTGGTTGAAGTGTAGTATTTGGGGGGGGGGGCTACCAAAATCGATCGCCAAGCTACTTCACTGAACGATAGATGTCCGGAAGACAGAATGAATTCGTTATCTCACCATAATATCTATTTAAAAATCGCCAAGTCGAAAGCCCCCCCCCCCCTATACTACACTTGAGCCAATAATTTCTCTGTCTGATATCTGAATTTTTATTCTTTGTAGGTATCTCATTGAAACAAAATATTTTAAATCATGACTTCTGAAGTTCATGAAGATCTTTTAAATATAATACAAAATACGGCTTCAAGACTTGGTCCTAGAATCCTTGGCTTTGAATATCTTTTAGGTAAGTATGCCTGACTTAAACATTTAATCATAATTTTAAAATGTGCATTACAGCAATAATTCTTTTTCGAAAACATGTTTTGTCAATCAGATATCACTTTTACTTTAAGGAAAAGTTCAATTAATACATAATTATATTTCAGGTCATGTTAATATCATTTTTTTCCTTAATTTCTGGGTGACAATGATATGTTTAATTTTTACTGTCTCTTAACTGTCCATCTTTTTCCCCCAGAACATAGCAGAGTGCAGTTATAAATTTGAAGTAGGATAGCATAACTAGCTTCTTTTCAAATTTTTATAAATTGGAGCAATGTTGACTAAAATTAATATTTTGGTGACAAAAGGTTGGAAATTTAACTTATCATGAACTGAAAAATTAAACATCCGAGTCTTGATTTCCATTTGAATTAAACAAATTGGTGTAAAATTCAGAGTGAAGGGGTAATTTAAAACTGCAAGAAAACAGTCTCCTCAAAACACTTCCAGAATATTTAATGTTTAGAGAGTATGTCCTGTAAATACATTTATATCATATACATACACATTTTATGTCTCATTTATACATTAGGTCTTAGAAAAAGTTCATGAACTATTGCTTTATAGTTGCTAATATAATCATTTAGATTCAGGGCATATTGTTATATGTACTTGATTGTTTTGCCTGAGCAGTGGGTTTTTACCAACTATTGTAAGGAGTTGTTTAAAAAGTTTTAATTTATGAAATGAATAGCAAATAAAAAAGTAGTAATTATATGGAGTAGAATTCGAATGCTTTCAATCAGTTAAGCTAAAAATAAATTAATGAAATTTTTCTGCTCATTTTGTGAAGTTTTTTTTAGTTGTGTATTTCACTCAATAATTTTAACAGGCATTTTTTAAAATCCAACCTATGACTGACTCTATGGCTAGAGTTATTAGAAGTATTTTACTTACATATTATTGCAAACATATTGGCAACATTATATGAAACGAAGCACATGTTTGTCAATTCGGCTCGCACGACACATACAAAATTAGGGTTGCCAACTTGGCAAGTTACTTTGAACATTGGCATTTTTAGGAGAATGTAAGTACTAAAGTATCTATTGTACTTGTATATTTTTCTTATTTATATCTTTAAAATTATTTATTATACTTCAAATTAGGTACTTATATTATCATTACCTATTGGTGACATATGAAATAAAGCACCCGCTGGCCAATGCAGTACACACTACACATAGGAAATCCAGGTTGCCAACCTGGCAAGTTATTAATAGAGTTGATGATTGCTGTGATAATACAAATGTATCCAAATAGTTTAATTTGAAAATATGTGTTGTATGCGCTGAATTGGCAACTACGTTCTAGGTTTCATATTATGTTGCCAATAGGTTGCTTTAATACATAAGTACCAACTGTTTTTTTAGTCTCATTAGAAAATACCAATTTTTTTGAAATGAAATTATTAAAATAAATTGAATGAAATAATTTTTTTTTTTTGAATTTATAAAAGTAAATCAGTACTTACGCATTAACATCACTGCAGTAAAATTTGGGCCCTATGAATAACACCATGCTAAAAATCTTATTTATTTTGGGGTGCTTGTTGAGAAAAAGGCACAAGTTCGATGTACGGACTTTTTTCAAAAATCGCCAAATTTTTTTCGGCGACGGTAGTCGCCAAGGGAAGCACAGGGTTGCTCCCCCCCCCATTCCCCCTTAGCCGCCAGGAAACGCCGCGATACTCCCCCCCCCCTCTTGAATAAACAGTTTTGCAAAGTTCCCGTCTTCGATCTAAGTTTGTCCCCTCCCCCCCGCCACCTCTGTAGGAAAATTAATGGTGGGATTCTTTCTAACTTTAGTAGAAGCATAAAAATGAAACATGTAATATTTTTTCCTACATACTATTAAAAGGAATACCAATATTAAACTAAAAAAGTAGTGAAAGGACAAATTTTTATAGAACTAAATGTAAATAGTTAATGATTATTTTAGCAATACTGCATTGAATTTAAGAATAAAAATCTATTTTTAAGTGATTCAGAATAGTAATGAACAAATTGTTCTATTTATCATCATTAAGCCTAGAAGAGAAACATTAAAATTTAACATATTAAAGCAAATTAACATTAAAATTAAAGTCATAAATTAAATATAAGGAGAATCTTTCTTGCTTACATTGAATAAAATAAATATAAATAGAATTAACTTACCTTGCAGCACTTTATGTATAAAAAATTGTCACACAATGGCCAAAGTCATCACTTGTCAGCAAGATAGATTGTGATAAAAATCGTGGTGATAAAAAAATCTTGATTAAATTCCCCTTTTAAAGAATTTGACCTAAGCCCCTCTCAGCCCAGTTGATGCCCCTAACAATTTCTATAAACTTATTGAAACAATCCACTCCCTGCTGTTTTCTTCATTTTCTAAACTTATATACAGCAACAAATGAAATTTTAAATCTATTTTTCTATTGCAGGTAGGGAGTGAATCTGTAACATGCTTCCAAGTGCCTTCTATGGTATTTGTGTGGCAATTCGTTACTGGATTTACAAAATGAAGGCTATGATTTAACGTCAAATGATCAAACCTTCTTGTCCTAAATTTTTAAATGCCTTCCATTTGTTGGAAAAATCATAGTTCCAGGCTCTATCCATTCCTGTAAAATGTTGACTAGAATCTCACAAGATTTGTTGATACTGCTTCCATTCTGAATTCGATTTGTCGACTTCTGCATAATATAGAATAACTTCAATGACAAATTGCCCCCAATCTGCAACTGTATCAGAAGATAAATAGAAATAAGCTTTGGTCTATTTTGTTCTGGTTCCCATGATCCAAATGATAAGCGAGACGAAAAATCTCATTTAATTTTAGTTTGCTGCAACTGAACCACAAGCCATGATGTATGGTTTTAGTTGAACCACATATCTTGTTATTCCTGGAATTTCTGCTAATCTATGATTAACTATCTAAAATAGAATTTTTCTTCTCAAACTTCATCAGAACATTACAATTGCAGTAAAAAAATTCTAATTTAATCAGATGAGTTTCTCTTGCAAAATCTAAACTTAGTTTCTTATCCCTACATGTTTCATAAACAAAATCAAGATTAATACTCCCTTTTTTCCAAATGTGGCCCTTTTGCTAGAAAAATTAAACAGGAAAACTGTTTCTGACTGAAATTTCTTATATTTGAAATAAACACTGCCAATAGTCCCATGGTTAAAGGGAACAGGTTACAATATTTAAAGGTATATAAAATAACAAGGTTTTTAAAATTTAAATTAACCTCTTTGTAAATTAATAATAATAATGTAAAAATTGATAGTCAGCCTAATCTATAACTGGAATAATTTATCAATAAGTAAAAATGAATGTTAATGAATAACTAAATAATATTAATAAATAATATGGATAAAGGCACATTAATAATAAAAGAATATATTTCCTAATTATGACAAAATTAAGTCAACCTAAGCAATAATTAAATAATTTTTCAGTAATTAAGAAGAAATATTAATAAGTAATATGAATAAGAAATAAGGTAATAATAAAAGAATTGAAATACAACCTAATAATTAAAGAAAAATCAACCTAATCAATAATTAAAAATAAACTTTAATAAATATTAAATATAACTATTTTTATAAATAATTTTTAATATAATTATTAATTTTAAAATTAAATAAAAATTATTAATTTTAATATTAAATAAAGAATAAAAATTATTAATTTTAATATTAATAATAAATATTAAATAATTATGATAAATTAATTAATATTAAATAAATATTCTTTATAAATATTAAGAAATAACAGGAAATAAAGCAGTGAATTCTTGTCCGGAAATATCTATGTCTGAACAGTTGAAAATCCAAGATGAAAAGATGGGTGTCTGAGAGAGAATTCCATAGCTCCCCCCCCCCCCAAAACATTACTGATTGGAAAATTCGCCATAAAACGAAAAACCCGCGAAACCCGACCGGAAAACAGGGGAATCATCGTAGACAGAATCTGGCGCAGAATCGCCCGAAAAGGGCGCCAAAAAAACTGCCAAAAAAAAAGTCCGTATATCGAACTTGTGCCAAAAAATGTCAGTGTTTTATGAAATCATAAAAACTAAAAGTTTGTAATACTTTTTGTATGGAAGTACAAATTGCATGAGTTATATGTGGAAGAAAACTTAACACTGGTATAAGAAAAACAGTTCAGTTAAAGTGTGGTATAGGGGTTTTTTTTTTCTGTTGAGAAAATGCCATGGCCAAAACGGTCTCAGGTTGCTATGGAAAACAATATTTTGAAGAGATGGAATAAATACTAATTGAAAATGAGACGTTTCTAAAAATCAACTGTGATACTGCAATTAGACTTCCGGATACAAGTATTGCATATAAAACTGAATATTTCTATGATGTACCAAACTGTACATTATAATAAACATATTGTAGAGTACTATATTTTGAAGTTGCACAGCAAAAACCCAAACTTACTAAACTGTCCTAATTTAAAACTGAAAATAATTTAATTTTATGTACAAACCAGGTGATTTTTATCTTAAATTAGTATCCTTATTATTTTGTCCATAAATAATTTGTGTTTCAAAACTTTTACGAAAATGTAGTGTTAGGATTAGGCTGAATAACATGTCATTGTAACAAATGCTATCAATATTATGCAAAAATATATTTTCAGTCATATTTAATTAAAGTAATGTTTTAATGTAGAACAAGTTGGAAAATAACATATTAAAAAAATTAGAGCTTTACAGGCATTATTAGATTTTCCTTTATGTCTTTACAAACTTAAAATGTGTTTTTCTCAAACTTTTAATTTTGAAGATATAAGTGTTTTCTAATTCCTAAGATCGTTCAAGATAGTCTCAAAATTTTTTGTGTATGACTCAAACATATGTTCTGTAAAAGTTGGCATAGATTTAAGTCTGAGATCTCTAGTTACTTTTTTAAAAAATGTTTAAGAATAAATATTTTAAAATTTTTTGTGTTTTTCTAGGTTTAGCTTGAAAAATAATAATTGAAAATCAAAAGGGAACAGATTTTCAAATCCATACTTAATTTTGTTTGCAATAATCTAAAAAACATAAATCACTTAGAATGACTAAAAAATTAAGCATTTTATAACAGTTTGAAGATATTTCAATAATTCTTAATTTTTTAAAATCGTAAAATAATGGTTGGTCAAATTGACGTTTTACTTTCAGAATTAACTTAATAATTAAATATTTTTCCTGTTACTGTCTACAAAAAAAAATTTTTTTTTTTGAAAAAGTGTACTGTGTAGCCTTAACATTTAACAAAAATTGTTCAACACAAAAAGATTTCCCTTCTGGGATGAACAAAATACTGAAAACACCAGCTGGATTGCATTATTGGAAGAATTCATTTCAGTAGTTGATGATAATGTGTATGCAGCCTCAATTATGGCAGACAAAAAAATTTTAGAGTTTGTTCAAAGCAAAAAATATTGATGCAGATTCCGACTATGAAAATGAAATGAATAAAGCAGCTGTTGTTCCCACGTTATCTAAAATGAGGAATGTCATGAAAAGTATGCACAGTTATTTAGATGCACATTCCAATGGTTAAATGAATAACAGAATGGATGTTATCGCACAATTTAATGCACAAAATATCAGATTATTTTTCAAAAAATTTGAAGATTTTGTATTAAATTTCATTAAGTTTTTGTGAATCTTTGTTTCATTGATTTTTATTAAATATATGCATATCTATGTAAATAAAATAAACTGTGATAAACTTAATTTTGTTGATGTATGGGTTTTTTTTTTTGCAATATCCTTTAACAGCAAAAATATTTCAGTTTCATGTTAAATAATTTTCACTGTATTTGAAATGATCCAACATACCTAACGTGACCATTTATTCTTTGCCTCAAAACAGGACATTTTTTTTGTTTAGGTCAATTAACAGGTATACAATGAAAAAAAGACTTTTTTAAAGTTATTTATTCAGAAAAAGTTAGTTAGCTTAAAAGTTACGAATTAAAAAATATACCCAAAATGTTTAGTTATATTTATATTTATCAGAGGAACAAATTTCCTTTAATATAGCTGGTGAAGATTTTAAGTAAGAATGAAACTCTTGGAATGTTTTTTATATGCACCTTAATATTATCAACATCACCTTTAGAACTGAAATTTGTAACTGGGTTTTCTCAGATGTCTACAATTTGGTCATCATAGAAAATACTCTTTCTACTGGAGCATTTGTAGCAGGCAAACATAAAATATATTCAAATAAAATAGAAAATTTTTCATGCTGTAGATTGTTGGCCTGAAAGTGTTTGAATACTTCCATCCAACGAGTTTCTGTGGAAACATTTAGATCATTTTTATTAGGTTACTTTTTGCGATGTAATGTAGTTAGAAATTAATGAAAACTCGTCAAAAACTTCTGTATCTTTATTACAGTCAATATACTCCTTTTCAATTAATACATCCAGAGATTTTTGAACGTCTTCCCATGCGGGGACCTTTTTTAAATCTGCCCAATAAAATATTTCCATTTCTTTGATAAGAAAGTAAAGTTCACTCCTCCAGCTATATATATATTCACGACTTGTTTTATAAAATTCTGTAGCCGTTCTTTTCACAAACACTTCATTTATATCAGTACCATTATCTTTCGATTTCCCCATTAATTGACGGACCGTAAATGGAAGAGACTGATTGGTCTGTTTCTGAGTCAAATTGTTTTTTAGTTGATTGATTTCTTTTGCAGCTTCAATTGCCGATACAGTCTGACCTTCAAGTTTCAATACAGTTTTCCGAACAGATTCACGCGTTTTCCGAAAACGGGACAGTTTTGCGTCCCAGAGTTCATTTCGGGGACACCGGGACTCGTAATTATAAAAAGGGACAGTCCCGTTCAAAACTTGACGTCTGGGCACGTTAAACATACCTTCAATGAAAGTAAATTTTTCTATAGCAAGAAACATCAATAATTGCAGACCATGACTCCTCCTTAAACATATTTCACTATAGACAGTCCCGTTCAAAACTTGACGTCTGGGCACGTTAAACATACCTTCAATGAAAGTAAATTTTTCTATAGCAAGAAACATCAATAATTGCAGACCATGACTCCTCCTTCAACATATTTCACTATAGAATTGACACTTTAAAGTTTAATTCTTCACTTTGAGTCTGTCAAATTTTACTACATCCATCGCTTTTGAAAATTCAATATTTACTCTTATCAGTAAAAAAAGACAGTGCTTCAAAATCCTTATGAATATATTCATTGGCTACATTCAGTGTTTTCCTTTGATTTCTTCAGGTTCTAAGTAGTTCTCATTACGGAACTCTACCATGGAATCCGTCAGATTGGTAGATCCTTGAAACTGCTTATGCATTAACACTCTTCTAGTTGCATTAATTTACATTTTCTTTAATTGAAGGACATAATTTTGAATATCAAATTCATTTTCCCATCCTTTTTTTAGCATCTCCATCATTTAAAATCCCTTACCACATCAACTGCAAGGTTTATTTAAAGCATCCAGTTGTTTCATAATTCATTATAATAGTTTGGGCAATAGACTTACTTTTCTCAATTGGTTTTGCAATTTCAAGGTCAAATTTTTTACTTCTCTCCTTAACTTAATTTTCAAAACCTGAATATCCATACAAATTTCATTTTTGAACCATTTTAAGGTGAACAGTTATATTGCAATTTGCATAACTTATTCATTTTTCAATAATGAGATGCAATATTGTTTAATTCCTGCTTAAATAAGAATGAATTATGTGACATTTTATTTAAAAAAAACTTATGTATTTAAACAAATTTTAATTTAATTTTGCAATTTTTTACATAGCTTGGAGTTGTAATTCATTTTCTATCACTTTTATAAATTATTGCATAACTTTCAAAGTGTAAGAGGGGTGTAAATTTGATTTTTTAAAAAAAATATTTGTTATTTGCTAAATTTTGCTATTTTAACAGATTTATGTTGACTTTTTTGTAACTGATTGTATAACATTTGGATTTTTAAGTTACATGAACTATATCACTTTTTTTAATATTATGTCTTTTTATTTTTCTTAAATTTTCATTATTTACAAAATTTAAGAAGCTTATTTTTATAAATCATTTTAAGTTCTAGTTTCACTTTTTTGATGCTATCTTCAGCATATATTTGAAGATAAATATTTTTTCACAAATTTAAAGAAAAATTACAATTTTTTGTGATATTTAAACTGAATAATAGTGCATTACTAAGCAGAAAATATTTTAAACATAGACTATTTTTCTGAATAGACCAAAATGAAAACTGAATACTATGTTTTCTATTAATATTCAAATTATGGTTTCATATTGCATGAAAATTTATATTTTAGTTATAAATTTTTATTAAAAATACATCATGTTCATTTAACCTTTTAGTCACTGTAATATTAATGTAATTCAAACTGTTCAATTTTAAATTATTTTTATTTTATTTTTAGGAATTTTGAATACAGTTGGAAAATTGACAAAAATAGCTGTTTTGCGAATAGTACCATCTCATATGTATTTAACATTTAATGAAAGAATTACTTCTGGTGGCTCCAGTTTGTGGTGTGAAATTCCTCAAGTAATGTTGAATATACTATTTGGGAATCTGTTATTGTATGTTATGAATGAAGTTTATTGATTTATGTTCAAATCTCTTTTTATACAATTAGGGATTTAAAAAACATTTTTCTTCAGTTATGTCAATTTTTTTAACTAATTCAGTTAGGAAAATTTAATAATCCAATAAATCTCCGAGAATGTGTTACAAAGCTTGTTTTATGAGCTTAAATTATTATCTTCATATAGAGAATTATTATTATTTGAGTAGCTTAATGCAACAATTAGCAATAATAGCTGAATTCATGTCTAAAACTCTTGAAGTACAAGAGTATTTTTGTTCCAAATATAGCAAAATGGATGACTTAATTAAAAAGTGTAGTTATTTATATAGAAATTCAATTTATACATATATTTTTAAAACATATCTACTCTTAAAAAGAGTTTTAGGTGTACATGACTGAAAATCTATATGTTTTTTTGTTGGATTTTTAGGATCACTATTTCTGTGAGTTTAATATGGAAGGTTTATCTAAAGAAAATAATGAAATATACTTGGAATTTCAAATAGACAACCTGATTACTGCTTTCAAATCTGCCCAGGCTGCAAAATCTATTAAACTTAAATTAACCAAGAAACATGTTCCCTGTCTTACTTTAGAAGTTGAATTAGTAAGTGTCATTATATGTTTTTCTTTTATTAGATTACTACGTCTCAATTTTTTAATTTCCTAAACAATATGTAATGTTTATTTTTCAGCCCTCATTGCATTCTAATTCACGTTTTGTGGTTCATGATGTACCTGTTTTAGTGATTCCTAGGAGATTGTGGGGACAATTTCAAGAACCCTCTATGATACAATTTGATGTAAGCTATATATAAATATAATATAGAAAGTTTATGATCATATTTATTTTATAAAAATGAAATTCATAAAATAAGGGTTTTCTGGTTATCCTTTGTAAATTCATCTCTTTATTTCAACATTATGTTGCAATAAGTTAACTAATTGTTTGGGTGGGGAAAATTTTAAAATACTCATCTATAGAAAATACTAATAGTTAGTTTTCTTTTGTTGTTATAAATGAACTTAGCTTGATTAAATTCTGCATTGAAGTTACTATAACCAATTTTAATTAACAATTAAACATTTACCTAATGTGTGCAGCATCCAAACAAGTCATGTGTATAAAACTTCTAATGTAACAACCAAGCTAAACTTATTCTCAGTTTTTGAATGTCATAAAAAGTCACTGATATATTGAAAAGAGCTACAAAAAAAAAAGAAAGTTTTTCTTAAGGTTACTAATTTTTAGATGCAACACATATTATATGAGCTCATTTGTGTAGATGTTGTAGGTTAACTTACAAGTTAAAATTATAATTACTCTAAATTTTATTTATACCAAAACTTCTCTGTTCTATTTCATGTGTGTAATTACTCATAATTGAATTTAAAATTCAGAAATTGCATATGTTTTTAAAAAAATTCATTAAATAAAAAGTAATTATCTGTATTGCGTAGATACATATTTTTCTATTCACCAATAAACTGGTAAAGGTTTCGAAAAATTAGTTATTTACAGAATTAGCAAAAGTTAAATGATATCACACAAAGGAATATGAAAAGAAAATAAGATAACTTATAAAAAAGGTTATGGGGCTAACGTATGTGCAGGAATTGGTTTTTTAAATTTTTTTTCATTGTTGGCTGTATCACAGCATTTGGTGACAGTTTTTGATTTGATGTACTAGTAAATGAGCTAATATGTATAAGTATCATTTATTGTTAAAGATTAATTTAGAATTCGTCTTAAATATTAATTTTATAATCTGATGTACTTTTTAAAAATATAATGAATAAAAAGACATTTCTGATAAGAAAAACTCATTTTTAAAAAGACAGAATTTAGGAAATAATTTGATATTTTGCATACAAGTAGCTGCATTTTTATCCAAGTCAGAAGCTTTTATTTGATGCTTTAAACTAAAAGTTTATTATTTATTTTTCGCTACATTACAATAACTTTTCTAAATTTCATGTTTGAAAAAGTAAAAAATATTTTATCCATTTACTTTTCTGGCTAAAAAGTTAAATTTCATGGAATGGAAATTTTCCCAAGAAAGTTTTGTAACCATCTGTTGAAAAAAGGATATATTTAGGAATGTATTGCAACTGTGACTGCAATCCCATTGTGAAAATCAACTGTGTGGTAATTGTTAGTAAGAATTAGTCACATTGCTGCATGTATATTTTCTGAAAAGTATGCCAAAAATAGGTCAATTATAAGTAATATTGAAACTAGAAACACAGACAATCAGAAAGATCAAAGTTTCATGCATGTATTTGGAAGTGTCACTGCAAATGTTTTTTTAATCATTTCACATTATTATTTTTTCTTATTTTAAATGTATTCAAAATGCTTTCTTTTAATTTAGGTTTCTATTTACATGCCATCTCTTAAAATTGTAAGAAGTGTAGTTGAAAGAATGAAAAACATTGGGACATTTATGGTAAATAAATTTTAAAATGTACATTTTAACATAAGTTCCAAAAATATGTATTTATTATTATTACATAAATGTACATGTCTGAAAACTTGTGAGCAAAAAAAAGTATTCTTATATTAATTTTTGTAAATCTGTTTATAATCTATGATGTATGGAATTAATTTGGTACATGATGAAAAATGTCATATATATATATAAAGTACTCTCTCTATATATATACATAAAGTAAATATACTCTCATAAATCTTGACCCCATTGAACCAGAATTTGCTCTGTCCAGACAACCATCCAAAAAAATTAACGATTAATAAATGCAGATAAAAAGCCTAAGCCTTCATGATGTAATTAGTTTTTGTCTCATCTTAATATGTATCAAGTAAATGATGCATTGATTTGAATTCTCTCTTGTGCAATTATTTACCATTTGCTTTGTATTACTTATTTTTCTTTTTACTGTACAGTGTGTTTAGCTCATTTTATAATTTACTTTAAAAATCTTGATGACCAAGAACCCTAATTAGTGAGCTATATAAATGCAAACTGTGCAGGTATATAAATATTTCTAATTTTAAATTACTATTAATTATGCTGAAAATTAAACTATGTTAGCAATTTTTCAAACTACAAAATCTCCTTACATGCTACTTCCATATATAATGTAACAGACTATATCACCAAATTATAAATTTTTCTGGTTATACCCCCCAGAAATTTATTAAATACTTTAAAATTTGTATTCTCTATGAAATTGAAGCAAAAATTACTGTATCATTGCAATGTTTATTTTTCTTTATTCTAGATTTAAATTATTTTCATGTTTCAGTTGATAAATAAAAATAAGTACCATAAAAACCAGCGTATTATGCACACTTTTAACTCGAAAAAATTAGATCAAAATTTACGGGTGTCCGATATGCGCTGGATATAAAAATGATAGATTCAAAAATAAATAAAAGGATAAGTATAAAAAAATTAGACTTCTACATAGATCAGAATACTGTTTATTTAAAAGAAATGACTTACCTAATAGTTTAAGAGGATTGTAGTTTTACAATATACTATTTTTTCAAAAATCTGGGATAATATTTGAAATAAATGACTTTAAAATATAAGAGGATTCTCCTTGTACAATTCAGGTTTCTTTATAAAAAAAAAAAAAGTGCGTGTTATCCCCCAGATTTTACGGTGAAAATATATATTTTAAATTCA
>BMAO01005190.1:0-33322 GCA_019973975.1 Trichonephila clavata | reverse complement strand
CATTTACGTTAAGCCAAGAATGAGGGTAGATGATTTCAGACAATCCCACTTCCCATTCACCATTTAAATAAACGGGGGAGGGTAACTGAGTTTTGAAATGAGATATTTTGTTTTCTGGAAAGAAATGCATAGAGCTATCAGAAGGTAATGTTACGTAGAAAGACATTTTGAAAATGAGTCCGTAAGAAAAAAATTTAACTATTTATACTTTTTGAATATCAGTCACCAATCATTAAACTTTTCAGGATAACCTAAAAATTTAACAAAATATTCAGTGATTCCTCGTCTTTTTCTTTGTTTGATGACGTTCTCTACAGGATAGAAACCAGAGTCGACAACTTTTTGTAATTCTGCTTCGTAATAAGTACCTTTAATCTCTTCACCTTGTAAATCTCTTAATCTATAAACGATCGGAATTCTTTGCACGATTTCATAAACTGCGAAAAGTTCTCGACTCCAGTTTTGTTCATATCCTTTTTCAAAGAGAAGTTTTTGCTTATTAATGCGCACAACATCGCCAATTTTAAATTTAGGGGCTTTAGGTTTCTCATTTCTTAGAGATCACCATATAAATTATTTTAATACTTGCTTCCTGTTATGCCTACTTACAGAAGCAGGCTCCATTTTAATTGAACGGTGATACGAGTGATTATAACTGTGCATTAATTTATCAATGACGTCAATGTAATTTTTAGTATTAAATTCAGTGAAATATTTCCACATTTTTGTTTTAACGTCCGATTAAACCTTTCAACTACGCTAGCTTTAGTTTCGTTATTTGTAGAAAAAAATTTTACACTCATATTTTTCAAATAATTTTGAACTACTTTATTTAAAAACTTGTTACCGGCATCTGTTTGCAACACTTTATATAGGCTTCCTTTCTTTAAAAATAATTTCTAGCGCAGACTTTACACTTTTTCCAAATTTATCTTTCAGAGGAATTGCCCATGCAAATTTTGAAAATAAATCAATGCAAGTTAACAAATACTTATAACCCTTATTAAATTCTGCTAAAGATTGCATATCGACTAAATCCGCTTGAAACTGACGATCAATATCACTTACAAATACTCGATTCCGCTGAAACTTATGCCGAACAGTTTTATGAAGAGTGTAAGCATCTTTCTGTGATAACCAATGCTTTACATCTTTTTTACTATATTCCCCTTTTAAAGAGCGATGTAATGCATCCACACCTCCGAAGCTACTTGGAACTTCGGGATTTTCGTAAAACGCTGCCAAATCTTGATACATTGTTACCGACGAACAGAACTTGATTGAATGACTATTACAATGAATAGTTATGCAATTTATACTTTTTGGGAAAGGCAAAGGGATTATGTTTAAAAGCATGAGCATAAATTTTCCTTTTTTTTTATACAAAATACTCTTATTTGTTTTTTAAACGTGAAACTTATTTCAACACAAATATTAAACTAACAAACAACAAAAATGATATTAACTCAAATCAAGCATAAAAAAAAACATTTTATTCAGATTTATAGGAACAAAATACTGTGTAAAACTTATAAAGTCAGTATGCAATATTTTTAAAACAAAATCCTCATAATATTCAAAACAATCAGATGGACATAACATATCTCTTACTTCTCTTAAAGTAATATCTAAGCGAAGATTTTCCAAAGAATTTTCAGTTACATAATTTACAGGTTTTAACAGTAAAAAGTGTACATTATCAAAAAGATTATTATAAAAATAATCAGCTATCTCATTAGCTTCCAGTGACAAAACATGTGAATTAAATGTTTCTTCTCGGTTCCCCATAACTCCTCAGCGAGTTTCTGAGGTTGATTCAGTCCTTTTTCGTTCAGGAAGCTACAAATAGATTTTTTCAAAATTTGCTTCAAGTATCGTTGACCCAGACTAACGTCCAAAGAAAAAGGTAATGCGTTTTCTATGGGACCTTCACAGAAGGTTTTATATGCAGTTAAAAAGTCCATACACAGAAATACATTGTCTATAACGGCATTTTCAATAGCACCATATTTTTCAATCATTTCAGCTCACTGCTCTCGGATATGCTGATTTCTTTAAAAGTAGGCTCTTTATTCGGACCGTATTTAATGCGCTTAAAAGTAAAATTAGTGAAGTTCTCACTTGTTATTTGAATGTGTCGTTCAGGAGGGAAAAGTCCACTTGGTAATTCCTCCAGTGATTCCGGTACTTTCTTTTTACGCATGATATATTCGATCCACTGTGGGTCTAATGTTATTCCCTCAGGAGTTGGGTAGTAGGTTTTTCCATACTTCTTGAAACGCCTTATGTGTACTGATACGGAATCATAATAGATGCTTGCAAAGACAAAAACATCATCTCCAATTGGAAATACTCCATCTGGTATGCAATCCTCGGTAAATTTTCCATACTTCTGAAAATAACATATCAAAATTAATGAGAATTAGAAAAGTGTAAAAAACATTATAAACATTACATATCAAATTTATTTAATTTTGTTACTTACTTTTGAAACTTTTCTTCTTGTTTTCTTATTTGCAGAAGATTCCACGACCTTTCCAAGCTTTCGTTGTTCGCTATGTGTTTCAGACATTGTCAATTTTTTTTTCCTTTTTGAATACAGTCCGTCGCAGTACTGACAAACGAAATGAATCTTGAACCTAAGATGTGACAAGGGTCTAAAGCATATTGACCGAATTACACTTGAACGGAGTTCGCTGAGTGGTTGAAAGCAATGTATCCATCCGCTCTAAGCATTGAGATAATTTCTGACGTAGAATTCAGTCGCCATCTTGTAGAATCAAGATCAGACAAGCTAAGACAAGTTCAATCGTAAATCGTTCACACGCTGATTACGAGTATTCTACGTCACATTTTTTTTACTGTGTATGTGTAATCATTATACCGAATTAAAATTTACAAATTATTAAAATAATATAAATGAAATATTTTTTTTATTTCATTTTAATTAAGAAAATGTCGCCATCTGCTTCGCCTGCAAAATTAAATTCATGAGATTATATAAACCTAAGTTTTCTTCAGGTCTGCATGCCTTCATAGGACAATGGTTAGCGTAACTGAAAAACTGTTGTCCTATGGAGACATTTTGTTCTGGGTCTGTGAGTTTGAATCTGGATTTATTATTACTTTTTTTTTATTTGAGCGTTATTTTTTCAATCATTTTAAAATCTAATAATTAGTATATAGTTTAACCAATAGGCGGCGCCATGAGCACTTTAAACATTTCAATAAACTTTTTTTACACATTTAAAAAACAACTCAACTTAGCAGCAGGAGGGAAACAACTCAACAGCAGGTGAAAACAACTCAACTCCCCTATCAACTCGAAAACCAAAACCGCAGCAGGAGGGAAACAACTCAACTCCACGCAGCATCCACTTAGTATATAGTTTAACCAATAGGTGGCGCCATGAGCACTTTAAGCATTTCAATAAACTTTTTTTACACATTTAAAAAACAACTCAACTTAGCAGCAGGAGGGAAACAACTCAACAGCAGGTGAAAACAACTCAACTCCCCTATCAACTCGAAAACCAAAACCATAGCAGGAGGGAAACAACTCAACTCCACGCAGCATCCACAGGAGGAAAACAACTCAACTCTGCGCCTGGGCCTTTACCGCAGAATCGGCTTTTCTTACCTACTATCATGGCGTACTTATTAAGGCAAAGAAAAGACGTATTAGTAGAAATGGCGAAAGAAATGGGAGTCGAAGCCGATAATACTTTACCTAAGATAGAAATTAAGAATATAATTTGTCAGAGTGAATACTATAATGAAGAATTAGTTGAATGTTTGTTGGAGGGTGTTTTGGAAGAAAAACGTGAACGTGAAAATAAGGAACGGGAACTTGAACGGGAGTTTGAAGAGCGTAAACTAATGGGGAACGAGAATTAGAGCGATTGAGAGCTATACGCCGAGATAAGTTACAAAATCAGGAATCTCATCTAAAAGTAGAAAATAAAGTCGAGAATTGCGCACAGGAGAGTTATTTGTCAGGAAATCGGTCGAGGGAAGTTAGTGAACCGATTAAAAAGTGTAGGCCGGTAAGTAATCCGGATGTTGATAGAAGTGAAAAAACCGCCATGCCTTCTGAAGTTAGAATTGAGATTTGTGACCCCCCGGTGAAACGCACGTGTGTTAATCCCTTGTCCGAAGTGAGAGGGGTAGAAAAAGAGAAGGATAAACTGTCTAGGCTTGCGAAAAGGAAAGAAGTCGATATTTTTGGAATTCGTGATTCTGAAAGGAAGGTGGGGTCAAGGGCAGTTAAGGAGAGTGTTACAGCTGTGATGACGGTTGCACAGCCAGTAATAAATCATGAGGACATAGGGGTAAGTTCTCGAGGATTGATAGTAGATACGGGTTTTACTATCCCTGCAACATTGAGTTGTGAAATTAAGAATGATGAAAAGGAGGCTAGTCAACTCTCAGTTGAAAGGGGAGTGGGCCTAACAGTAGGTCATAAAAGTTTTCAAAACCCTACAATGGCTAGTATAAAAGCGGAACAGAGGAAAGGGAAAGAAATTTACGCGTGCGCCGTTGTTAGGAAAGATGTCGGAGATAAATCAACAATGCGTTTGATTCCCTCCAATTCAAAGGGTATTGATAAGAATTGGTTAGGGGCTGGTAAAATGACAAGTTTAGAATTTAATTACGATTTACCGAGAAAAAGGGATCGTAGTGCAATTTATCGTGTAAATTTAGTAAAACTGTATCGTAGGAGGCCGGAATTTGTAAATTTTGTTACAGAAAATAGCTCGGAGGGAATGGAGAAAGAAACCGAATTCCCCTATCTGGTAAAGCTATTTATGGATTTTGACTTTCGGGGTGTTTTAAGGGAAAGTCAACTGCACTTTAAATTACCGCCGGATAGAATTAACTATTTACGAATGGTCGTTGATAGAAATAAAGAAAGGTTTCCTCCAGATCCCGGGAAGATTTCTTTAATGCAGAGGGATAATCAGTTAATTAGAAGAAAACCTTTTAAAATTAAAAATTTTTGGATATACCTGAGATTGATTAATACTCTGGGAGAGGAGTTTGTGTATCCTAGGGATGTGAGTGTAAGCGAGATGGGGCAGTTCAATCGTACACTGTCGGCTGTTAAGTTAAGAAAAGTGAACCGATACCCTTACCCGTATATTAAGTATACGCGTTTGAGCCAGTGACGCGAGCCGAGTTTCATCTTTGGTTAAAAATAGAAGGTCTTGTAAAAATGAATAGCGCGGCCTCGTGGGTCAAGGTACTGGATTTGTGGAAGTGGTACTTTCGTCGTTCACTCATGCTGACATATCAGAAGTATGCCACATACATAATGCCATTTGGCATTTACATTAAGAAAAGGAGGTTTAAGATCGTATGCGCATCTGATTATGGATGTAAATTAACTACTCAGGTTTTGGAACGGTTACCGCAGTTTGCTAAACGTCGATTGGTTAATATAGACATCTTGGCGCAAATTTGGAAAAATCGTGTAAAGCAAATAGACTTGGTATTAGAAGGGTTGATGAGTGTGAGATCGGAATTCATACCGACCAAAGGTAAATTAGAGCAGTGGGAAAATTTCCTACGTGTACTTAATAGAGATGTAGTGAGTTCATTTCGTGAGCTGAGGAAGTACGAGGTTAATTGTATTTTTAATGATAGTGCCATAATTACCACTTTACCCAACGTTGTAGTAGGAAAGATAATGAATTGGGGAATAACTTGTTATAAATATTGTGAGAAAGTGTGCAAAGTGTCAAGATGGAAATTTATCTTTAAACTAATGTTGTTTAGCCCAAATAATTCCAAATGTTTGTAATTACAGTTTTTTTTAATGTAATTTTAAAAAAAATCATTTACTTTAATTAAAGAAAGTTACATGGAAATGTCATTGGATTAAACAGACTGGAATAAGCAGTCATTTAAAAATTTCCTATTAATTAATTTTAACTTTTTCTTGTATTTTTGTGTCTATATTACTGTATTGTGTGTATATGGTGGAAACAAAAATTTATGTGTTACTGAAAATCTTTTGTGTCTCTCAGCCAAGTGTAAGCACATAGATGTATAGTACAGTAGTTACGTGTGATTTAACGTATAGTAATATTAGTAAAATGTTAGCATTTAACTTATTCACTTAAAACTCAAATTTTTTAAGATAAGATGTAACATTAAGAAAAGAATCCAAGATCAGAAATTTAAATTTTATTGTAAAGTGTGTAAAATGTTATGGAATTTTGGATTTACTTAGTATCATATTTTTGAGTGTTTTTTTAATTATTGGATTGCTGTCCTGGTTGATCTCATTGTTAAGACATTCTTTTTTTGAGTCAGTCATAAGAACGGATCCAACATTGACCAGAGCAGTCCAGTGAAATGGACGTTTTCAGGGGAAGGAGTTGTGACGTCGTCACAATGGAGAAAGCGCCTCTATTCATAAACATTTCCACAGCTGGATAAAACGTGTTTTTAGCTGCATTGTGTTGTATCAGACAGCTGGACCGTCGGCGACTGTGTGTCTGGGGACACTATGGACTAGGCATCGCTGCATTATTTCTATTCATGGGCAGTGATTGTACGTCTTGAATGCTGGCGCCTCTGCAGGCGGCGGCGAGGTGTTTGAAGTGCCAGATGTCAGCCGGGCCCTTGTCGCCGGGAACCTTTGAGAGGGACCGGACTTTTGTCATCTCTGCACGAATGGATGACGTGCAAGACCGTTGGTGCCGGGTGCAAAACCCTGAGGTCGGCCAATGGGATTGATGAGGGGCGTGGAGTGAACCCGCCCCTAGTGTTTAAAAGAGTGGACTTCAGAAAGAGAGGGAGACTCCTGATGACTCCTGATAGACTCCTGATGAACGGCTGGAGACTCCGACGATAGATTCCGAGGGAGAAGCCTACTGACGAAGAAGACTCCTGAGAGACTCGTGATAGACTCCCACGAGAGATTCCCGAATTGAACCCTGCGGACGAAGGAAGAGACTCCGGACAGACTCCCACGAGAGATACCCAGGAGAGAGGCCTGCTGACGAAGGAAGGAGCAAAGAGACTCCGGAAAGACGGCTGATAGAATACAACGAGAGATTCTTTAATAATTAGCTTAGCGTACATTTTCAATGTGGTGCAAAGACGTTACAGTACGGATAGTATGCAGACTAAGTCTACTGCTGAGACTTTAACTACGAGAACTAACTTTAAATGAAAATGATTTATTTTTTGATGTATTTTGAAATGTTTGATAATAAACGCATCACATTTGATATTAAATCTGTGAGTATAATTATCATGTTTGTATTTTGCGCTTTACTTAAAACACAGTTTTAAAAGTGTAAGTTTTTTTATTGTAGTTATGTAGGTGAGTACATATTCTATATTTATTATTGTTATAATATAAATATTGTTGAGCTTTTTTTTTCCCCCGCTTATCACACCTACGCCACAGAGTGGACCGTAACACCTTGAAAAAATTAGAAGTGGACCGTGCCATGTAAAAGTCTGCCCACCCCTGCTGTAAAGAATAAACCTTCTATTTCAAATTATTAATTTTAATAATATTTTTTTTTACGCAGTAACCTTTGCCTTCTTTTAAAAATAGAATGTACTTAAAAATATAGAAAAAAATATAGTAATATATTAATTCTGAACTCAGATGGTGCGTAAATTAGGAGACAACCAGATCTTGTTATCATCGGCACTTGACTAAGTTTCACAATCACGTGGTCAGTAACAAATAATCTGTGTTCTAGATTGCATCAAGCGCAACTTTGATAAAAGCAAAAATATGCATAAATTATCTCTATCTCAAGCATTTTATAAGCCAAAATATGTTTCTATTTCAATACATTAAGTATCAAAAGGGAATATATATAGATTACGTATTCATCGTGTTTTAAAATTGTACGAACTCTGATAAATATTGCATGTGCCTCAACAATTTGAATTTATATTTAGATTGGAATATTTACTAAAATGGTCAAAAACATTTCAAGTTTTGGTTCTTTTCTTTTCTTTTTTGCACTGGAAAGGGTAAAACATATAAAAAAAAGTTTATTAATTAGTTAACAATTCTTAGAGCAATATTTAAACAAAACATATTTTAAGGGGACACTGTACAAATGAACTTGTGACGGATCTATCCGCGACTATATTAATACCTTGGGGACTCTTCTAGGGAAAAATAATTTTTATTCAACCAACTTTCGCCGACCAAGAAAGCGTGATTGTGCAAATGAAGTATATTATATAAATTCTGTTTTCGCGAGTTTGTGCTTTGGCAGGTTGGAGTTGGCAAGTAGGAGTTAGCATAGAGTCTGCGAGTTAGTTTGTTAGTTGAAGATTGAAAGATAGTGGAATTATTAAGAGTCTTGGAGCTGTCCGGGAAAACAGATTACACCCGTGGGTCCAACAACATTGATGAAGCCCGATAAAGATCACCTACAAGATTCCAGTGCAGGATCCGATGCATAAAAAGTACAAGTATCGTAAGCTTGATTAAGTAAAAGTTAGCTTATTAGTGTGCTACGTAGTTTATATTTGAGCGGATTTAAGCTGTCTTAGATTCAGTTGAGGGTCCATAGTAGTATCCCCTGTGACGTTTGATTCAATAAAGATAGCGTGTTTGAAATATAATAATTTAGTTTAATTAAGTCACAGCTATTATTTACATTAATATACAATTTTGAACAATGAGATGATTTTAGAGTTCCAAAATAATTTTTTGAGGGAGGGATTTTTGGTGTCCGTTCACTGCGAAGGTTTCGCTGTCCACTCTCTTCTCTCACGGTCCTTTGCGGTCTTTCTGCGGTTGACCGTTCTCGGCGTCCCCTTTCACTCCCCACATCCGGTGGTGGCGAAATGCTCCCCTCGTGTCAAAGGTTGCCGGGGCTAACTAAGACACGTCCGTTGCAGTATATTAGCGACTGCAGGTGTTTTTCCACATGTGGTCATCAATTCTCCTAAAATCTGATCCGGCCGTGGGAGGCAAGTCCCAGGTGTCTCAAAGGGGGACGCACATACGTCACAGCTTTTCCTCTCCTCTTTCAGACTTTTCGTAAAGAAAAGTTCAGGTCGATGATGGTAACCGAGGTGAATGACCTTTGGAGTTGTCGGACACACAGGGAAAATATTCCCTTGAATAAATACTTCCATATTTCTGAGTTGCAATTTAATCTATTAAACTTACAAATAAATTCGAAATGCTTACCGCGAGTGAGTGTTCTTGCAAGGGAACTTACACAAATGCTAACCACGAAAGAATAATCATTACCAATATAAGAAGTATTCATATCATTAAAATTTTAAACACTCATACACAATACTTATTAAAATCATACTAATAACATGTTGCTTTAATATGCTTAAGGTACTTACAAATAAAACATTCTTCACAATATGCTCTTTAACGGATAATACTAATGGATAAGACAGATCCATAATAAAACCAGGTAGACCACATATTAAGCAATTTAATATTATTACATTCCATGTGTGGATCCTTTTAACATACATATCCATTCAATAAATTAATTTCAGTATTAGTAATAAATATTATTTACCGACAATTACTAATCATTAGCAAATACACATGATTGACACCATTTATTAACTATTTGCAAACAACATTATTCCACAACTAATAATCACGGCAAACAAACATGACTATCGATTCCTAATCATCGATCGCTGATATGCTGAGACTATCTGCATTTTTATGACTTTTACCCGATCGATGTACAATTCTAAAATTATATGGTTGCAATGCCAAAGCCCATCGCATTAATCTAGGAATAGAACTAACGTTTTTATTTAACCATACTAAAGGGTTGTGATCGGTCATAACTAAAAATGAATTTCCATCTAAATAATAATGTAACCTTTTAATTGCGAACACAATACTAGCACATTCCTTCTCGGTCGTATAATAACGTTTCTCAACATCTGAAAATTTTTTACTCAGATAAAGGATTGGATGCTCTTCTCCGTGCTCGTTTAATTGAGTTAAAACCACCCACTAACACACACAACACATGCCATAATCAGAGGCGTCTGTTTGAATGATAAACTCCCGTTCAAAATTTGGCGCGTTCAAGACGGGCTTATCAGTTAGTTTCTTTTTTAAATCTTGGAACACATTTTCACAGTCGGTTGTCCAATTAATCTCCCCGCGTCCTGCCTTCTCCTTTACCGCTTCTGTCAGAGGTGCAGCTATTACGTTTGCATTTACGTCACAGGGATATGGATCTGAATAGATCCTCCATCCCCTATCTGAAGTTTTAGTGACCTGAGATGTAGTTTGGCCTGCATGGAAGATGTAAAGTCATTATGGTGGAAAAGCTGAATCCTGATTGGTCAGTGGGACTAGGCAGAGGGGCGGTGACAGCAGACGCACTCCTGAGGTTTCGGCGGGAAAAAGAAGTAACTTTCGTGCTGAGAGAAATGCAGTGGCATCGGAAGCTTGCTGATTGGCTGTGACATGGAGTGAGATACCTCTCTGGTTGGCTGCCCTGAGAGTTAAGTTAAAGAAATTACAGTAATATGGGGCTTGTCTGGTGGGTGCAGCAAAAATATAGAAAAAATAATGAACAAGCTATTAAAATTAAGAGGAGAATATAAAATCAAAAATCAAAAAATTTAGTAGAGATTTGAGTTAACATTCACCACCGGTGAATGTTAAGTAAGTTACGTTAAGGAGGGTTATATGAATCCAGGAGGATTCTCCTAGGTCTTTTAATGTTTTCAGTAAGATGATAATTTTGAATATTAAGTAAATTACTTTTATTAATGGCAGAAAGATTATTAAAAAAAAATTTAGCAAGGTTTTGAATACATTTTTTAAATGGCGGAAGTTCTAAGCAATCACAGATATGGGAGTTTTTAGTATATCTGCCAGTTTTACAAATATTTCTGATGATGGAATTTTGTGCTACTTCAAGAATTTTAATGTTACTATTTGCTGCATAGCCCCACACAGGGCAGGCATAACTGAGGATGGGACGCAAAACAGCAGTGTAGAGAAGTACCTTATTATGTCTAATCATTTCAGAATTCCGGCAAATTAAGGGATAAATTAATCTGAGCGCGATCCGAAATTTATTTCTTGCGTGTAAGATTTGTTGTTTGAGGCGCAGCTATTACCGAGAACTGATTTATATATCTATTGTAGTACCCCGCTAAACCAAGGAACGCTCGTATATGTGTTTTTGTACGAGGGGTAGGGAACTCAAAAACAGACTGAACTTTGACCTCGGAAGGGGTGCGAAACCCCTGTCCCACCACATGACCTAAGAATTTGACATTCTGTTGTGCACTTACATTTCTTTGGTTTTATTGTTAATTGAGATCTCCTGATTCTTTGCAGGACTATTTCTACATGTTTAAGGTGTGACACCCACGTATCCAAAAAGATAGCGATATCGTCTAGATAAGGGAAAACGAAATGCTCTAGACCGTTTAGTCATTCCGCCATGAGTTTACTAAAATATTTTGGAGCATTCTTTAATCCGAAACTCATTCTTAGTGGTCTGTAAATACCAAAACTAGTACAAAAAGCTGCGTATTGCTGCGCAGTTTTACTCAAAGGAATTTGCCAATATCCTTTAAATAAATCTAAAATGGTAATAAATTTAGCAGAGAAGACCTGTTCTACGAGTTCTTCGATGTTGGGTAGAGGAAAGTACTCCGTTCTAATAATTCCGTTTAATTTCTGATAATCGACACAAGGTCGAGGATCCTTGCTAGGTACCTCAACTAAAATCATAGGGGACATATTATCCGATTCTCCTACCTCAATGATTCCTAATTTTAACATTCGATTAATTTCGTTTTTTAAAATTTCATTTTGTCGGTGCGACATTCGGTACAGCTTCGTTCTAATTGGCTTATCATTAACCAACTGGATCTCGTGTACAACCAGATTAGTTAAACCGGGATCGTTTGAGAAACATTTAGAATGTTTATTTAGTAATTTGCGCAGCTGATTAATTTTTGTGTGTTGAAGACATTTGTTTAACTCGCTAGGCTGGATGACGTACTCGAAATCATAAACGATGGAATTGTTTTCTAAATATGAGATTTCTAATTCCTGGTCTGCGAGAGATTGGTGTGCTTCATCGGTAATTATTAAGTTAACAATGTTCCGGCCTTTTATAATACGGTTTTAGCATATTTATATGATAGATTTGAGAGGTTTCTCGTCTGCCGGGAATTTCTACCAAATAGTTCGTTTCGGAAATTTTATTTAAAACCATCCCAGGACCTATCCACTGTATTGCTAATTTATTCGCTCGAGATGTAGCCAAAACAAGTACTAAATCTCCATCCTTAAATTCGCGTTTTACTGCATTCTTATCATACCAAGTTTTCCTCTTAATTTGCATCTCTTCCATTTTATTTATAGCTACCTCCTGGCACCTTTTAAATCTGTTAATTAACTTAAACACATATTGAGTGGCGAGATCATTTTCTTCTTCCGGTTCCATCCAATGTTCCATTACTAATGTTTCTGGAGTCCGCAAATTTTTCCCATACACCATCTCTGACCCTGTACTCTCGTGAGTTACAGTTCGCAACGCTAAAAGAATAGACGGAAGATGTTTGTCCCATTCGGAGCCTGCCTCTAAACGTAAGACTCGCAAGAGTCGTTTCAATGTTCGATGAAATCGCTCAATATGGTTACTCTGAGGATGATACACAGAACTATGCCGGACAAGTATTCCAAATCTTTCAAAAAACTCGGTAGTCAGAGCACTAGTAAAAGAAGTACCCTGGTCACATTGTATTTCCCGCGGAAATCCCATACGACTAAAGATATTTAACAGAACATCTGTAACACTAACCGAACTGATATCAGCCACCGGGATAACTTCAGGGAATTTTGATGACATGCATATGGCAGTGATAAGATATCGATTCCCATTAGATGTAATTGGAAGAGGCCCACATGCATCAATATTTAGCTTAGTAAAAACCTCCTGAATAACTGGGACCAATTTTAGTGGAGCTTTCTTTTTATCATTTGGCTTCCCAGCCCTCTGACGCTGATCGCAAGTTTTTACGAACGCTTCTACACTATCTGGCCAAAAGTATCCGGACACCCCTTAAAAAAGTGGTTCTGGCAAGTGACGCAATTTGATACGTAATTGAAAGCTATAAAAGTGTTGGTAGTGGTTTGTCATATTGTATTTATGTGTTTGTGAGGCAATGAGTAAATCAAAGGAGTTTAGTGAGTTTGATCGTGGCAGTATAGTGGGATGCCACCTTTGTGGGAAATCAGTTCGTGAGATTGCGGACATTCTACAGAAGCCTAAATCCACTGTGAGTGGTGTAATTGTGAAGTGGAAACGTCGAGGCAGATTTAAACGGCAGAAAAACGAACCGGTAGGCCGAAAATACTTGGTGAACTTAGCCGCAGAATTTTGAAAAGGGTAGTGAAACAAAATCGGAAGTCCTCATTAGAGGAAATTTCTCATGAGTTCCAAAGTTCATCAGGAATTAGTGTTAGCAGCAGGACTGTCCGTCGAGAGTTAAAAAACTTCGGATTCCATGGTCGTGCAGCCGCTCACAAGCCAAACATCACTCCACAGAATGAGAAGCATCGATTGCAATGGTGTAGAGCTCACCGTCATTGGACTGTAGACATGTGGAAAACTGTTCTTTGGAGTGATGAATCTCGCTTTACAGTCTGGCAGTCGGATAGACGCGTCTGGGTTTGGCGGATGCCCGGCGAACGTTTCTTTAGTGACTGCATTGTGCCGACTGTTAAGTTTGGTGGTGGATGCATAATGGTGTGGGGGTGTTTCTCGTGGTTTGGCCTGGGTCCGTTAGTTCCTGTGATTGGAAACATGAACTCTGAGATGTATGTGGACATTCTGGACAATGTTTGACTCCCAACTCTATGGCAATATTTCGTCGAAGGCCCATTTCTCTTCCAGCAGGATAACTGCTCCATTCACACTTCGAGGCTTGCACAGACGTGGTTTGACGAAATGGGTGTTCAAAAACTGGACTGGTCTTCTCAGAGCCCCGATCTAAGTCCCATAGAACACCTTTGGGACGAATTAGAGCGCAGATTATGTAGTGAGCCAAATCGACCATCCTCACTGCAAGCACTCACTTCAGCTGTGATGGATGCCTGGAAGGCAATTCCTATGGTCACCTATCAAAAATTGGTGGAAAGTCTTCCCAAACGTGTGCAGGCTGTCATCCATGCAAAAGGGGAACCAACATCGTATTAATATGTGCCTCAGTACGCTCTAAGTCCATACCACTGGGTGTCCGGATACTTTTGGCCAGATAGTGTACATCCTTATAACAATTCGGCCAATAAAACTATCGGTTTAAATTGTCTTTAGTTTTCGTAACCCCCAGATGTGCGGAGGTTCCTTCATGACACAACGATTTAATTTGCTCACGGAACCTTTCTGGCACTACTATTAATTTAGCCACATTACCTAACTTATCCTCGCGTTTTTTGACTAGTAACCCATTTTCTAGAGAATAAGCCTTATTTGTTGCCTGCACCTGACTGACTGCCTGTTCGTACAATGGTTTAACATCCTCGCTATTTTTTTGAGCTTCGATTAACTCTTCTCGAGTAACTTTTAGCAGCTCTAACTCCGGAACATATTCCTGCAGTGCAGGGATTAAAATTTGATCCTCTGCCTCCGAAGAAACAATTATAGCCTCATCTTCCCCTTTCCTATCGCTACAGCTATTGAACTCTATTTATTTTCTAGCCGCTATGGTTTGAGACCTTGTCTGGACAGCATTGACTACCTCAACTGAAAGAAAATCATAGCCTAAATTTTCTTTTATTAGCTCGGCCGTTTTGTTTCCGAGCAAATTCTGACCATGTTGATTTAAATGATTACCACAAACTGCTGCTTTAATTTGCACCGTTCCGAAGTTTCCGGAAATCTCTACGACCGCCAAGGGTAAGCAAACCAATTCTGAGCTTAACGGTTGTTTTACCCAGACCTTTTCACCGGAGAAGGAAGAAGAATTAATGTATTTAGCACACACTAAATCTATTGTTGCTCCCGTATCCCTAAGTATATCTATTTCCTGACCATTCATAGAGCCCTTTGTTATATATGAATTAAGAAAATCCGAGTTCCCATTTCCTTCAATATTATTGAGAGACTTCGTTGCTTTGTTCTTATTTAATTTCGGGCAGGCCGCCTTTATATGTCCGGGCAGGTTGCAATGGAAACATTTTTGTATCACGCGTCTTTCGAAAACTCTCCCCCTATCGCCATCAGGAAGAAACCACTGGTTGAGGGAATTTCCTGAAGCTAGTCTTTTCTCCTTAACCCGGAGGTTGTGAAATTTCTCTCGTTCTGCTGAATTTATCCGGTTTTTGAATTTATTTTCCTAACATCTCGTAGTTGTCAAGAGTTCTGCTATTTGAGTAGATGATTTGAGGTTCGCCCAATCATCTAAGAAATGTTCTCTCATACTACCATTCGCGCACTTTTTTAGTTGGTCGACAACCATTAAATCTTTAAGGTCCTCAAACGACTCGATCTCTAGACCTATTAGCCACTCCTCTAAATAGTTAGTAATTTCAAAGGTGAAGTCTTTCCAGGTACTATCCGATTTCTTTTGGTGTTGAACAAATCTCTGGCGAAAGACTTCCGGACTTAACTTAAATCGTTTAAGTAATAGTTTTTTAATATAATCATAATTTTCTGCTTGTTCCTCCGGTTCGCGAGCAATGAACTGCACGATATCTAAAGGTAAAAAACCTAATAAATGCCCTACCCAGTCTGTTTTTTCAATTAAAGCCCTTTTAACCTGACGTTCAAAAATCACCAGATACAAACTAATATCTGACTGATTTGGATTAAAATCTGAGATTAACTTTCTTAAATTTACATTCGAGGTTACAGAACGAGTATTTAGACAGCCGGTTGATTCATCGTTTACACTATGTCCGGATTCTATTTTAAATCTTTCTAGATCAAATTTTAATTTTAATTCCTTCTCTTTCAACGCGTGCTCCGTTAATCTCAAGGTTTCTGCTCTCTCCCTTTCCTCTTCAATTTTCCTATTTGCAATAATAGTTTCAAATAGATTCTTTACGAATTCCTCTTAGTAATTCTCACTGTTAGGGATTGCGGTTTTGATGTTAGGGACAGTCATGTTTGGCGTGACATCTACCCCTAATTCCTCTGCGAGTAGCAACATATCTTGCTTTTTCCCTTTTCCGAGAAAAGCCATTTTCGAACAATATCAGCACAATATTTGTTACAAGTTCACACACAATTTACTACTCTCTAATATCACAATAACACTGGTCCCATGCAAACACAGAAACAAACAAATAAAATTTTAACACTATAAAATAATCAAAACTATCAAGAAACTTAAAACACAATAAATCTTAAGCTAAAAGTTGCACACAATACTCGTATTTACAATTCTCTAAAACCAAAAGAACATTGTTCCTATGCAAGAAAAAACACAACTCAAGAAATATAACAGTACTCACCCCTTTTGAAGTACTATCTGCTGGAACTTGGGAATACCGAAGGTCCAGTTGACATTTCTTGATTTAAAGATGATTTCAATATTCACTACACACAAAACGATATTTTCTTCCTTGAATTGGATAGCTTATCCACTATCAAATCTCGGCCTTCTGAGAGAGAGTTGCTTTTTCTTTTCTCTAAAGGATAGCTTATCCTTATTTCCAAGCTCGGGCGTCCAAGTTGCTTTTTTTTTACAAAGGATAGCTTATCCTTTTTTTTCAAGCTCGCGCGTTTGAATTTTCTCCGTGCGGTTTGCAAAGCGCCCGTAATAAACCAAAATCAACACATCACCTCCTCTCACGAATCCGGTAATCTCTATTTTTTTATCCTCAGCGCTGCCACCACTTTCGTTGATGCTGTGACGTTTGATTCAATAAAGATAACGTGTTTGAAATATAATAATTTAGTTTAATTAAGTCACAGCTATTATTTACATTAATATACAATTTTGTACTATGAGATGATTTTAGAGTTCCAAAATAATTTTGTGAGGAAGGGATTTTTGGTGTCCATTCACTGCGAAGGTTTCGCTGTCCACACTCTTCTCTCGCGGCCCTTTGCGGTCTCACCGCGGTTGACCGTTCTCGGCGTCCCCTTTCACTCCCCACATCCGGTGGTAACGAAATGCTCCCCTCGTGTCAAAGGTTGCCGGGGCTAACTAAGACACGTCCGTTGCAGTATATTAGCGACTGCAGGTGTTTTTCCACATGTGGTCATCAATTCTCCTAAAATCTGATCCGGCCGTGGGAGGCAAGTCCCAGGTGTCTCAAAGGGGGACGCACATACGTCACACCCCGTGTTATAGAATCTCACCTCCGCGCTCTACTATTTAATCGCCTATCTTAATTAGATTGTTATTGTGTCTGATTGATATTTTGGTAACAATAAATTACTTAGATTGAAATCATGTCTGATAATCTTTCAGTTTCTCCCACACACCTAGCCGTGTTTACAGGTAGACAAGGGGGCTCAGAGTCAAGCAGGAACCGACAGGAATTACAAACTGACAAAAAGGGATCAAAAATCAAATGAAATTTATTAGTCTAAATAACACTTCAAAAATATTTTTCTGTAATCTCACAAATTTAAAAGCTATGAGTTTAAAAAACCCAGAGGTTTAACTTTTGTATTCTTTTTTATTCACCACATCCCAATGACGAATAAAAACATTAAGGTATCCGACCACCTTAAAATTGTGAATTTTGCCAAAAATTGGAATTTTTTTAATGTTATTTCAACTAAATGTGTAAGTATTTTTTATAAATAGTCCAATCCTAATCCCGGGACCAATGCCTAGATCCTGGGATTTGGATAATGTAATCCCAGGATTGAAAATATAACATCGGATCGCAAACCTTACAAGGGAACTTTTACATGCCACATAATCGTATGACATGCATGATCACAGACCAACAGATTGTTAATATTTAGCTAAAAAATTAGGACTTTCGTCTGCGTGTTTTTTCGAACATAACAACATCCCCTTTTAATTATTTATAGCTCTTGAAGTTGATACCTACTTTCCAACAGGTATCAACCAAACATTAAATCATTAAACATTCAATCATTCTATAGACACCCTTCATATTGTTACGAATTTTATAAAATAGTGTAAATAATCTATATTTGGATGTGTAATGCATTTATATTACACTCTATTATACTTATTTAAAATTAAATGTGTAATATTCACAAGCAATGCCATCCTTTACGTTTTAATGGCGTTTCAATAGGAATTTGGCGAAATCTTGTCGATAGAGCCACGTTGGCATCCTTTTTGGTGTCCGTTGGCAATTATTTTGGTGCCATTGGTGACCATTTTGGAGAGTTCGGGACCCTCTGGATTCTTCTAGAAATTAATGGAGAAATACACTAATTTCACGATCTATGACGCGAGCGCATCTTTCTAGAAGTTTCGGCCACGGCTATAAATACAGCGATACTCGCCGTAACAGTCAGTCTTGTTTCAACCAGCGATTAGTGAGCATTGTTTTGACTAGGGCTGCTTGCTCGGCTGTGCTTGTGAATAAGCTTATACATACGTGTATTTTAGACATTGCTTATTGTGTCTGAGTGCTGTTGAAGGTGTGAAATTCTTTTGGTATTTATTCTGTGAATTTTGCTGTTGAATCCTATATTACAAGGATTGATTTACGACAATAAATACTCATCGCTCTTAAAGAATTGTCTTGTTGTTCACGACTGGTTTTCCATAAAATCCTTGAACCCCGAGCAACGTAACAATATTACAGATACACCTTTTTTCAGTTCATCTGTAACAGTACTTTCTACAACGCACGCTCTCAATATCCGTTATTTTCAAAAACACGCTCGAAACTCCTATTAGCACCTTTTTCCTCCTCCTTAATTCGCGACTACTCTTTAATAAACCAGAATAGATTTTGTTCGTATTTTGAAACGGATATCTCTTCCCAAGCCCACTCTTTGTCAATAGAGATCTTCAAGGTCAGTAAAGGTCATCTCGGGCTGAAAAAATTTTTATATATATTTGGCTCTAAAACCTGTTTAAAATCTCGAAGAGATGAAGTAAAAAAAAAGCACAGATTAAAAATGAGGTTATCCATACAAGAAAGTTATCCTAGTCATTTAAGTCAAAAACAGTTAGGTTGACCTTCAAACATCCTTCCACTGTTTCACACTGGATTCAAAGTAAAAGGTATCAAAGTCTAATACAGCTAAATTTTAATGTTAAGGGAGTGGAGTCTATAAAAGAATAATCCAAGCAGATAAATTTAAAACAAGCTTATTTATACATTTCACAAAGTCTGAGTTTATTCACAACAAACAAACAAAAAAACTTTTATTGTTTCGAAATGTAGCATATGAAATAAATTAAAAATGGCAAATGCATGATATGCCATTTTAATTTAAATATTACGGTTGTTGAGAATACTGCAGGGATCACTTAACCTTGTCGGCTCAAAAATTCTGTAGGGTATAAGAATGACAGAACTAGATTTCTATCAGGGTCGCTTTCAACCTCCCCTGTGCCCTAGGCAGCTTAACTTGTTCCATTCTGGTCACTTGCATTGATGACTTACCCCATTCCGTATTTTATCTCCAGCATTCAGTCTATCCCAAACATCATTGTCTGCTCGTATTAAGGAAAGTTTTTGTATACACTTTCTTTTAATCACATAAACATCAAAGATATAAGTAATCGCATCAAGACGAGTTCACTTTGTCTCAAGTATGAAAAGGGAGGCAAGTTTATATGCAGAAAATAGCGGAAGAGCAACCGCCACTGAAAATTTGACACGGATGAAACATATATACATCGATGGCGTAAGCAAAATTTTATAATTTTTTGCTTATAAATATTCAGCAGTCTTTAATAATTCTTTTACATTCTTCTATGTAATGCGTTCTTCACAAAAAAATGCGTAACAAAGGCATTGTACGGGACGAAAGACGAAACCATGTGAGAAAATGACGACGCCGGTGCATATTCCGAAGTGAACTGTAGTTGTGGGAGTGACAAATTATTTTCGAATCATGATACTGCCGGTTAGAGTAATTATGGTTCATGCATTTATTTGAAAGTTTTTAATATTGGTAAAGTAAACTAATTATTAATTCTTGTTATTTCTCATTAATCTCTTTTTAATTTCTTAAGTATCGGATGTAATTAACCTTTTACAAATTTTTTTAAAAATTTTTTTCTCAAAAACGTGTAGAGAATTGAGAGTGGGGCTTAAAATCGATGGTGGCTTAGATTCAAGTAAATATGGTAATGATAATAATTTGTTTAATTTTTCAAATAATGCCAAAAGGCTTTCTTTTACTTTTTAGAATCAATTATTTAAAAAATACCAAAAAAAGTCATTATTTACTTTTGATATATATATTACTGTCTCCCAATTTATTTTTTTGAAAAAGAATACCGTGTATGCTTAAATAAATGTTACTTGGCCTAAGACATATTTAGTTATTTATCAGTTTTCTGATTTCATTAACACTGTCATGTTTGTTTTAAGACTCAAAAAAAATCTGAGAGTAATTCCCCCCCCCCCCAATTTTCCTAATTAATTTAAAAGTAAATTTTAAAAATATATATATATATATGCGAAGTTTCGCCAAGTTAGAACAAAACAGCCCCTGCGTGTTTCGTACCTAGGAAATAGAAATGTGGTGGTATATTGATTAAATAACTATGCTTGTGTGTGTGTGGATCTGAACTACTTTGAGAAAAATTAACTCTCGCTAAGTCACTATTTGAAATATTGTTTCGGATACGGGCTAGATAACCTACACCAGTGGTCTTCAAACTGTGTTCCACGGAACCCTAGGGTTCCAAAAAACATACCCAGGTGTTCCACGAGTCACAATAAAAAATTTTAAAAAACAAAAACAAAATGTGTATGCAAAAGGGATTTACGTTCTCTATGAAGTTTGTATTCCTACTAAAATTTGATGCTCCTTCCTGTTATTAAGAAACTGAAAATTTTACTTCAAGATATAATAATTTTATTTTACAATACTTTTTAAACTTTTATTATAATATAATAAAAGAATATTAGAATGTTTTATTTTTATATATTACCTACTAGGTTATGTAAATATTTTATTGCTTACTATCCCGGGTTCCCCGAGATAACTGTATATTCGTTAGTACAATGTCTTTTGCAAAACTAAATATTTTTCCAATGGGAAATGTACCATTTGGCATTTGATGAAAAAAATACCTACAATAAAGGAGAGGGAACAACTCAGTGCTGGTTTAAGCTCATTTCGGGACCAGGACACAGAAGATATACAGGCCCACTTCGCACTGGCGGATCGAAATTTATTACCAGAAAACCTAGTTAAGTCCAGCTTATCCGGGCCCTTTCGTGCCCTTCCAGGCCCCTGGGTGCCCACCCCAAGCGTCCAATGGATAAATCGGCACAGGAACAACTTATGGACCTGTCAACACAGATTTGATGTCAAAACTCTAAATTTAATCGAGAACAGCTCCTAAATCTTATGTTGCAAATCATGCAAAGTACATTGTATTTTGATAAACATTTTAATGCCATTCAGAACAATGTGTATAAGTGAAAAATATTTCTCACCATAAGTGGTTACAAAATCAAAGCAAAGAAATAAATTAAACTCAGAATATATAATGCGATTGTAGTTAATTTTAATAGGCCTAGACTTCGACAGTTTGTGTGGAAAAAATCAAGCATACTCCCAGTTACTAAACATAATGCATAGGTGGATGACACTCGGATCATAGATTAATATTATTAATGAGTAAATATTATATAAAAGTAGATTAAAAAATTATTAATAGTATTAATAATTATTTAAAAAAATTATTTTATATTTTATAAAATTATTAATAAAATATTAACAATACTTTTTTAATTGCCTTTTTAAAAAGTACCCCTTTAAGATGTTGATCTACTTTAAATATTATTTTAAGATATATTCCTCTAAGTGTGTGTGTGGAATACAGCTCTACAAACATACTTTCTAGTTCTAGGGGTTCCCCGAAAATACTTTCTATTTCATTGGTTTTAAGAAAACATCTTCCAGTTCTAGGGGTTCCACGAAAACATCTTCTAGTTTTTGAGGTTCCGTGAGTTGAAAAAGTCAGAAGACCCACGGAGATCTATACCAATCTTTAACATATATGTACCGGGTGTCCATAATTAAACGACCCTACTTCAAAATTGTGCACAGACGAAACTATTGTTGTAAACGACATAAAGAAGGAATGGGAATTTGTTTGAGCGAATAAAAAAATTCGTTCAAAATTTCGCCGCTAGAGGGCGTTTTTAATGGAGATCATATTTAGCATGCATTAATACTTAGCATGCATTAATACTTAGCATACATTTATAACAGTTTGCAATTTTTTTTACAACAATAAATGCTCAACATGATGACCATCATTTTCAGCTACTATTTGAAATCGTAGGATAGCATGTTCCACCGTTGACCGCAGTGTGTTCTGGGAAATGTTAAGAACATGTCGTGAAATACTGTCTTTGAGATCAGGTAAAGTTCTTGGTTGATCACAACTTACCAGCTGTTTTAAATGGCCTCAAAGCCAAAAATTGCAGGGATTGAGGTCAGGCGATCAGGGAGGCCACAGATGATGAAATTGGTGGCTGATCACACGTTGTTCTGGGAAGTGATGTTTGAGAACGTCCTTAACACAACGTGTAATGTGTGGAGGAGCTCCATCTTGAATAAAAATTATGCGTGAAAGGCACTGACGTGCTTGCAGATCCGGAATAATTTTATTCCGTAATAACTATGCATATCGCTGTCCAGTGATAGAACATGTTACTGGACCTCCAGCACCCAATTGCTCGAAAAAATACGAGTCAAGAATAAAAGACGCGGAAAACCCACACCACACCGTTACTTTTGGTGAGTGTAGCGAAACTTGTAAGGTGGAATGCGGATTGTCTGTTTCCCAAATTCGGCAGTTGTGAGTATTCACCGAACCGTCCAAATGAAAGTGTGCTTCGTCTGTCCAGAGGATATTCCATGGCCATTCTGGATCAACTTCCAAACGAGCAAGAAACTGCAGTGAGAACAGATGTCGAGTCTCGAAATCATGTGGAAGCAATTCCTGCACAAGTTGAAGCTTATATGGATAGTAACGGAGGATGTTTCGCTTGATCTTCTGGACAGTTGAACGAGGCAGATCCAATACTTCTGCAACACGGCGAACACTTGTACTAGCCTGACGTTGGATGCTTTGTCCTCTTCCACCTGAAGTGCAACTTTCTCTATTACTTCCGCAGAAACCGGTTTTCTTCCTCTTCCAGAAAGAACATTCAACGATCCTGTTTCTTCAAATTTGGTTACCATTAATCGAAGATTTTTAGCAGTCAATGGACCTTTTCGCATCCCCTTTGAAGTCCGAAATTTCCGTAGAGCAACTATTGCGGAATTATCGTTTTGATAGAATAGCTTTACTAACAACGCTCGGATCTGGTAAACGTAATGACATTCTGATTAGCAATACCGAGCACACTGAAAATAAACTAATCTCCCGTGAAAGTTTATTGCTTTTATAACAGTTGCTGTGTGACGTCGAAAAAATTTGCATATTTTCGTCTTCCTTCGTGTAAATTCTTTTAAAATTAGTCCCCGAAGAAGTTTAATTAAAGTTTGCAGTTCATTTTAGAGATTGTGTTTTTTAATGAGTATCAGTTCTTGTGTGCTACCGTGTCCTGTGGATAAAATAGCGATAAAATACAAATAGAAAACCGGTAATAAATGAGGCCTTCATTCAAAAGCGCCCTCTAGTCGCGAAATTTTGAACTAATTTTTTTTTATTCGCACAAACAAATTCCCGTCCCTTTCTTATGTCGTACACAGAAGTTTACAACTTTCTGAACAATAGTTTCGTCTGTAGACAATTTTGAAGTAGGGGTCGTTTAATTATGGCCACCCGGTATGTGTGATCAGGGCCGGATAAACTCACAGTTCCGAACGCTAAACCAAAGAAATAATTCTCCTTCCTTCCACTTTAATAATTGAAAGGTATGAAAAAATTTAATCGGTTTAATTTGAAAATAAGCCATATTATGCTGCGAATATGTTTAAAAAAGTATTAAAAAAACTTAGTAATCCTAAATGTTTCAAAAAAATCTATCACTTTTTTTTTCCACTTTAATGTTTGAAGATGTGACTCTAGATTAAAAAGAAGAAAGAAAAATTTGATCAACATACACATTTGTATAAACGAAAATTTGAATATCGCATTCTAATTTAACTGACAATAATCGCTTTTAAATTCAGATGTAAACCTTTTGAGAAACTGATAATACCCATTTAAGGTATCCAGTAGCGCACACAGGAATTTTTCGAGGGGAGGGTCGAAAGCCCACCCTTCTCGTTCATGTATCAACACACCGCTAAGCATATTCTTTTGATTTTTTCGACTTTCGGGAACAAAAAAACTGTAAAAAAGTATACTTATTAAATAAATAATTAGCATTAATTATATAAAAAATTATTAATAACAAATACTTAATGAAATTTTACGTTCTATGTACATAGGATTATAATCGATCGAAAAAAAATCAAGGAGTTTGGGTGTCCCCCCCCCTTTTTATGTGCACCACTAAAGGTATCCGTGCACGTTCGGAGTACTTTCTTAAGAAATGACATACTGAAACATTATAAATGCTCTTTTTAGGAATCAATACCAATGAATGCTAATATTTAACTATCAATATTAAAAAATATGTTATCTAAATTTTACAAAAACCACAATTATAAGTGAAATTTTAGTAATGTTTTTGAAAAACTTCAAGGCAATTAGAAAAAAAATAATAAACTTATATCAGTAAAAGTATTACAAGAACAAATTAGATGCTTTATACAGAGAATGTACTAAAATTTTAATGTTTTATTAAAATTTAAAAATTTTAGAGCTGATCGAATAAATATTATAAGAAATTGATATTCTTTATTCTTTATATTTAAATAATAGGCCATAACTATAAAAAAATTCATTCATACAATATGAATGATTTTAGTACATTACCTAGAAAATACTAAAAATATCAGGATCAAAAAGTTTTATAGAAATTTATTCATAATATTTTGAGCTATCAGACTTCTGAACAATTTAAAAATGCCTACTTCTGGTAGAGTAAAGACCAACTTCCGGTTTTTCTTTTCTTATAAAATTGATTGTAAATTGGCCTTTAGGTAGTGAAGAAACAAAACAAAGTATGCTTTGAAAAGCTAAAAGATAGCTCTGTTCAGCAAAATAAAAAACATGTGTTTTGACCGAATTCGATCATTTTAATGTGTTCGGATACCTTAACGCTTTTTGAAAATAAAATAAATGATATGGAGTTTTTAAAAAAGTAATACTCTTCATCTAACTACTTATAATGCAGTTATACAATTCGCTTAGAATTTTCCTCTCTCGTTCAAATTTAAACTTTAAAGTGTTCGGACTCAGCAGAAATACGATTATCTTAAATGACCAAAAAGTGGTGTTACCTGTTATGGTGTTGGTGTTGTTCGTTATCAAGTTTCACTTATTACAAAACAAAAATATTTGCAGGATGATAAATATTACAAGTTATAAATGTGTTTGGTATATTATTCCCTCCCAAGACTACTGCACTTAACTTGATGGAAAAAGTCAAAATCTTTTGTGATGATGGTATTACATAATTTTTTAAGAAGATATATAGTCATATAAAATTGAAGTATTTTGATGTAAGTAAAATCTATTAAAATATAATAAAGAAAGAAAAATCTCCTCAAAAAATTTGCCTTTCTTTAATTATAAAGTAAACTTTTTCTTTAGTACAGCGGTTCTCAAACTTTCGATCGTTGGGGACCCCCTTTATGTATCAGCCTGACATCGCAGACCCCTAAAATTCCATCGCGGACACCCCTCCCTGACCTAATATTCTTGACCAAAATACATGTTCTAGTAGAGTTTATTCATTGGGAGCAATTTAGTGATCTAGTCTAGATGACACATCTTTCAATTTTTCTATGAGACCTTTCAGAGTATGTAAAAGAGATAAATCTTAACTTTAGATAAAACTCCGTGGACCCCCTAGAATGTCCCAAGGATCCACGAACCACAGATTAAGAATCGCTGCTTTAGAATTCCAAGTTTAATGAAAAAGATTAAGTCATTATTATTGATAAAATAATGGTCATAATAGAGATTCATAAGTAAGAAACCCGTTCTTATAGCCCTCATGTTTCCTTGGAATATGTAAATCAAATCATCAAATGAGCCCGTGAGAAATTTAAACCTCTGTGTATATAAATGTGTTAAAATTCATGCATGAAATGCCGTAATTATAACTGTTTCACATATCACTGGGAAAATTTTCATGCTGACTCAAAGGTCAGAAATTATTCTGTCTTTTAATTTCGTAATTTTAAAAGGCTTTGTAAAATATATAAATCATCAAAAAGTTATTCAATAAATTAAAATAATTTGCTGAAGAAGTCTTATGCTTCCTTCTTTTCCTTAAAACAAGAACAGTTACGGGGAAACTTAATTGTATATTCAATTAATTTGAGATTCGAAGAGAACACTTAAAACTAAAATTTTATTATTGCATCAACATTAATGAATGCGCACTACAAAGCTGCATGAGATCTATAGGCAACGGACCTTGTAATTTTGAACCTTGGTCGAATGACAAGGACGACGCCTGAGCTGGAACCCCCTCCTAATTTCCACGCAATACCAATGGGATCAGAGGCGGATTAAGGGAGTTGGAGGCCCCTGGCGGTAAAAGGTTTGAGGCCCATGAGCTTAAGAGTCGAAAAACTAAAATAGTGAAAAGAGTCGCTTGCTTTAAATTCTCAAAATAAAATGTATTGCTATAATAAAACTCTTCGGCTAAAGAAAAATCTTAACTGTACATTAAAAAAAAACCTTATTTAAGAGCTTACAGTTCTGCAAAGCAGTTTGATTTCTCTTTGGCAAATTCATCAATTCCAAAACATTTTATTCTGTATATAATACGGCCATATTATTCGATTTATATTTTCTCCCATAGTACTTCTTAAATTATTTTAACACGTTTTAAAACTAAAAAAGATCATTCGCCTGATGCATTCGATATCGGTATTGTTAAAAATATTTCTAAAGTTTTTTCTACATTAGGATTTTTCTTGCTTCTCGATAAATTTCTAGCGGAGGTTTCATTGTATCTTTGTTTTCTTTTCACTTTTCTTGTTCTCAGTTGGCGTGATTGGTTTGTCGCTGGCCTTCGCACTCATCAAGCTTGGGGCCCCTGGCGGCCGCCAGGTCCGACACCCGCTTAATCTGCCATTGAATGGGAGGACGTTTGAGCTTCAGCATATTTAACGTGTAATGGTCCCCTTTACACAGCTTTAGCAGCACTACACACTTTTTTGCAGAAATGAGACTCAATTTATTTAACAACTTATTTAATGATCTCTTAATATGAAGTAAGAGCAATAAAAGAGCATACAAAACTAGATTATGTTTTATAAGAACAAATTTTAAAATATAAACGAACAAATTTCCAATAGATATTCATTGTGCTAACAAAAAATTCAATAGAAGTTCATTACACTTTTATTCCAGGTGCAGTGGATATTAGGGCTTGCAAACCGGTTAAAACCAAACCTGTTAACAGGTTTTTTGTTACAATTTATTGAATTATAAGACCTGGGTTTTCCATAAATATCAAAAGTCAATTGCATTTTTTTTAGAGAGAAAATAATTTTATTTTCAACTTGTTATTCGTGAAATATTTATGTTATAATTTTTTAACTTCAAGAAAAAATTAAAAAGAGTATCATTGCATAAATGAACCAGCATTGTTTATGCAGCAAATAAAATTTTTTTTATAGCGAAGTAAGTGGAATTAAAGTGTCAATAAATTTAAAAGACAGAAAAAACGGAAAAACTTTTACATCGGGATACATCTTTGGTGTTGTAACAACGACGAGAACATTAAATTTTCTTAAATAAATTTCCTGCGTGTATAATATACTATATATTGAATTTTAACAACTTTGAAAATACATTTATAGTTACTTTGAGAAAATAATTTATATGTGCAACAATAACTTCAATTTGTAAGAGATTCTCCCTAGAATCCCTTAATGATTAGGAGTTACAATGAACACCAGCCATCATTAAAACAAATAAGTTTATTTATTCTTTTATATATCTAACAAAACCCAGGGAAGGAAATGCACGAATATAAAGTTTTGGAGCCAAAGTGGGGAAGATGAGATATTTAATATTTAATTATGTTGTTATGTTGTGGTTACTTATCTCCTTGTCTAGCTTCTTCTAGATGAGATCTATGAGTTTATTCACCCTCAAAAAGTCATAAACTAGCATAGGAAGACCTAGCAAGTCGTCGTAGCACAAACCCAGGCATCCAAGAATATGAGTCGGGGAAGTCTGCTCGATGTTACATTTTGGACAAATCGGATGGGTTTTATGGTCACCCTGGAAGGTAAGGCTTCTTAAATGTCCACTGAGAAATGTGGAATTGCTGTCTGGGTGCGTCTGTCGCAATTCATAGCAAGGGATCCTCAAGGGAAATCAATACGATACCAAATATGAACCGTGGGACGAGCCAAGTCTTTTTATCTATATGTTTTCTGGCAGAGTACAGCTCAAGATAGGTTAGGCAATTAGATGTAGCCAGAGCCTCTCTGTAATGTATATGTAATATTTAATTATATATAAATAAAGTAACTTATATATATATATATATATAGAGAGAGAGAGAGATAGATAGATAGATAGATAGATAGATAGATAGATAGATAGATAGATAGATAGATAGATAGATAGATAGATAGATAGATAGATAGATAGATAGATAGATAGATAGATAGATAGATAGATAGATAGATAGATAGATAGATAGATAGATATGATAACATTAGTTTCGATTCTTGTTACTTTTTTAGATATATAGATGACTTAATCATCTTTAGTAATATAGATAGATAGATAGATAGATAGATAGATAGATAATAGATAGATAGATAAGATAGATAGATAGATAGATAGATAGATAGATAGATAGATAGATAGATAGATAGATAGATAGATAGATAGATAGATAGATAGATAGATATAGATAGATAGATAGATAGATAGATAGATAAGATAGATAGATAGATAGATAGATAAGATAGATAGATAAGATAGATAAGATAATAGATAGATATGATAGATATGATAGATATGATAGATATGATAGATATGATAGATAGATAGATATGATAGATATGATAGATATGATAGATAGATATGATAGATAGATATGATAGATATGATAGATAGATATGATAGATAGATAGATAGATAGATAGATAGATAGATAGATAGATAGATAGATATGATAACATTAGTTTCGATTCTTGTTACTTTTTTAGATACATAGATGACTTAATCATCTTTAGTAATATAGTAAATTATGTTCCTAGTTTTAAATATTATCCCCAATATCTGGAAATTATTAAAAACCAATTATAATAATGACTGCAAACTTTTTAGACCTACAATTAATTGTTAAGAATAATATACTAATTAGTAATATTTTGATAAAAGAGACTCTTTTGATTTTAACATTATTAAAATGCCTTTTTGGGAAAGTAACCTACAGCTATCTATTTTTCGAAATATCATCTTAAATTTTATAAAAAGAAATGACAATTTAGTCACAGAGAATGATGTTAAGCAAAATAATTTTAAGCTTTTCTGCAATAATTGCTTGGAATACAACTATCCAAGTAATTTCATTTTTAAATATATTTCTAAATTATCTCTCTAATTCTCCTTTTTAATGTTTAAGTATTATTCTTTGTTTTTTTCATTCTGTTTTTTATTATTTTCAATTTGTTTTTGTTTGCTTTGTTTAATTACAAAAAAAAACTATCCAGGTGGCGCCACTAATTTTTGCTTCTGGTTTTACCAACTTAACACGTCATTTTTAACGGTCATTTAGCGTGATTGCTCTCGTACGTACAGTTCTTTTTTTCCGCTCTCCGGTTATTTGCATTTTTCATGTAAGTTTTTGCTTCATTATTCCTTTTCAAAATTATTTTTATTTGTATTTTGTTAAGATTCATTTCCTTTCATATTTTCTATTATTTTTATTATTTTTATTTTAATTTTCTGTTGGTTGCAAATTACACGTGGTTGGTTTTAGGCCTAACTTTTCAATATGGGTATGTTTTCCTGTTATGTATAAAATTTCTGCTGAACAGGGGAAGGTTGGATCCATAAAATATATTTAACCCTAATTTTGCTGGTCCTAATTCAGCAACAGCTTTAGAAATCATAATAGGTCTTCATTTTAGTCTATTGACTCTTTTAGTTTCTTACATTTTAAAGTTCTAATACTGTTCTATGTTATACATACGCTTAATTAATTTTTCTACAATAGACTTTTCCATCATTTTTAAAGTTTTGTTTCTTGAAATCTGGTTTATATCTTCTAGCTTTGTTAGTGATATAATTTTGTATTATCAATTTTATTATGCCATGTATTTCTTTCATTTTATGTTACTATATATATAGATAGATAGATAGATGCGTTAGGAATAATCGTAACTTCCTACCTGAAATAATCGACTTCAAGTCGATTTGAATCTAATTCCGATTTTTACTGACTAACAGTCAGTTATCAGATTTATGTATTAATTAATAATCAATCGACGAGTTTCTCTCATCTAACTTTCAATTACTTTACGTTAATCTCCAAATTTCCATCATCTATTCAGTGATGGGGAAACTACGGCCCGCGGGCCAAGTCCGGCCCGCGGAAAGATTTAATCCGGCCCGTTTTAAGAGTGCCGTCGTGAGAATGTTTGAACGCGTTCTTACTTCGTAATGTGACGACCCGCATAAAAACTACCTGCGGCGATATTCAAAACACAATAGTATTCTGGACAAATTTATCCGACCTAAACAGATGACTCATCTTCGCTCGAAACTTCCAGACACTCTCTCATTTTCGATTCATTGTTCTGTTTTCTCGAAAGAACCGGAAAAATCCAATTCCCGAACAATCCTTGCAGGTAGGTATAAATACAAGCGAGGCCACCCGAAGATCAGTTAGTTAGCGACTTAGTCAGTCATCTGCAACGACCCACTGTGACTCGAGTAATTGTTTGTATAATCCCCGAAACTCCCACTGCCTCAACAAACACCCGCGCAAGAGCATTAGTTGGGAGTAAGCTTTCGTCAATTGCGTTTCTGTGTGTTGTTCTCCGTAGTAGGTAACGTCTAAAATGGATGTTAAAAAAAGAAAAGTGGATTCAGAATGTCGAGTTTTTAAAGAAGAATAGACGTGGAAATATTTCTTTACTTTATTAAAAGAAAAACCTGTGTGCTTACTTTGCAATACAACTGTTGCAGTTTTAAAAGAATATAACATTCAACTCCCATTTCAAGAGCAAGCATGAAAACTACTCCTACTCATCATTAAGTGAAGAGGTGAAAAAAATTAAATCGAAAGATTTAATAAAAATTTATCAAGTTAACAACAATTATTTCAGAGAGCTAATCATTCTCAAAAATGCGCTACAAAAGCCAGTTATGTGTTGGCTTATAATATTGCTAAATCTAATAAAGCATTTTCAGATGGTGAATTTATAAAGCATGCATGATAGATGTATGCTATATTATGTGCCCTGAAAAGAAAAATGATTTTCACAGTCACTGTCTCTCTCAAGAACAATCACCGAGAGAATTGAAAATATTGATAAAAATCTAATTTCACAACTGACTACAAAAACTCAAAAATTTATTTTTTATTCAATTACCATAGATGAAAGTACAGATATCAGTGATACTGCGCAGTTACTCATATTTGTAAGAGGAATCAACGCCAACTTTGAAATTACAGAAGAACTTGCAGGGCTGCAGTCAATGAAAGGAACAACGACTGGTGCCGATATATTTTGTGGATTTGAAAATTGCATCGATAAACTTCATTTACCTATTGATAAGTTATGTAATGTAACTACAGATGGTGCTCCTAATATGGTTGGAATCAATCAAGGATTTGTTGGGAAATTTAATTCTAAGTATCCGTGAAAATGATGTTGTTTTTTTGCATTGCTTTATACATCAGGATGCTCTCTGTAAATCGGCTTTAGATATTGACCATATATTTAATATTGTTGTAAAACTAGTAAATATGATTCGTTCCAGAGGATTATTACATCGCCAGTTTCAACAGTTTTTGGAGTCCGTACATGCTGAGCATTCCGATATACTGTATTATTCAAAAGTTCGTTGGTTAAGTGCTGGAAAAGTATTTGAAAGAATTTGGGATTTAAAAGACGATATTGTGAATTTTCTTCTTGATAAAGACATTAATTTGACGTCTTAGAAAACGAAACGTGGCTTTCTGATTTCGCTTTTTTCACAGACCTCCTCGTACACATGAATAAACTTAATCTCAAATTGCAAGGGAAAAATCAGTTTCTTCACGATATTTGGCAATACCTGAAAAGTTTCGAATTACAGTTATTATTATTATTTGCTAATCAGATCTCTAAATCTGATTTTTCTCATTTCCCAAGAATACAATCTTTAAAATTCACTATATCAAATAATAAGATTAAAAAATACGAAATTAATTTGAGAAAACTATCTTCAGAATTTGAAAGGAGGCTTCGGGACTTTAGAAAAATGGAACCAGAGTTTAGTATTTTTGCGACCCCATTCAATGTTAATTACGAAGAAGTTGATGCAAAATTTCAACTTGAGTTAATAGAACTGAACTGTAATACTCTCCTGAAACAAACTTTTCATACAGTACCATTACTAGAATTTTATAAAAATTTAAGTCCAGATAATTTCCCAAATCTAATTACTCATGCAATGAAGATAATGACAATGTTCGGCTCATCTTATATATGCGAACAAATCTTTTCAACAATGAAGATTAGGAAAACTTGCTTTAAGAAACAGAATTACAGATGAGCACCTTTCATCAGTTTTAAGAATTTCTGCTTCACCAATGGAACCGGACTATGATGAAATTTTGAAGAAAGAGTCTCAATTTCATTTTTCTCATGCACCATCAACCAGTAATGACACCAGAAAATAAAGTGATAATACTTCACATCAAGAACTATACTAAATTCATTTTATATTTTGTGCTTATAATTTTCTTACCTTTTGCTTTTTTACTATTAAAATAATAAGAGTATGTAATAATATATGTATATGTTTATAGAACACATAAATTTTTTAACGATTAAGCATTATTCTTTGGCCCGCTACGATTGTCTAGTTATTACAAATGACCCGTCTTAAAAAAAGTTTTCCCCAC